>CAJFCO010000035.1:4490598-4568293 GCA_904066015.1 Synergus gifuensis | reverse complement strand
CTTGATAAAATAATTTTCCTAAAGTAATTTTTTAGTGAGAAATACACGGGGATGCAAATTTATTGCGTGATTATGAGTTTTTGGATGGTGATAACGCGCATGACGATAAGAATAGAAAATTGAATCTTTAGTGGCATTTTTAGCTCCTGATAGTCGTTACTCCCTTGTGAAACTTTACATTCCTGAGAAACAATATTTTCAAAACTGAGAAAGTTCCTAGTTCTTGGACATTTAACCCATAGATTTAAAAATTGTAAGGGATGTTTCTTTTAAACTTCGTGTGTCAGTTGAATATATCAAAGTAAAATTTTATTGATTCGCGAATGAGTTATCTGCCGATACAGCTCTTTAATAAGAGGCTTGACTGTAATCAGCTTATGCTGAGAATTTTTTCCTCAATTTAGACATGAATGTCGATTGTACTTTACTGTATTGAGGGAAGTTTACTTCAACTCCGATAATCTCCAACTCTTGCAAGTAGATTGGTTATGAATGGCTTTGCAAGCTTCATTTCAACATTCGACGTTACAGAATTCACATTGAAAGCGAAAAATAGGCACGAGGACGAGAGAAAGCGAAGGAGAAAGGCGAAAGCTTGAAATGGAGAAAGGGAAGCTGGAAGACTAGTACCGAGACACTAAATAGTATAGAAGCCAGAAGCAGTGGTGCACGCGTACTTATCTACTCTCTTTACGTGGCAAGTGAACTAATGAAGGACTTTCATAATTAGAAGTTTTGACTTAATTGCTCGAGAGGTGGATAACTATCGAGTCTGCTCCTGGGCGAGCGATTTGCTCTCGAATACTGGTGGCTACATTGGGAATGGGAAAATACTTGGAACAGTCTCAGCTCAATATTCTCTGGCGAAATCTTATTGGAACGAGATACCTTCCGTAAGGAGATATCGATCGAAAAAAAAGTGTGTGTAAAAAAACAAGAAAAAAATTCGATAATATCAGCAATGTTGTTCTCCTTTTGTGTAGCAGGGACGTAATACGAAGACACCAACTGTCGTTTACGGGGAAGAATGTGGACGTTAATATCGACAAAACGGCCGCGCGACGACTGTACCAGGGTTCCGACTCATAAATTACAACCGCTTCATTCTTTCGATTAGCCACTTGTGCGCTACAAAGATTGGATTCTAGTTGAGCAAACCTAATAATCCTGATACTTCACTAATAGTTTCTTCAGTAAACGCCCTCTTTCCAGTAAGGTTCATTTTAGTTCTTCAATGAAAGGCAATCAAAGTCGTTTTCTAAAAAAGACATGCATCTCAGACAACTTCACATTGCATTCCTCATTATGCGTTACCTTTTAGCTAACTTCATGCGTAGTGCGCTAACCTTATTGGTCAATTAATTTGGCGCGCGAATTTGAATTGTGATTTCAGTGTCTAAGGACAAAACACGCGCGCTCAAGCGCGCGCCTAATCTCGTCTTAGAAATAGAGGAACTTTTTTCTGATTAAGGTTGTTCGAAAACAACAAAGTTTTAAAAATGCAAAGAAAAATAATTGGGTGATAAACCATTATAAAAATTCTTATTTATTAACGCGATAACAAAATCTGTATATTTCATTGAAAAATTCGTTCCTCTGACCAATATCATCAATTTACAACTGAAAATTGTCAAAAAAGTGTTATGACAGTAATTATCACGTAACCGTTGCACTTTTCTGGAAAAAAGTTTTTCTCTAACTAGTCATAACGACTAATTGGATTCCACAACTTTGAAAAAGTGGTAAGGGGAATGAATGATTGTAGGAGTTGGGCAGAATACAAAGTAAACCGTGTTGTAATCCGACGCCAAAAAAACCTGAAGCTTCAGAACTTTTGAGCGTCTGGAAAGTCGCTTACGCCTACCGACAAGTAATTCACCAAAGTCTCAGTAATTGACCGTCGAACAAAGCTCCCAGTAAGACGAAGTTTCGAAGCTTTCGTTATTCTATGTTTGACAATTCGATATCTTTGTATAACCGTTGAAGACGATGGAGTTTTGAACTGTAACAATTGCTTTTTCTGGCGATGAGAAATGGATCATATAGAATTCAGATACAGTAAGATAATTAATAAGAGGAAGTCGATCCTTTGCATTATAATTTGCTATCGTAAAGTTAATATTTTATATAAAGCAATTGTTCTTTAGCATTAATAAGATGAATTTGTAAAGTTAACATCTCCAATCTACATGTTTATGTAAAATTCTCTAATTCGTTATTATTTATAGCTTGAACTTTTGGAGAATTGGATTCTAATTTGAAGTAGAATATTAATGGTCGCAAATATATATTGTGGGTAATTAAGAGCAGTATGGAACAATGGGTTCGTAGCTACAACTCATTCATAATAGATCAGAATTTATGGAAGGTTAGTAGTAAAATTGAACTTTTGTGCGAGAGATAGTTTCTCGTTAAGTTTTCACTAAAACTAGACAATCTACCTCCTTCTGTATATGAAACGAAGGTAAATTAACTAGTTTTTACAAAAAATATTTATTACTGGTGAACCCAAAGTTGGCGATGCTAAACTTTCTCTTGTAATTATCAAAATGCTCTTAAAATCCCTTATTTTTTTTTAAATCTGATTGTCAACAATTTACTATCAATGCCAGATATTTTGCTCTCGCTTGATATAATAATTCAGTAGAGCAGGTAATATTGGCAAGAGAACGGGCGAACCATTTGCCTCTATAGTTATGCTGCATCGCTAGTTCACACACACGCGGTCACTGAAACATTCGATTCCCCCAGGTTGCCTCTCACTGACTCTCGCTCCAATGAAATGGAATGTTGTCATTGGTCTGTATATCATTATCGCATGCGTCCCTTTTCAATGTCGTTATTTTAGATCATGCTAGAATTGTAGTCATATAACAATTTGAATTTGAAATATCAATAAACCTTTGAAAACGGAGAACCGATATTGAATATAATATTCGTGTTGCTGTGAATCCTCTGTAGTATAGAGTTTAATGATATGGACGAATATCTAATACAGTGTGAACAATATTTTTTCTATACAGTAAATAGGAGGTCAACTTAGGGTAGGTTTTCGGGTGGTTATTTAAACAGTTTTGATGAAGTTAATCAACAGCTACCGACAGTGGAAAAATCAGATGAACATTTATTTTACTTCGTCTTGGTTTATCAGTATCTTATAATATCAAGTTTTATTCAGTCGAGAATCATCTTTAAATAACAAACTTCCTGAGCATGTATCCTCTAGGAAATCTCGAGTTTGCATGTTTTTGTTTTAATTTATTTTGGCTTTTTACATCTGCTACGCCTATAAAGAGACTGTAATTGAATATAAAGTGATAAAAATGTCAACGATAATGACAGTGTTGGTTGGGGATCAACCTGAACGTAAATTCCTACTCTGTTGATACCTAATGTATATCAAGACATAGTGGCGATGAGATCTGTAATCTGCGTATATTAGAGATACGACCGCAGAACCTGGAGGCTAAGAGCGATCCTATCGGACGGGTGGGTTAACCTTGTTGCGAAGCATTTCTTCCAACATATTGGCAAAAGATCGATTGCGATTGCATTATCAGCATTATCAACGACTCGCGCGTTGATCGCGCATAATCTAGACAAACTAGTCCAGTAGCTAACTTGGGGCGCGCCTCTGCTAGGCAATTCGTTCTTCTAACGGCCTTGAAAGAGCTTTTTTCTTCCCTTCCCCTTTCGCAGAAACGATCCACCTCGATCTTTGCAGGAATTTCAAGAGAAGAACAGGAGCTAATCTAGTCTGCATGTTCCGCCTGTCCGTTCTCGCTTGTGTTGCACCTCTCAGTAATGATGTCTCGTAAGAGAATAATACTGGGTCTTTGCCAGTGTAACAGAGAAAGGAAAAGTGGAATGTTGAATAAGAAAGTTTTATGAATGTAATTAGACAACTTGAACATAATTTCTTTTATCGCATAAAAGCAAAATGCCTGTTACGTCATGTGGTTGGTAGAGTGGAAAATCGATTAGTCGTTTATCATTTCCACTTACTCTTCGACATGGGGAAAAAGTTAATTACCCAATGTATCGTACGTAATGGACAAGATTCTCCTAGAAGTCTGATGAGGTGTTTAATGACACTCCTGATGCCTTTGGCAAAGGAAACTACAAGTCATTTTATGGGACAAGAATTAAATTGAGAAGACATATTTTTTGCTGTTGTTTTTTATTGCTTTTCGAGCAAGGTACCTCGATCCATTGAAAAGACTCTAATCACCCAAGGTTTCAGAAGAAAACACACAAGAAGATTCTTATAGTGAACTTCAATTGAAGAGACAAAAACTTGACACCAATTTGCGTCCTTTTTATTTTAATTGCCTGGGTGATTATTGTCCTCTTGGGATCGAAACTTGAACTAGTGCTACTGCCCATGTTGCAATAAAATCTTGATATTAAGTTAAATTTAATGAGGGTTTTAAATTATATAACAGAACTCCATTTTAAAATATTGAAATTATTTTGATAAATGTTTTTTTCTTACTTGTTACCGATATTTCATTATTTTTATTCGTCGTGTTATTAAAGAATATCTTTCCATGTGAAAAACTACTAATTCATTTAGTAAGAGTAATAATTGATTTTCATCACATTTTAGTGATTCCATTTGTTTAAATGCAAAAGATTTATTTCTGCAATGGAATGCATAACAGTATATTCATAAATAATTAAAGATTATTGATTAGAGAAGTTAGATTAAGTGATACACGTAATATATTTGCAAGTGAGACACCTGGAGTTAAAGGTAAAAACGGCGTGAGAAAACTGAGAAGTCACATGAAGACACCTGTTTGAAAACTCAAACAACCGTAACTCAATTAATAGGACAAGTCTTAATGTCAGAGTCATGTTTACTTCGCGGTATTTGATTTAAGATAAAGCATACGGCGTTCTGTTCGTCCGGAAAAACCTGTCTTCTGATACCACGGATCCTGGCCAATGGAAAATAATGATTGTAGGTTACCATTGCAAATGTATGTATATTATAGGTTATTTATAATTATAATTACGGTCGCAAAGCAGTTAGTGTGAATGAACTTAGAGCGTTAATTAAATCCAATGTAATCATTGATGTAACATAAATATAGCATGACCAAACGAGCGTAATAAACGAGTCTGAAGAGTGGTTATTGAATTCCAAAGTCTTTCGTAATTTCGGTAATACCCTGACACTTAAGTGGTTTGATTTTCTGTAATTAAACGGATTTATAAATCCGAAAGTCTTTAATATTAAAGAGGTAGTTATTTCTGATGAGTGTCTTATATACTTTTTTTTTTTTTTTTTTATTTTTTTTTTGCAGGAAGCTTGATTTATGACCTTCTTCTGCTTCTTTGCTAATTAAGTACCGTTCTAATAATCTTTAGTTTCGAATATCGTTGTCTGCATTATGCAATATTTATTTACATTTTCAGCATTCTCTTCAGCAACTGCAGACTACTTTTAATAACGTACTGTTATAGAGTGGTTGGAATATAAGTACGTACCAACAACGAAAGTTACTCGACTAAGATAGAATTAGTATCCCATGGGAAATCAACCGCTGTAGCAGCTTCTAGAACGTATTGTCCTCCGCCCTCTAATAAAAGCTGGAAATACTAATTCCCGTATGGAAGACGTTCCCTGTTTAAATGATGGCGCTTATTGAAGTTATAAGATTGAATTGGCACATCCTTCTATAAAATTGGTTTAATTGCAACCTGATCCCCTATTTCCCCTATTTTTTGTTGGTTCCTTGCATTTTTTTCGCACTCCTTGCATTTCTTTAAAGGAAATTAATTGAAAAAGCTTGCTTTCTTCTTTTTTCATGGTTTTTTTTTCATTGCTTTTTAAGATCCAATCAGAAATCTACATGAAAACCATTGATGCTGAAACTCATTTTTATGACACTTGCTGATCTATGGTTTATTATCGTATAAAACGAATAGGATTCACTTTATATACCTTTAAGGTTTTTCCATTGATTAACTCGCATTATAAAAATTCCTGGAATAATATTTTCCAAGAAATTTTAACATAAAAATTAGAGTTATGCAAAAGAGCAAGGTAATATTCAGGAGACAAATGCTTTTGATGATGTTGGTAAAACTGTATTTATAGCACTTGCCTCAAGAGTTGAGTCGATCAATGAGAGTGCTTCATCCCATTGTCAACTATCTCTGAAGTGTAGAAGTTATAATTATAAAATACAAGCACCGGGGATTTCAAATTCAGATTAAGGTCAGACATGACTTCTACGTCCGGAAGTTTTGAGACAATAGAATAACGTGTCGAGGAGGTGTAACTGTACTAACTCCGTAATATTCATTAAGTTTATTTAAACAATAAAATGACTCAATATTTTGTTCCCTTAGAACCTCTGCTGCTTTATAATCTAATTAAATGTCATATTTTTCTTTCAGGTAAGTGCAGTATAACTCGTGCTCATTATGCGGATAAGTAGTGGGTGAGTTTTATATTAAACTACTTCTATAAACATCAAACCATTCTATTATCTCAATTAATAAAATTTTGAAAAAGTTAATAATTTTCGAGATATATAGCTTGAAAAATCGACTTCGATAGTTTAAATAAACAATTATTGTTTATGTATGCGTCACCAGACAAAAAATTGTCCAATGTATGCTCTTTATGTAATTTCTTCCGCAGAATCGAATGACAGAATCGAATCAAAGTTCAAATTTTTTTTCGTGAAAATATGCGATGGAATTTTATACGGTTATGCCGCGATACCCTTCATTTATTGTAAACATTTTCGTTAAACAAGCCATTGCAGATATTTTAATACAATGAAACAGAAACACCCCACGTTTCATGTTTGTCGTTTGTATTGCTTTTCACCTTTATCACTGAAAGTTCCTGTGAATTCACGACTGAGGGAATAATTTCATAATTAGTACGTTAACTACCAAGCGTCGAAGTATACTAGTTCATTAGTTCATATCTAAGCCAACACCGAGAATATTCTGGAAAGCCAGAAAGTTGAAATTGGTAACTTGTGGAATTTAATTTGGTAAGTTCTAGCGCCTGTATTAGCATGATAGGGCGCACATGCGCTTGTATTCAAGCACGACGCCCTTTTTATCAACAAAGCCACATCAACTTTGAATTACGTTATTATCGTTGGTTACCGGTTTTGTTACGGTGAAATCGCGAAGATTATAATTTTAAACGAAACAACCAGTCACTTTGGCTCGTCGGAAAGGACGTCGTGCTGGGCTGTATGAAATAGATTAAGTAATCCATAAGATTAAAGGGTACAAGCCTGAATTACATCCAACATCCTCGTGCAGGTTATTTTGTAAGTGAAAAAATTTAATAATATATTAAGTCGTTGGCGCTCCACATATTCCATCCTGAAAATGCATATTCATGCAATATTCATGCACGTAGGTGGAGTGCAGACAACCCATTAACATCGTTACCAATTTTCTTTTGACACCTTCAAATTTACGCAATCTGATACCAGAAAAGTCAACTAAAAAGTTCATAAAGAGTACATGTAGAGTTCATATTTTGGTAACAAACTATTTGACAGGAGTCAAAAGGCTAATAACGTTATATAAGGGTGTATTAGAACAATGTTGTGGTTGATTTCTGAGTATATGGGATTCTGTAATTTCGTGCAGTAAATCGCGTGGTCAGATCTATTACCAACCCTAAAAATACCAGACATGAGCAAGCCGAGAAATCAGACGAAATGGCTCCTGGAACGGCACCTAAGAGACTAAGATAAATAAATAGATGGCGAGAGCATAAGTCGGGATGGTCGACATGCTACACCACAGATTTACGAACTTTGAAATGGCAAGGTTCACTGTATAATCGTGCTTACTCCTTTTTATTTTTATTTTACAAAAGATCCATCTTTTTAAAGGAAAACTCGCCTCTCGAGTGTTTTCTGCTTAATATTATTACAGTTTCCTGCTCCTGCTCTCAAAAGCAAGTTTTTAATGTTCTATGGTCACATATTTGAACTAGGAAAATTAATTAATAAATTAATTTTGACAGATTTCCATGTTCTCACTTCTGTGCTAATAAAGATAAAATCATAATATTTGCAGCAATTCCGTAAGTTACGACCTGTAGTTTAAAGCTCCCTGAGGCAAAAGATAGTTTACGTATATACATATATACGAGTAGGTATACGTACTTAGACCATCGTAATTATTCCACCCGAGGCAGCCACGTGTTTCCCAAACTCTTCGGTACCTCCAGCGAACTTCAGAATTCACTCCCTTCCGTATTAAATTGACGAGAAGGGATAATTTCTATTTGAAAGTTATCGGTAGACTTTAATATTGAACATTCCAGTTTATCCTATCAAATATGTCAGTCGCATAACAGCAACTTCCCCCAAGTAATATATTGTTCAAAACTATGTTGTTCAGTAGTTGTTCATTATTTCATAAACCGCAGACTAAAATTTTGTCCAAAAACTCAATCACTGCATCGTGCAGTATAATTGACAAAAATCAGTAGAGGTGGTAAAGCCGATTAGTGGCTGGCCCGCGCTTTAACTTTATAAAACTCGAACATCCATTAGAATTTTACCTTGCCCTCGATGGAATACATATCTAAAGTATTAAGGACCTCTTTTTTTTTAATAACTTCCTTATTTCTTTCAGTAAAAACATGCGTGCAGGAAATGGAATCTGAAGAAGACAGATTGGCTGGATGCTGTGGTGTATAGAGCAGGCCTTGTTTCAGACGAAGACGAAATAGAGACGGAGTAGTGTTTTCTTTAGATTTACGTGAAACCTCGTGCACTCGGTACATCGAAGCAGAGGCTGCTTCCATTTCGCGGTATGCTCGACCGCCCCCCGGGAATGTGAACCTTCGTCCCGTCGACAGTCAGATTCTCTCACTCTGCCCATAGTTCACACAGAGGGATAGACAGAGGAAAGAGACGTAAAACGATAGCAGCTTCTCTACCTTTGCTTTTACCATCATTGTGGTGCTGAAGCGATATTCGACTATCTTCCTCCCATCCTTCAGGTTTGAACGCTGTTCCACCGTCCACACAACTCTACAGACAACCCAATCTAACACATAAACACAATGAACCGAGTCAGCCACCCTCTATTCCCGACAACCACCCACTCCAATCCCTGAACCCCTCATTCTCTTTCAGAATATCCATCCATTTGCTACTTACTCCGCTACTCGACGTAACCACACTCTGTTTGAGTGCGGAAACTGAGAAAATGGTCACCTAGTGTCATACCGCTGCCAGATTTATACGGCTTCAGCTGCTTCTCATTTTATTAAATCGTTACCTTTCTTACGAAAGAATCTCCAGAGATCAAAATTTCACGGATATATGACCTTATTTGGACTCTGTGATTTTGTTTTACACATGGAGCTTTTAGTTACATTGAGGATAAAAACATAATGTAGGTCAGAGTTCAAACCTGCATCAAAGTTAGAATTTGGTAGATCTGTGATGAACCTGGTCTAGATGGGTAATTAAGCCCCAATCTGGACACAATCACAATCAGAGCAATATTTCTTCACGGGTATAAATAATAATTTCAGAGTCTAATAGTAAGGTTGAATTTTCATAGACTCTCCTTTCAAAAAGTTTTAATGGTATGCTTCAATGTATCTATAAATTTCTATTTGCTTAAAAAGTTGTAATTAAATATCCGATCCCCCTTTATCATGAGCACAGACAACTCGTTAAAATACTCGAGAGACCCTCTTTGATCTTCGATCTATAATCATCCTGAGATATATGTATTTTGAAGGGAATCAATCTAATCCCAGAAGAAAATCGAGTTCTGATTGACTAAAAGCAATTAAACTTAACCAGTGAACAATTACGTTTAATAAGGCCATAATTGACCCAGATAGTTAAAATAATTATTTAAATAATTATAGTCCACAGGGGCATAACTTGTCTCAAGTATACATGCGCATATACAAGGAATCACAGTTTCGAAGTGAATTGATAACCCTTAGGCTAGTATCCGTCGGTGTGAAGAGACTCTGCTTTTGATAAATAATAGGCATGTCACCTGGGGCTCCTACGTCAAGGCAACCACGATGCTCGGTAAAAGATGAACTTCTTGTCGATAACCCCGTTCCTGCGGGAAATCTTTTCTAATAAGGCAATTTCTTTTGATCGTGCCGTTGTCAGAGAATGATTTGATAAGCGAGACTGTCTAACGTCATATCATTAATCATTTATCAGGGGACTCGTTTCACCTCAAGAACAGTGAAGGTATAAGCTATGAAATTGAAACGTAAGCCAGTATAAAAAGTAAGTTTCTATTATTCAATAAAACATTTTATCTTTCTACAATCAAGCATCTATTAATGCGAATTATCTGTATAGTTGATTAATTTAATTATTCAAATGAATTTGATGCATTCAAGAGATCTATATTGAAGTCGAATTTTCAATTATGATTAGTTTTATGATCTTTTTACTGCCAATGTTATGCGTCGTTACTTATTACGAGTTGGAAAATAATTACTTCTTAAGCAAATGAATTATATTTTGTTGCGTAGTAAATTACGATTTTCATTAGATTTATATTAAAATTACGAAAAAAAAAAAACTATTGTAATCAGGGTGGCTACATGTCAGGGAAGTCAGGGAAATCAGGGAAATGTCAGGGAAACGCGAGAAGCTGTCAGGGAAAATAGAAATTAATCTATCAATAATAATAAATAATGAATTCCGATGATTTCCAGAAATTGTCAATCATTTGAAGGAATTTCAATAGGTTTCTAGGAATATTTTTAAAATTTTAGGGGATTTTAAAGTTTCTTATTGAATTTTAAAGGATTTCATTAGATTTTTATGATTTTAAAAAGATTTTGAAGATGTTTAAGGAATTTTAAAAGTTTTTGCAAAAATTTTCAGAGATTTTTATGTGTTTTAAGGAATTTCAATATTCTTTATGAAATTTTAGAGATTTTAAAGAATTTATAAGATTTTAAGGGATTTTATGCGATTTTATATATTTTCGTGGAATTTTAAAGAATTTAAAGTTTTTTCTAAGAATCTCAAGTGATTTCAGTAAATTTTAAGGGATTTCAATAAGCTTCCAATAATAATTTTAAGAGATTTTGACGTATTTTAAAGAAATTTGAAGTTGCTCATAACATTTTCAAAGTTTTTAAAAGAATTTAAAAATATTCTGAGCAATTTTCAGGGATTTTAAAGTATTTCGTGGAATTTCGAAACGATTTTAAGAAGCTCGTAGGAATTTTAAGAAATTTTGACATTTTTAAAATGATTTTAAGGAATTTTAATTTTCCTTATGAAATTTAAAAAGATTTGACGTATTTTAGAAAATTTTAAAGTTCCTCATGGAATTTTTTTAAGTATTTACTGAGATTTTTTTAATTTGGAAAGATTTTGAGAAATTTTAAAGGATTACATGAAATTTTAAGAGAATTCAAAAGATTGTATGGCGCGTTTCAAAAGATTTGAAGTACAATTTTTAAAAAATTTCAATAGCCCTGTTACTGGAAATTTATTTGCATTTTAAATAATTTTCTGTCGAGGAAATTTGTTTAAAAGTCAGCGAAAATTCAGGAAATGTCAGGAAAGTTGAAAAATTAAATCTTGTAGCCACCCTGTGGTAATTTTCAGTTACCCGGAACTGACATACATACATGTATTTCGTAGAATAAGTTAAATTACATTAAGAGTTTATTTGTGACCAAATGAAATTTAATTGGCGTTTAGTTGCTATCAGTTTGCTGATTTTGAAGTTTTCGACGTCATATAGTGCCTTCACGCTTGGCTGAGCACGACACAATGCTCAGCGTCGCCATGTCTAGAAGTCAGCGTGAAATCTTCGCACGGTTTTCAACGCGAAACTTCGTATATGTGATTGTGTGCTATTTTATGTACGGCGTGCTAAAGTTGCTACTGGAAGTTCGCTCTCCAACCCCTAAATCCTACAACAGACTTGAACCAGCAAAAGACCGTACGTCGTAAGGGAACCTGGTATGTCTTTGACACGACCTCGTTGCTATGACGGCACGGTGTCTTTACTCTGGAAGGAGATCTCAGGAAATAACGAAAACCTATCAAGATTTTTATGCCAACCAACTAGCGTTCGTCTCGTTCCTTGGTGAACAAATCAGTGACCTGCTCATAGGATCCGATCGATAACCATAAGCCCAGCTCGGTACTTGGATACTTCCGATCCGGTTAGTATCGTCATAAAACTAGGAATATGCATGTCACTTGATCCCGATCTGAGTCACCAGCCGCTCCTTGATCCAGCGAAAAAACATAAATCTGAAAAAAGAGACACATTCTTCTACAAAACCTGTGGGAATTCTCCCCTAGATGGAAAACTGTGGACAAATAACTACTTTTCAAAATTCGATTCTTTTCAGCTAACACTCTCTTGACTGGTATTTTTGCACACTACCATTTTATAAAATGTTATCGTTAGAATAAAAATAGAAGTGACAGATTTGTCAATGGTGTTTCAAGTTCAAACGGCAGTAAGTGAAAACGCTTTATTCAGTTTTTACACAAACACGTTAAGAGAAATGTTTTTCAATTTGTCAATAAATGTCAGTGATTTCAGTGCTAAAGTACCAAAATAAAATTATCTATTCATAAATAAATATTTATATTAAGTATTATATATCTTGTTCATAAATGGAGAAAAATGGTCTGACTTGTCTAACTTGCTAAACACGTTCTATAGATCTTGACCTGTGACACTACAGTCATGTAAGAAAATGGTTGCTAGATTGTCGGAACATTAGCTGAACTCTCAGTTGCTTCTTAGACATTTGTTCTGAGAGAATACAAGCGGGAAAATAATTTACGTGGAGGGAGTCATTACTGTGAGAGAGCATGTTTCGTAGCGTGACCGAAAATACTTTTTCGTAATACTGTTGCCTTTAAACTCGAAGTGAAAAAGGCGAGAACTTCTCTTATAACTGCACTTGTTTTTACTTCTTGAATTCCTTGTAAACCTTTCAATGAATTTATTGAACAATAGTGGCTATTATTATTATGGTATTACACTGAGAAACTCGCGTTTGTATTTATTGTTAAAAAGCACACTAGATTTTACTATCTGAACTTTACAATGAGGAGCAAAAAACAAATTTTAATAATATTTACTAACCTCAATAGTAACTCGTAGCTCCTTACAGCATTATAAAGTATTTTAGAATAAGAACTAAAACTATTGCAGTATTTGTAGACTGTTTAGTAAAATGATGCGCAGATACCATGCACATCGAATTACTATCTGGGTTAGTAAAATATGTACAGTCAGAATAGCAAAAAATAAAAGCTTTCAAGGGACCTAACTTCACACTATAGCCTACATAAATTAATATTCTAGCCTACACATATTATATACTATCAAACATTAGCAATTACATACATACATATATGCACTGAATACAATTACATATATTATTAAGCTGAAACAGAAAAATCAAGTTAGAAGAAAATAAGGCTGGCGGGAATCGAACACTGGTCATCGGGGCAGCAATCGGGCGATGTTCCATCTAACCTACAAGACATTATGAGAGTGAGAAATAAAAACGTCCATATGACTGTCTATATCCGTTGTTCGACAATCGGCACACGTCGGATACGCTTGGCTGCGCTCGGTCCAAGACTTGACGTTTTCTGTTAAATCATTTAGTAATTTCTTCTACATATTTAGTATATTATATTACTTAAAATACTTATTACTACTATTCTTTTTGTACAATGTATTAATTTCTGTAATAATTTTTTCTAAATCGGATTTTACTACAGAAAATAGTAAAGTTTGCTATTACTAAATAGGAAACCTTCTTATGAAAATAGTATAACTTATTATGTATGTATTAAAATGTCGAAATTTAAGGATTTTGCCCCAACTTGCTATCGATATTAGTAATTTTTCTAACATAGAGTTTCTCAGTGTATTATTGTTTACTTATTTATCATAGCGAGATCTATGATTCTGCGATATATGATCTTGTAATATACAAATCTGCAATATTAATTAATAATTACTGCGGTTCGTATGTTAATCATGTATATAACTACTGATACATAATACACTGCTAAGAGTTTCGAATTCAATTGAAATTGTATTATAATTTATTTTCAATTACGTAATTATATACTGTTAATAGATATTTATTTATGTTGTGTACATAAAATTATGCGCTTTGAAATGGTATCGTATGTAGTTATTGCAGTTTTTCTCTTAATTGTATAATTAATTTCAACTTGCACCCGATACTTGTTCTTTTAGATTTTTACGGTTTTATGCGAATGTAAATGTTGCTACTTAAGTGACTCTGCACAGGTTTTACAATCAATTCTCCGAATGCCATTACGGTTTCTTCTATTTTACCGATCATAAACATATAAAAATTAATTGAAGTTTTCAACTACTTTAATTAGAATGACTTTAAATTTGGAATATTAATGAGCTGTAAGTATACATCACTGTAAAAAATTTACGAATACTAATAATCATACTTACCTTGTAGTTTTTACAAGGTGCAGTGATTATAATGATGGAATAAATAGAATGCATTTGATGTTCGTTAGAAAATGAGTTTATTTCTCTGTACCATATGTTTTATGTACAACGTAACGGTACTGACGAGTACGATGGTTTGGCGGGACAGAACTCAATAGTAAAAAAACATATGTTTATCGTCTGTATTAAGAATAGTCGTTAAATTACTTAGCGGGTTGCATTAAAATTAAGCTCGTACAATGTAGGATGAAAGTGAAAAATGAAAAAGGAGTGATGAGCGGGAGAAATGAGGAGAATGCAGAAAATAATGTAGACATAAAAATAAATAAGCGATATACCGATGTGGCGATATAAAAACTCAGTAGTCGAGTTGGCTCTGTACCGAAGGACAATTGACATTTAAGTATAATTATTTGCTAAAAAAAAAATGCATGCAATTTGACAAAGAATTAAAAGTATAATCTATAAAAGTCATACTGCTAATATGTTTGTCAGAGCACAGAGCAAACTTTTACAGTTTTGAGTTTGAATACGAGGTAGACGCGCACTTGAGGCTTGGGGACGAGTGTCGACGTCTACACTCACAGACACTCGACAAGAGGGTAAAGTAAGGATATTAACAATCGCACGTTGAAGAATTAAACACAAGTATACTCGTATGCAAAAATGAAGACGTCGCGGAATCGCACGATGAAAAAAGGAAATAAAAATACCTAATAGTATAATAATATACGTGGAAGTGCCAGCAATCGTCCCCGAGCCCGCTTTTACGCTTCGTGCACATCCCACGAATTCTTTACCACATAATTTATAGCTTAATCTTGATGAAGAGTAATTTGTTCGATATAACTATATCGTATACGCGTTATAAGAAATAATGATATTGATTGATCTTACATTGATATATTGGCAGTTTCCATCAAGTTGCATCATCTTTTCGTTTAATTTGATTAACTCGATGAAAAGTGCGTTAACTATTACCACTAAAGAAATTGCTGGATATGTAAGAAAAACTCACTTTTTAGTCTTAACTTTTTGACTCGCTTTTTTGATCCCTGAGTCATTTGAGAAGTTGATGTGCAACGATCTTACGGAATCAGGAGATTATGTCCCGAACAATTCCCTCGGGTCGAATCATCGATTGCACTGGACCCGTTCCCGTGAAATCGACATTAGCGACGGTATTACCGTATCGAAAATCGAGGAGTCTCCTGTTTTCCCTGTCGTACCGTTTCTCTTGCAGGTGAAATCATCGAGAAAAAGTAAGACAGGAGTTTTTCTTACTTCCCCTTGTGCGCGCCTTTGAAAATATTTCTATGTAGCTTGACTTCATACAAATAAAATACGGTTATGCGCGCACTTTGAAAAATACTACTTTGTTCTTACGAAATTGCCGAACTTGCGTAATTGGTTCTACCCTCTCACCACAAGCAGGTTGGATATACTACGTCAGCTTATTTAGCGAAATTATTAACTTTATCGTAGATAACGTCCATTAGTTATAAGTCATATGCAATCCAGTCACTTATTGTAGTAGGTAGGCACCTTTTGTTGAGACGTAGAACGTAGTTACGAGGGCGGAAGCAATTGTTTCATTCTACCCCAGCGTTCCTGCGAACTTTCCGAGCTCACAAATCTCAATCGCGTTATATAAAAAAATAAAAATAAAAATAAAAAAAAAAAACTACTATGCTCATCGGATATTAAAATTAGCTTCATGTTAAGACTTAATACTGTGCTGACGAAGAAAAACACACTTAAGCATTTCCATGCTCAAACTCTAGGAAACTACACTTGTACGCCGAGACAAACGCCAACAGGAATAGTTCAGAAATCGAATAACTGCAATGTAAACGCTTGCAATCGAAATCCGTAGTCAATGTTTGTCTTGACGAGTTTATTCTAACCTTAGTTTCTTAATTGATTCGATTCCGCAAAAGGCTTTTGTATATCTTACTGAAATCGATAGAGTCCCCGAAGTACGCCTAATCGAATTAAATTTATCTAAAGATTGCACGTAACCCGTACTTCTAACCTAATTTACCAATACGTCGGTAGGCACTCTATTCGAATTCTAGATTACTTTCAGCGGAACTACTGCACACTCGTTTTGATACATCACACAAGTTCTAAAACGAACATCTTAATCCGAATCAAAATTCAATTTCTCCAATTATTTCTATCATTGCAAATCAGTCACACGAGTGCTTCTTTCTTTAGAGGGTCGATTCTCGGTTCAATTATTATGAAATTATATCTAATTTTCCACCTCTAATTATTATTTATCTAATTATTATTATCTAATTTCTCACCTCTCACCTTTAAATTTTAGTTAACACCTGAATTTTCCTTGATACCAGATTGAGATGTGAGAAGTTAGAAATGCGCAAATTGCAAATTAAAATTGAATTAAAATAAGTGATGGATTTGAAGAAAATTGCGGTTGGTTGGGGATGTAAAGCGGAAGTGGAAGCGAAATTGTTTGACCTCGAAGGTGGTATGGTATGGCTTTAAATTTTGCATGACTTTTCTCGCTCAACGCCTACAGGAGAAGCACTCGAGGTACTTCGCACGCGAGAACGCTGGTTCAGATTGATAAGGTCACGTGCCGCAATGTAAATTAACATGCCCAGTGTGGAGGACGAGACGTGGCTGAGGTTAAGTCGAAGGGGATCCGAGGTTACGCGGCCCAGTATGGCGAGATGGCTATCCTCGATGTGAGCCAACAGCTACCCCTACCAGAGTTACCCCATCAAGCCAGGATCGCAAGCTTAGCTTAGTCCGAGACGCCACAAGAGGTAATTAACCTTCCGCCAACCCCTTTGTGTACCCCACCAGCCACCCAACATCCCTTAACCAAACCCCGCACCACATCGAGGTCCCGTTGATATCCCACTCCGGGCATCTGCATAATCACGCTTGATTCCCAATGCTAATTAGAATCCGCGCTACGTAGCAAATACATGTCGACCTCCATCACCTCCGTTGCCGAGCCACGCCTCTCTGGCAAGTCCGGAAAAACTCTTTTCTCGACCATCTCGCCTCACACGATACCACAATTCTAAGCGGATTTCAAATAATTTATCGCGAGAGGGAAGTTCTTTTTCGCAAGAAATACATATCAAACGTCGTGCCATTTCATCGTGTCATTTAGGACACGCGTTTGTCGAATTCTCGTTTAAGAGTGCTTGATATATCAATAAATTACGTTTGGCACGATGCTAGGTTTTTATTTTGATCAAACTGCGAAGGAGGAGCTGTAAGGCGTATTGAATCGATTTGACGTAATTTGCTTTAGAGCGTCGAAGATAATACGAGCGTAACCTTCACTAAAAATTACGGAGAGAGCGTAAGAAAACCGATAGAACGGACAAGTCGTAGAATTCGCCACGCATGAGACATTACCCGGTGGGGTTGAAGACCTACGTCCGTTCGTCGCAATTTTACGTAAGCACCTTTTGTCCTGCCGAAGAAAATACCGAGAGTCCTTGAAAGAGGTCATCGGACAAACTTGTGGACATGTTTAGCACCGCGCGATTGCATACTGGCTGATCGACGTTGATGAAACGTTATAGGATAATTGAGCAGAAGGAAGATGGATCTCTTCGTTGACTCCCTTCAGCTCGCAAGAAAAGTAATTGACTTATAGCGTTTACTGGTCGAGTTCAGCTAGCAATTTTGCGCGGTAGGAAAGTTTTCGTCAGGAGGAAGACATGAGCAAAGGCTCGAAATTTACTTGGGCACTATTTAAAAGCGTCGCGAGTATCCTGCATCGTACAACTTACAGAGACTGTCCGCTCGACCTGAATGCATACCAGGCACAGAAACGGAAACAGAGAGCGCCTCCTGGTGTTTTAAAATTTGCCGCCGACGCTGCCAAGTGAAAGTCCAAGCTGCGATAATGGCGATTTGAGCTACGAGGAAGACCGTTCCGGCAACAATGGCTTCGCCCAAGTTGATGCAGGATCCCATTATTCCACTGGAGACATCTTCATTCTCCATAAAAGTACTATCTCTTGTCGCGGATGTGTTGTTCGATTTACCATCACGTTCGAAGCCGAATTTATCAGTAATTTGTATCGTTTGTACCAGAAGAAGGTCCTCACGAGCCTGCGATACTGATGGAGATGCTGATCTTCTACGACGGCGCCCGTAGGAAATTACGGATCGAAGTTCACCGGTGGATTCTTCCTGATCACACTGTACTGGTTCACAGGTTGGCATGCATGGTGTCACTAGCGCTCTGAACTGCACGACCTCGGAACTGGGGAATTTGAAGGCGTCAAAGTGCGAAAGGAGGATCTGAAACAAGAAAAGAAGATTCCATGTCATATTACGGGTTCGAGGATATACCTCGACGATGTAATTATTGATAATAATTATTTTCGGAATGTAGACGATCTTTAAACTACAACCAGGAAGCACCTGATCTACTGTAGGGCGGTATGCATCCGCATCCTATACCTTATGTGCTCGGTTATCTCAATAGGCTCTCCATTCGAGCGTAATGCGATATATAGCCTTCTTTGATTTCGATACCCAGTACTTATCGAGAGGAGCGTTTTTTAACTTCATTTTGGTTGAGACCACTCGTCAAGGGAAATCAGGGATAACGCACGGTTTAGAATGCGGATGCTGGGGCTCGAGTTCGAGAAGCTATTCACATGTTCAGGGCGTTACAGGTAGCGTGCCAACTCGAAACGCTTCTTTGCGATTAGCGGTGGTTGCAAGCTCATGAAACAGGTTTTTTTCTTGTTTTTACTGCCAAAGTGTGCGTCTTCTCCCCTTAAATCTTTATTGGGCAAGATTATGGTCAGAAAATGTAAAAAAAAAACAAAACATATTTCTTGTCTGCACACAATGTTTTTGTGATGATATCATGTATGGATCTTAATGTTGCGAAGAGAAGCGTTTAGAATTTTACTAACTTTACCATGTGTTCAAGATGCGGAAAAAAATGAATAACCTCCTATGATAACCACTGAATGATGTGAAAGAACAGCTACAAATTTACCGCGGCATCAGGGAGATTGTATGCTTCAGACTTTACTGCTTGAGTACAACCTGATCTTCTGTCCACTTTAAAAGTCGAGATGTGCTGCGTCGCATGCAAGTTAGAACGTGGAGGACGCGCGTCGCTGAGAAATGTTTCCAATTTCATTCAAACCGGTCGAGAAACGGTGGCCTCCGGCGTGCATTACGTGACGAACATACGGGCGAGTCTTTTGGTAAATTCTTGTCTAGAAGAGCCGTTAGACTGGCGCGAGTCGACTCGTTTTTCTTCCCTACCGGTTAATAAAATCAACTTCCCCATCGGGAGGAAGTCGAGACCTCTAGCTGCTCGGTAAACGCCCCTGCGAATTTATGTTTCCGTCGTGCACTCGCGCGTATTTCATTGAACCTGCCGATCGACTGAGCGCGGCTTCCTATTGCCATATAACACACTAAGACCACCCGACATTTTATCACTGCTACCACAACAAGGAAATAAGAACCCAATACTCGTCCCTGCCCTACCTTCTTGTTTCTAATACTGAAATTTCTCCCAACTCTATACTCGTCCACACAATATATTTTCTAACTTCAAATACATTTTTCCAACTTCTGATCATTTTATCGCAATTTTTCATAGCTATTGTCTAACAATCCTCAAAAAGAATCTTCTAAACATATATTTTTATCAGCAAATACTTGATATTTTCTCGAGAATGAAGAAAGAATAAGAACCAATTCAAGTTTTATTGCAGCTTAAATACACATGTCCCGAATAGCTCATCCGTGAACCGTTCTGTAATCCCAAACCCGTGTTCTTATATATCTGCGGGGATCGACATTGCTGAGGAGGAAACTTTATATCTAGCGTAAACTTTAGCTAACTAACGTTCGAAAGCTCATGGAATGTTCCCCGGATTTCCATTCTATACTAGTCATGCTTTAAAGATTCTCAGCTATTTTAATGGATCAAAGTAAAGGAAATTGGATGCTGTAATTCCAATCGAAATCGGAATAAAGGAAAGAGCTTCTACTGTGACATCTACTATTAGAGGGTTTCGTCAACGTCTATTAAAAGTTATTTCGCAATTGCAGAAAATGCAATTATCGAAATATAAAACTATAGTAACGCGCGTTCTCTTATTCCAAACGGTACTGCTGAATACTGCAGCGGTAATTACAGAGTGCGCGTGAGTCGAGCTAGGTGTTAATTAAACGCGTCGTTCGTTCACCGTCTTGCAAGCTTGAGAACGAATACTCGTTGCCTCTTCCGCACAAGAGACTAAACAGATCGGCGATGTAGGGTTTACTGCGTGTACGTGTGGCTATGGTATTACTTGTTAATGAAGCGATATTGTGTCTCCCTTCACGGTACCGTTGCAGTATATCACTCGACCTCGAGCCGTTTTATCACCAATTTCGACTCTCCTGAGGAACAAGAGGAGGGAGAAGCTTGTTCTCGATACTCATTTTTTTAGACGGCTTTGCTGCTCGAATTTTAATTCTCTTTGGAGCTACACCAGGTCCCCTCACTTTGCTGCTTCCTCTTCTTACCCTTCAATCGACAAAACCTACAAAAGATGGGATGTACGTTGATACGTAGCGACGACGATCCTGATTGTAATCTTCCCATTACCGACGTAAATTTGCCCTTTGTTTATGCCAAGACTGTTATTACTTTCTAATAAAGCGATATTGCCTGGTTCTTCGTGGATAAATGATGTGGAACGACTCGGTTAACGAGGCGGTGCCGCCTGTACTGTAGACTTTCATTGGCAGGGTCCAACCGTAGATCGTGATGTAGATGCTTATTTTGCTTCCGCCGACACTCATGCCCTATCTCGTGAGCCTAAAGAAGATTGCGAATCACCCACGAGTCAACGTATGTAAATTACCTTCTTCGGTACTTCTATTCTGAAACGAATACCGTTCGTTCTCGTTTTTTTTATAGTACATATATACTTGAATGTGTTTCTAATCCAATGAGGCCCGAGGGTACGCTCTCACCATCGGATTTACTTCCCAATAGAGTGGAAATGCAATTTACGGAATTCACGGAAAAAGTATTACTTTGATGTAATACTTTTACAACGGGCTTTACACCATAAATTCTGGAAATCGGGAGTTTACCCATAATTATAAATAAGTCAGATTGACCTCTGACATTAGAGGCTTTTTTAATTTCTGATATATAAATTATAGCTTCGTAACTATGCTCGCGGTATAAAGTATACAGTTGCCCACCCTCCATGGATCATCATGCGTCATCAAGAAGAGGAAGGAGCGCATCGTCGCGTCGAGGGACCTGTTACGCGGAGTAAATTGCCCACTCCCTTCTACTCGCCTTCAGCGTCGTAAAATCCGCCAACATGATTTATTAGCATGAGGCGGCCAATCGTTAACTCACATTTTTCGTTAAGCACCGAACAACGTAGCTTTCGCACGTGTCAGGTGCTATCGGCATCTATCGTGTTATAACCTTAGCTCGGGGTTCTATCAAGAAGTCACGCATTGAATCATTAAATATTATTATCATCACGCGGCAAAAAAATCTAATATTAAATTTTCATAGCCTTCAGGGATTTACATGCGATGATCGGGTTCATATTCCTAAAGGTTAATATTCAATATCGAAAAGATACTCGGGTCGAGAAATTTAATGAACGACAGAAGGTCAAATCTTCGTTCTGAAATGTTTAGAATTATTATTATTATTACCCTATTATGAATTTATGTACTCTATTTTTTTTTTCTTTTTTTTTTTTCTTTTTTAACGAATTTGGTTCCATTAGCGCCAAGCGTATGGACGCCTATCCGGAACACGGACATTCAGTGTTATATATAGATACTAATGCATATATTGTCCACGAGGATGATATACGGGTTACCTGTTTGCCCTGGCAGTATAACGCCATCTACTTCGTAATTGCCTGCTTAGTCCGTGATTGAGTACTTAAAAAATTAACAGCACAATATATCTTGTACCTCACAATGTTAGAAAATCCTTGCATAGCTAACGATGCAATTTTTAAAGAATTCTCATTGCCTCTTATCCGGGCATTATTACAATTTTAAAGATCATAAAAATTCAGCACTCACCTTTCCGGAGTTGGAAGACTTGTAGAGGGGTCCCATGATAACTTGATCTGTTGGGCAACCTCTGTAGTCAATGAGCACGATTTCGCTGGAGTCTACACCGTCCATAGCAACCAATTCCCGGACGAATATTTCATAGGGACTGTTGGGATCGAGGATCTCAAACTTGAGCGCCAAAGGGTCTCCGACCTCAGCTGAGGGCACTGCATCATTTCCACTTCGGTCAGTAATCTTCATAGCAACATTGGGGGAGTCAACGATGACTTCCTCAAATAAGGCGGGTGTAACATCACCATGAACACCGAGATCAACCTCGTTCGAAACAGTTTTATTACTCAAGTCGTATTGACAAGTAACTGCTAGACCCAGATCAGACCTGGTGACGATGGTGTCATGGTGCTGAATAACCACATCGTTAAGATATCGACCCAAACCCTGCTGCTTCACATTACACTCCAAATCGTCGTAAGCCATACGAAGTTCAAATTCTAGAGCTCCCTTCACATCCTTCACACAAGAGTTTGGTGCACCCTTCGCGTATACCTTGCCATTAAAGAGCTTGCTAGTCTGTATCCTAGTCACCATATCTCCAGCAAGACAGTCAATTGTTACGTTATAGCAAGAGCTCAATTCGTAGGTCGATGCTTCTGGAACGTTTAAGTAGGGTTCCTGAAATGTAATAAAATGTTCTTGTTAATATGATGACACATCGATTCATTTACATTTATCATACATATGCATCTGTCTATACGTTTCTCTCGTCATCCCTTTATTCTTCTATACGCTGAAATCACTCTCAAATGCATGACAACGAGGTTTCAACAGGTTGGCGAGAAGAGGCTTTTCTCTTTTGTTTCTTTCTTTTTTTTTGTTTGTAATTACGGATAGTCCTAGCGTTCACCCGCGTACGATCGAACAACTCTTGGAGTGAAGCGGAAAACGTGTACACTGTGCAATGGAAACTCAATTTCGCAAAAAAAACCTTTTCAACGCAATACGGAATTTTCACGCGTACCCGTCTTTTTAAACTTGTTTAAAGTGAATCAGCAATCAATTTTCTTTATTATACATTCGGGATATTTCATTACGACCAACTTCACTTAAATGAACTTTACTTAAATGAACTTCACTTAAACCTTCCGCTTTTTGAATTCTTGACTCTACAACTATCAAAAATGATGAAATCTCGAGTGTCGAAATCAGATGTTGAATCCGGTACCTATGAACGTGCGATTACCGAAGTTGAGAAGAAGAAGAAGCTAAATTACGAACCTGGATGTCGGAGAGGGTAGCTCTCGAGTGGTGACTGAGCCGGCAGACCATGTCTCCGGTATCACCGTAGTCATAGGAGTGGCAGCGAAATGGCGAGTTCAGACAAAGTTCACGACACTCTTCTGCGGTTCCGACATCCTGATAGACTGAGTCGACTGTCTTCAAGATATGACCAGTAATTTTCTTGAATTCGCACAGTTTAACCGGTTCATCCACGCAATGATTCTCCAGGTAGTCTACGCCCTTTGCCGTTTCTAATGCTCCAGATCCAGCCACAGTTAATCTGTCCATGTCAGAGAGTTCACACTCCTTTGTCGCGTTCGCATAGTTGGCAGATCTGGAAAAGAAAAACATTGCATTTTAATTATTATACAAAAGATAAGACATTTTACAGCAGATAAGGCATTAACTGTGTCAAAAGCTTAGATGGTGTCAGGACAAAAAACTTTATAATTAATGTGTAATCTTATACAAGTTCCAAGTACATTACAAATAATCGCCTGTACACCTGGCGCTTTAGGCAAACAATTTCCGAGGACTTAACACAGGATGGGGTTAAATCCTGAATGGCATTCTTGCGAAGTCTAATTTGCAAATCGAGCAAGAAAGTCGTGCACGCTATAATGCAACAACGTGTTTGTCGCTGTGACGGTAATGCAAATGTGTTACGACAGTTCGTGTGTTACAGCGAGACTACATGTAAGTGTCTCGCGTGTTCCAGGCTCAAAGGTAGCGTGCATATCACGAAGTAGGAAAAATCAGTTCTCTATCAAGCGGACATCGTATTTTTATCAGGCAACTTCCGCAACGTTACGTACGCCGATATAATATGACGGGATTAGATTTAAAAATTTTACTTTGAAGTTTTTTTCCCTCTCATTTTATGTATGTATCACAAACTTATTTTGTATCATATGTATCTAAGCATGCGATTTATTTCTGGTTTGGCCGATTATAAATAAGCTGCATAATCTACAACTACCGCCTTTATAATTGCGTGCAATAAAAGGAAGAAATAAATAGCTGCTAACTTGTCAGATGGCGAATATTTACAAATGAGAGCACAATTTGTTTATAACACAACTTCATTTTCCTGTATAGCAGGAAATGGTATGATATGGTTTTTTTAGAATTATTTCAGATTAATTTCTAGTTGGTGTTGTCATCCCACGCTCTGATACTTTGTGCATAGGTGGTCGCTCTGATTTTTTTTTTAGAGATGTGCGGATGCTGCGAGTTGGGGTTAAAAGTTGAGTAGAATGTGAAGGGTGGGAGGAAAACGCGTTTTGCAATTACTTGCGACCGCACTTTATTATGCTGTAATGACGCGTGGTTAGTGGGGCTAAATGGAACTAATCAAAGAACAATCGAGAAGTCACTAATTCTCTGGCATCAGCAGGAGACGCCGAGATCTTATAATGGCAAGTACCTGCTACGGAGGCACTTAGGGTAGAAGCTTGCTCACGATCTGATGATTTTGCTCGTGACCAGTTTCACGCGATCGAGTCAATAATTTTCTCTGATTTATTGTATAGTCTCCGTTCCAATTGGTGTGTACTGTGTACACTTCAAAACTAACGAATCTGCCTGTATCCAGCTACCGAGACTGTTAATTGCGCGAAACTTATAAAGACTTTCATTTATTTCTCAGACACATTTCATATTCTTAATTAATAAAAATATATATTTAGTTTAGATCGTGTAAAGTCCTCTGCACACTGACAATGTATTACTATTTTTACTTCTTCTTCTTCTTCTTCTTCTTTTTCTTTTTTTTTCTTTTTCTTCTTTTTTTTATTTTCCTTCATGAAAATGAATTAAAGTACTCATCAGATGTGCTGTCTCTCTCATTACAGACTTTAAGTTCAGGGAATCCAGCGACCGGGACACAGATTTATTCAGCGTTGCTCTATCGATTCGGGATTATATTGCTTTAAGACCTGAATAATATTCATGAACGTTCTGTTATGATTTCAATATTCTCATTCTCGAGGCAGTAGAAAAATTACCGTGATCTTATATGCACTCTTGCGATAAATCGGGTCGCATAATCGAATACCGATCTACGTTTTCTTTAATTTTCGTGAAGTTTGGTTTCGTCATTTATCTACCACACTGAACTCGACTAAATTGGTTCGAATCCTTCGTTTGCGCTTCGCTGATAGACCCGATTAAATTTCATACACGTCAAGCCCAGTGACGCCAAGGTTGCACATCCGATTTAATCTCTTCTTATTAATTTCAATCGTTCATGAATTGGTATTTCTGAAATTGGTGGTACTAAATATAACTCAAATGTTCAACTTGAACAAACATTTCTTAAAAGGTACATACATTTCGAACTCCCCTCGAACCTCTAGACATTTTCTTCGGTTTTACTGTTTCTCACGTATCTCATGCATTACGTATTATAACGTTCTACAGCTGATAAAAAATTCATTGATTCAATCTGATCCATTACGGTATAAAATATGTGTAGGTATTATTAAATCATGAATGGAATGAATCAATGATTTTCATTTCATTGGCGTTTTAGGCTTGGTAAAAATTACTTAAATGAATATTTAACGAGGTAAAACATGATTGATTTGATTGAGAATGAAAATTGTGATAAGTATTATTGGTAGGGGTATTTCCACTTAGAGAAACAATAATGATGCGGGCACCCCCTTTTAGTAAAAGATACAGATACGGATAGAGTATATCCTTCGAGTTACGGATTAAGGAACAAGCGAATTCGATTTGGTATCTCTTGCAGTAAATAATTAATGGAAAAAAGGGGTACGTATCTCCTCTTCAGAGTCAAGGCTCGTTCAAGTATGCTAGTAAAAAAAAAGAGGGACAGAGAAACGAAGAGCGGGAACGTGGGTAGAGTCTACCGCACAAAGATAAAACCCTCTGATTTTCTCCTTCGAATCGGCAGACAAAAGATATCCTGCTCCAACTTAGAGTAAACCTCGAGGGAAATTTTAACCTTCCAGGCAGATGTTAAATGCGAAGTTAACTTCTGGGGAGCTATGCTGGGTAGCTTCGCTTTCTTTTCTTGCCAGGCTATTTCGAACAAATGGCGGGACAAAAAAAGACGTGCAGATTCGGTACCGCGGGTTAGAGGTGAGGCTGGGTAGCAATGGAAAAGAATTACAAGTGGCTTGCCCCACTGCATTCTCGATGAATCTCAAATTATTCGTCTGTGCGAGATCTCGAACCTCACTTCCAATATCGAGCGACTCTCGACGAGCTTTTCCTATCGGCTTACTTCCTTTCAGCTTATTTCTTTCTAGAACACTTATTTACAAAAACTCACAAATTTTTTATTATTTTATTATCTGTAAATATCAGAGTATGCAAAATTTAGTTAAGTTAAGCTCACTTAGCTTCCAAATTACGTAATGTTTTCAGGCTTGCTGAACTTATCTCAAATAGTCTTGAATATTCTTTATTTTGATTAACTGGGTGAGTAAAAGTTTAAAGGATGAATCTAGGGTGGACATAATGCGATATAGGGGTGCCATGTCGTAGCATGATATATTGCATGTTCATCCGCGACTCCAGGGCGAGTCGACCCTCTAGTCGACACACTCCCCTTCGCCTCTTTCCCTCTTTATCATAGATCTTCTTCTATCTCATGCTCTCTTCCTCTCAGAGTCGACAAATGGCCACAATTACGAACATGTGCCAATACATAACCAACCTCTGAACACCTACGTATCCATGCACCCACCCACCCCTTCTTTGGAACAAAGTGCAACGCGTCGTGTGTACCCACTCACGATGTTTACCCGTTCGATACCTCTCTCAGCTCCAGGAAAATACCAAGCAATACTCGTTGACAGCAATTCCAAAACGGAACGAAACGTTCAGAAGGAGATGGTGCCATCGTCTTTGCTGATATCTTCGACGCTTCCTCAACCTGTCTACGCTATCGGTTTTTGCGGGAAGGGATATATGTCACAACAGAAAGTTGCATGTCTCACAACAAAGCCTCTATAAGTTTAACAATTGTCTATTAATACCTACGAATATATGTTATACTTCTATAGGAAACAGAATGTCAACAACAAATCTAGAAGTCAATCAAGAATGTTTGAAGTACTCGGTAAACACAATCAGTACAGTAACAGAACAGAACGTATGTCAGCAAGGAGTTGATAGAATTTCGGGAAAAAAATGCAAAAAGCAGTTTGAGTTGCTCTAGTTGTTAAAGATATATCAGCCTTAATTAAAAAAAAAAAATGTGAATCTGAATTTAATTACTTTATTATATTATTCGTACACTCAGCTTCAAGATTTCCTTGATTATCTTCGTAAAATCCTTTTAGTCGCGTGATGGTGAGAATAAGCGTCTTAATGCACAGGGAATTAAACTCTGTTTCGTTAGTTTGCGTGTGCTCATGTTCAGACATTGTCGTGTACGTATGTGCGATGTAATTACGATAACGTTAATGTAAGGGTAGTCGGAAACCCAGCTGGTCTGTGGTCGACAGGGGTGAGAGTAACAGGTGCTATACTAAGTTCGTAACATCGGTGCTGCCGTGCTCCCCTCAGAAACGTCGATAAGAACCAATTTACTGAAGACATTCTCAAGCTACAGTGATTTAATCGGACATCGAATGAGTTCCGCCTTACCTCACCGCAAACAGTGTTCGGAAGTGGTATTTGAAATTCGAAATGTCTGGAAAACCAAATAATTGACCCGTGGTTGTTGAAACTGGAATTGTATATCCGATCATGTTAACATCCAGTGCTTGTAGGAAATACTTGACAAATCCCAAAAACAATAAATTCTCGGCTGGCGTTCTCTACCCTTTAAATCTAATCGGCATGTGTATATCTGTGTACACGACATCCAACACTAATTAATAAATATCGCAACCTCTAATGAATTGTACCTGATGCGCACAAAACTACGGTAGCGTTTGCTGATTGCAAATTAATTACTTATATCGTACGATTTGCATATGCAAATCGAGCGGACTTGGAGACATAGAACGATGGTGCAGAGAATGATATAGAAGCACGAAAGGGTTGAGAGAAGTCACTGAAACTCAAGTTCGAGCAAATATATTCAAATAAGATTATTGATCATCAATAACCCTTATTTTTAATTAATAATTTTTTCAGTACTCTCCAATATTTATTTATTTGCAGATTACCAAGTGCAAGTGTGATGTATATACAAAATTTGTGATAAAAGGAAACTATGGAGGTACTTTTGTTCCTGACGCTACAATCGGATAGCTCTTTCAAGCTCGGAGCAAGAAGCAGAAGAAAGGAATTCGATTCAGAAACATAGTTACCTAGGTATCAGAGTTCCTCGATTCCCTTTTTTGCCGGGATAATCTCGAGGAATTACTCTAACTCGTGATGCTTACAGACTGAAGAGATCTGATAAAGAAAGAGAGAAGGAAAGTGGAGATATGCTCAAGAGAGACGGGAAACGAAGAGAGTGGCGCACGAAACGAGAGTGGGTCGAACCGCACGGTGGTCGTAGGAACGATAAAGTCGTATCTCTCTTATTGCTATCTTCGCCGTAATTCTCTTCAAAGTCGTGTCGCAGAAACGAGCATACGAGAATGAAATGGTCAGCATCAGCAGTATATATTTAATGATGGGATTTCTATGCACATACATGTTCTATCTCTCAGTAACGACATCAACGTCTTCACGCCTTTCTTTCCATCACTGAACACTGAACAACCTCCAACTCCATAAAGAGTATCACAAATTTTACGAAGAGTAAAACAAATGCAGAAGGCGTTGGTACTGATTGGGTACTTAGAAAAGAGTCAGTCAATCCATCTATACCTTCCTAGCTGGTATTGTCCTTTCCCTTGTTAAACTACCTCCCTTAGTCCAACTCCTGAACAGCAAATTATATAAATCGAAACGAGAAAACGGAGTTGCTATCACGCAAGAAGCAGTATTATGCATGTAGCATAGTTGCGGCAGGTAGGTAGCAAGGTAGTCAAGTAGTAAAGCAGAAAATCCTATGTATTAGGTACCGACTCATCCCTTGCCATTCTCTCATCCACCTCTGAATCATTTACTTGGATTCGCCACTGTTTAGTTATACAAACAGTCTTGGCTGTTTCTATTTCACATTCCGCGTGTACCACAGTGGCTTTTCTAACTTAGCACTGGACTCTCAAGTCCGGTAAAGCGACTGCTGAGAGTCACGCTGCAAAGGGACGCAGCATGGGGTTTCCATTTACAGAGATGAGTCCTAGTGATTATGGGACTGCCAGTATCACGTACCCGATGTATCGCCTATTTTCGCTTTCTGATCTACGTCGTACCGCTCTACGATGCCATTGCCATTGTCATTGTCGTTGACGTTCTTTACACATTCCAAAGAATCTACTAGCGACGCTAATATGCGAGTCTAGATGGCAAAAATTGTTTCTTCGAGTGCATTCTAGATCTTATCATTGACAATGGCTTAAAGATAATTACGTCAAATAGTAAATAGATTTGACAAGAAATCTGCGGTAGAGAAGCTTGTTCATTTGAAAGTAAGGATGTTTACGCTATAATCAAAGGGAAAATAATTTCCGCATTAGTCAGTGTGCCTAGTGTGTTCCTGGCGCAGACAAGATTAGTACGGATAGTAGTAGTTGTATTCGTGGAGTGTTGTTCCGTTATGCAAGTAACGTACATATTGATTGTTATTCATCAACGGCTCTAGCTGTGCATGTTCAATTGATTGGTCAAAGTCAATAATGTAAGCAGGGAAACGTGATTAATTTAATACAGAAATATGTATTGATTACCAGAAGCTGAAATCAAGTGGTACCCAGTGAAGCAAAGCCAGGGTATATTTAATAATAGAGTGCTTGTGATGCAGGAGAGGAATAATTTTTAAGTTGTGGATCGCACACAAGATCTCGTCACGCCGTTAACACAAGGTTAGTGGAGAACATCCGTGGCGAATCACTCGATCGGGCGCCTTCACGCGAAATGTAATTAATGCTCGAAGAACGTTTGTTAGCAAAAACGCAACTATGTTCCTCTTTCTTTCACTCTCACACATACACACACACACTTACTCTCACTCCCTCCGAATCCTTCTTGCGCCCCTACTCTTTCTTTCGCGCCCGAGTCGAGCGACGGCGGCTACGGTTAAACTTTCCTTATTAAGGCCTCTCACCTTCGCCATTCATTCTGCTGTTCGCCTGCTCGTTCGTGTGTCCACGAGTTCAAATGGAAGGAATTTCTTCGACTCGCAGTATTAGCCATACTAGCGAATGCTGTGAATTTATTAAGCCGGAAGGTCTCTCTATCGTCGCTGTTGGAGACGACAGATACAAACCTCGCGCTCGCCTACACCAAAGTCTATATGCCTGTCCCTAACGATTTTCTTGGCGTACACTTATCTCGTGATTAATGACTCCCGAGCACAGCGACGACTTAATCTCTCGACACTCAACAGCACTCGTCATCGCATCTTTGCAAACTGTCGAGTGTCGAACTTCCCACCTGTCAGTCCAATAAGTCTGCTGGAACTACTTAACGCGAAACCACGCGTAATATACCTACTTGATAATTAGGCTCTCTCATCCCTCCCATCTGCCGTACAGAATAAGCTTACCTAGACATTACTTTAGAAGACTTATGACTCTTAAGTGTAAGATCTTATTACACGGCTCTGGTGTGAAGCAAAACTAAACATTAATCTAAACTGACATTAATCTTCGTGGTACGATCTCTTTCAATTTATTTAAAATTGAAGAACATATTTTAGTGACTTTATATTCTTATAGGAGGCATACTGTTCATTTACAATAACTGTGCAGACTTGTAAATTTACTTTATGCCTATTTAGATTATATCTAGATATGTATAGATACTTTACATCGTGCCCAAATATCTAGATTAAGGGTAATTGTTGAAAGGCCAGACCATTATCCTAATCTGGTACACAGTGTCCGAATTGGCTAGTAGCCGCGGTCCCGGCTGACTGTTTAGTCAAACGAACTCCACGCTTGATTTACATTTCGGTAACACGTATGGTCTGCCCTGGTGCGGCAACAGTGGTAACCTAGCAATTGTAGATACGTTTACTGGCCAATATTAGTGGTGGATTGTGTCACAGGAAGAAGAATTGTAACAAATGTATTGGTTTTGTAGTCTCGATTGAAAGTAAAGTATAACTGTTTCACCCTATCATGAAAAGAATGGAATAGTCAACTGACAGAGATGAAGCGTTATACGATGAATCTAGTATAATGTTCTTCACAATGTAAGCATTCGAAAGACAATTCCATTTCTGTCACAGGTACTCCTACGTTTTTCATTTATTATATCAATTTGGTCAAATATTTTCTTTTGTTAAATAGGAAATAATAACCTTTCAAGTCAGGACAAATCTTTCTTTTTTACAATTTGAATACGCGAGATGGAACATCTTTGCAAGTTTTATTTTTACCATCTCAATGAAAAAATAAATGGAAGCTTCCCTAGCCTTAGTAAATAAAAGTAGAATACTTTTTGACATGAAGAAGTCAAACGGCGTATTTATTTGCTCGAAGAAGAGAAAAATGTCACTAAAACGTTTCATTTTACAACTATACTATACAAGCTATAAAGTAACATAAAACACATATTACGATTATTTGTCGCATAAAGTTGTCAACTTGTATAGAGCTGCAATTTATGCTGATGATTACAATTGAAAATTGACTTTTACATCCACTATCAATTCCCTCGTGTTAAGATTTACGTAATGGGTTTACATCTTCATTAATTTTCTTATATTTTAGAAGAAATTGAAGAAAGAGCTTCTAAATTTATGATTTATACTATTTTATTTTGTTAAAAGAAATGTGCTGAGTTTTATTATTCTCTTATTGATTTATGCTTGCAGCCATATAATACTGGAAGAAAGCTAGTAGTCACAGACGTTCTTGGCGAGACAGTAGATGTGGTAGCATGCAGAGAGACAATTATTGTGCTTATACTGGCAGAATGGGAAAGAAAGGTTAGAGAGGGAAAGAGTGATAGAAGGTGGGGAAGATTGAAAGAGGTTCTTGACAGTAAGAGTAAGAAAGAGAACGTAATATTGCACTCGGTTGTACGTCTATGGAGCCTTGCCTAACGTGGTGATTGTGTGTCTAATGCTCGTTATCTCGACGTGTCGACTATCTAATGGTTCTATGTAATGGCCATCCAACAATATATTGTCCGTTTCTCGTAATGTGTGCTAACTCGTCTCCCAATCTATGTATTATTCCAACGATTATTTTAGCTTTGCGATTTGCATAAGAAAACGCGCGGATCCTTTGACTTTGTCGCAAACGAACCTTGCCTTCTTATTAACTGCAGTCACGTTAAATGGAGACCATGGAAGGCACAAAGGGGGTGAAAGTCAGATAGGAAGAATTACAAGTGTAGGAGGTACACATCACATCCTTACGGTTGTGTTCCTATTTCACAGAGTGTAGAGACAGAGAGACAATATTCAAAGACCTATTCACAACCAGGTGGAAGGACCAACATATTTCAGATCATTGAGTAGACAGACATAGTTTGTGGAATTAGGAATAACTTTCATCTATGTTACATCCACCTGGGAGAATTGCAGGATATCTTGGAACCGCTTTCTTGATGATGGAGACCGAACATAATTCTCGCAGCTTCTAGTTGAGGTGAGGAACACCTCGGTGTGAATTGTGTAGTAATAAAACAAGGGCAATCGAATGAGACTCGTTCTAAATTATATCAGGATGTCTTTGTAATTACTAGAATACTTTCCTCAACGTCATTTATTTCCAATAACTACTATTTGCTACAATTTCGTTTGAGATGCTAGTTTTCTTAAACGATAGAGGTAATGACTGGAGTAGTTTTTTTCTTCGGTTTGGTACTGCATATGTTACTTGATGTCTAACATTTAAATAAACTATCACTCATAAGTATAGTGTAAGTAAGTTCTAACGGTATCAGTAACCACGCATGTGTGACTAAATATCAGTTTCTAGTCTTGTACTCTGATCTTTGATATATAAGTATGCTGGATGCTGGACCGACCTCATTTCTGTACTGGCTGTTAAGAAATCGAACAGTTTACATAAAATACATCAGATGACACGTGTACGGTGCAATAATTTGCACGAGTGATCGGCGTTCGTAATGTTACTGCTTTCAGATGGCATTTTTAGATATGCTGCTGTCTAGAAGATAACTAACTAGCAATAACACGTAAATACAGGTGCGTTTACTTACTCTGTTGTAAAATACGCTTCCCGCCGCGCCATTACTGATCTATCCAATTCTGAGATATTCAAGGAGTATTTTACCCGAGAAAGCGTGGGAACCTTGACCTTGACATATACTGTACAGATCCGTTGAAAGATTTACATACGAGAATGTACAGATCGATCGTTGCGACCAGCATAATAGATTACATACTGCCCATGTTTCACGATTTTAAATGCTATTGGTCACGAGCATATACTTCGACAAAATAGTCGATCGATTGTTGGTTTCCCGAGTTATATATGAACATATATGTATATACATATTTATATTGTATATATACGTATATCAATTGGTATATTGTATAAATAAATATATATGTTGCTCGTTTTCGCACGCGATAAACTGAATGTGACATGAATACGCTGCATCGAATTCCAAACAACTAGTGACCCGAATACCAGTGCGTTGTTAATTTTGCGTTATTGCCAGGCTTGGATATGCATCTTGTTATCTATAATTTGGATGATTACACGCTATCAGGAAATACACATTGTGTGTCTGTTTCAGTTTCTACAATATATTATCAGAATAACAAAGACAAAGAGCCCTATTGTAAACTATTGCAGCTACCTAAAATTCCAGGAAAATTTGTAATTTACAAATTTATTGATACGAGAGTATGTAATAATTTTAATGTAGTTGAATAGTTGGAGCCTCCTATCTGAATTAACAGAAGCTGAGTCATATTTTCTATCAATTGCATGACGAAAAATATAAACGAGAGTATGAGAATTGAAATTCAATGTAGTAGCTTTTAGAAATCTCTTTTAGATTACATGCATTCTATGGAACGAAATTGAAGTTCGAGCTGTATAGCCGATTTCGCGCTGAGTGCACCACACTCGAATTTTTTGGTACATCGATGTGCGCGAGATTCATTTTACGAAAGGCAGAATTGATATCGAGGTTTCAGTCACAGGAGGATCACAGATATAAGCTAAATTATACGAGATATGACTTGCTGGTGCAGAGGAATGAATTTTCCTTTTTTGGAGAAACTAAATGTCTTTGATTTATTCTTAAGCGCTTCAAAGCTTACCGCCCGTTTCAGCAAGGGCACCTTGGCAAAGAAGAGACAACAAAAATTGGAATTCTATTCTTCTCAAAGCGAGGATCATCAGGAGCAAGCGACAAAAACACCAGGATTTCTATTCATTCGACTCTGTGAGAAGAGCGTATCTTTATTGATCCGATAACAATGCAAGGAGGCTGTCAAATAACGCAGGATAGTGGGAAGGTGCAATTAAATCTGAGAAAGGCGAATGAAAGTCTAACGAAGCTGATTGTACAAGGTTCCAATAGTCGGACGTCTACACAAGGGAACAAACAGCGCACAAAAACCTGTCGTCTGAAGAAGGAAAGAGTTAAAGAGCAAACGAAAATAAAAATGAAGCAGCTCAAGTCCCTTGGCAATTGTTATAGTTCTTTATTACTATATTTATTTATTATTATTTTTTATATCTTCGATTCTTTGTAGTTAATCACTTTCTGACGTTAGTGTCCATTTGGAGAAATTTATCCGCAATCTACGAAGCGTGTGACAGAAAAGAATATGTAAATATCTTAATTTGAAGAATAATTTTTCTGAGGTAATATTCTATGGGCGTTTTTAACAAAAGATTTCCATCTAAAAGATGACAAAGAAGGTCGGACTTGAGATGAGAGTACATTCATCTAAATCCACATTGTTCATCTCCCTATCTCTCTAATGAACTTTTCTTTCTCCTTTGCTCTTCACTGCAGTCTTCATCACTCCCGTCTAGGCGCCAAAGGATATAACTGCTAATTAAATAACTCGCGCTATATTGCCCTTTATGGCCCTTTATTGCTGTTGTTTGCGTCTGGTTTACGATTGGCGCCCGACAAATGGAAACTGGAATAGGCGGACAAGAGAATAGATGATGAACTAATATTATGTTTCTGGCGTTCTCAAATTATATCTACATATCCCGAATCAAAACGTTTTTTCTAGACGTACCCTAAAATTCATTTTAATTTCAGCCCGCCTTAAAGCGAATGAGGTATCTCGTAGCAATTAAGCGTGGAAATCTGTTTCGCCAGCGATATTGCTGCTTCGCCTCAGTGAAAAAGAAGCTGAAAATATTTTTAATCGACAGACTGCGATAATCTCGCTCTTCCGAAATTAAAATCATCCTTTCCTATGAACCCTTGAAACATTCTGAAAGAAGATTACTCTTCAAAATTTAGTAGAAACTTTTTAACAGATAATTGATTTTTACCTTACTTTTTAATATTTTTCTAATAATTACGTTTTCTAATTGATAATTTAAGTAAAAACGACGACATGTATTAGGTTATTAAGAAAATAGACTCTTAGTGATTAATTCCCTTAACTAAAGGACATTGTTTTCTTTTTGTTTCAGGTAAGTTTGAAGAAAAGTAGAAACTTTATCCATAAAAAGTGCGAATGCAGCAAAGGTAAGATGAGCGGAGGGTCGACGTATGCACGTGTTTCTACGTTACAGGGTAAGCTTGAAACGTCGGCCCATCTGTCGGCTTTGCAAGGTAAAGCTCCGGTATGACACTTGTTACGCAAATACGACACTATTATTTTCCCGCGACTCGGCTATATAACTCGAAAACGCTCAGACTTCGTGCTCGAGGAACGAGAGAGATGAGCACGAACAGGCATATATGAGATTCTTCCTGTCGAGTTACATAAAGAGATAGATAACTCGCTTCTGAGTAAACCAGGAAAATGGAATAGGTATTTATTGCCATTTTTATTATTTGAGGGAATTTATTCAAATGAGTCGCGTATTCCGAGTGCATCGGACTCTTGTAATTTAACCATTTTCTTCCATAAAACGACTAATCGATTCCTTTAAATGTTTGAACGTTTCAGGCACTTATAATGCAAAGGTTGTCTTCAGAATTCTCAACTGAAAAAGACCTCTAAATGTGAAACAGTGATACTTTATTACCTTACTGCAGTTAATGTCTTTCAACTGTGAATGATTCTCTAAACAATAGGCTACTGTTGCTTGCGCAATTACTTTGTGCGAATATTAATTGAATCGTTTTAAATTTAGAAGAACAATTTGCCATAAATGCCCAGTTCCTGGAGAATCGCGTATGCGCCTGTTAATGAATCTCCTTTATTTTCTTTCGAAAAAACCAGTCAAGTTTTGTACTTTATTGCAGAAATATGAGTTAATGAAATATTTCACAAACATTTTATGCTGTTTCGTCGCGGTCATATTGTGTGTAAGAGCGAATTTGTATTGCAAGTATCAGCTGCTGTGTAATGTTCCGAGTCGCAACTTGTGGTGAATACCACTACTAAAAACTAGTTTGTGCGCCCATAATCCGCTAAAGTAATTGTAACAGTTTGCTCGTGCATTACGATGCGGGGGAATATAGTTAGATACATGGCATCCACCGTTTCGCATACATTATTGTTGCGGCGGTAATCCAACACAGACAAAAGTCATAGTATGTAGCTATAATTTTTACGTTAATGGGAATCGAGGCGCTGGCTGAAGAGTCGTATTGTGAAAAACAATTTTTCGGCATCACATATACCCCATTTGTCAGCTAACATCAGCGGACATTGTCCACTTTATTTATTAATGAATTCTCTAAACGTTTAATTAAAAATTTGAGTAACTTCATTAGCATAATTAAAATAATAATGGCGTCAGTTTATTACAGAACATTCCATATTTTCTCCAACACGGTTTTACAATTATATAAAGTACAGGTGAGAAGCTAAGAGCAGATAAATCCTAATTATGGCAATCTGAATTGTAGCTCAGTATATCTGCAAGTACTCCACCTAGAAAAGCGTCCCTACATTAAATTCATTTGCTCAGAATAGTGCGGCATTAATCCTAATGATATCAACTATAAGTAAGGTTTAATGGGTGAGTTAAGTGTAAAAAAAGAAAAAAAAAAAGCCTAAACGAAAGATAATAAAAAGTCGAGATTCGCGCTGGCGAATGTCATGATTTATTTTGGTAAGAAGGAGCAAAAAGTTGTGGTTCAATTAAAGTAGTGTAAGCATACATATACGTGAACACTTCTTCCCAAAATCTCCAATTTCACGGCTCCCTTCTTGTAGAACCAAGCGTGACGGACGCTGGCCGTTTCCGCGACATTTTTCTCGTCTTGCATGCGCTCTGACCCTCGTAAAAGCGAGGAAATCGTGATAAAGTACACCGAGCACGATCCTTAGGCCGAGTGATACCGAGAAGGCTTATACACTACTTCGATTCGAGGTCGAGGGCGATTAAAGCACCATCCAACTTGCAAGAGGTTTATCCTCTACCAACTTGGAAATAAAAAATTCGCATCTTAAGGAATTAATCTATCAAATATTTGCATACATTTCTCATGAAAAATTTTGATAGAGTTAAAATCTCGCATATTTTTTAAAAGTCCTGAAAAAAACTCCATTTAGTTTCTGCAATTTAAGTCATAAAAAATGTACAGCCCATTCCTCTTAGCATTAAGAGAGGTAATGTTATTATTTATCGCTTTCAGTTAATGAGTAAAACCATTCATTTCTTTTTGCATCATGGGCGATGGCTATAAAGGATAAATCTCAGTTTCGGATCTCATTGGAGGGAAACAGTAATGATGAAGAACCTGGTGATATCTATATGTGTGTTAGCAGAATAAGAAACAACTGTTCAGCGGGGAAACGAGTTTTTCGCACGAATTAACCGAACCACGGACGGTCGGGTGAAAATGGCGGCTTTACACGGTCATAAAAGTTAGAAGAGGCAGGAAATGCAATGCTCGAGCTCTTTTCAAGTAGTTATACCCGTTGTGGGAGGGTTGAGCTAGGTCAGGGTAGAAGCACAACCAGTAACAGAAACAACAGAGGTTCAGTTTGCCAACTCGTTGAGCCAAACTCGAACTCGATAGTGACCGCTTGCTTGCTTCCTTCCTTCGGTCTATTCATCCATCTGTCTGGCCGTCTGTCTATCCAGCTTCGGACTAGATGGTTCGTTTTCGCTCGACAAAACGGCGTTGGTTTTTGCACTTTTATAAAGCAATCCTGTTGCATGCACAGAAAAGGCAGGATTTTCTTTCACTCGGATAGAAAAGGTTAGAGTGAGAAAGAATAAAGGTTAAAGATCCTGAAGATTGAAGCTGGTGTAACTGCAAACGCTGCAAACGGGCAATTTTTATACATCAGCAACAGCAGCTTCAGTTTACATTTCCATTTGGCATTAGCTCTATCTTTATACGTATATCAAACCAACACTTTCATTTACCTGCACACGAATATTTTGTCCATACATAAATGTTATAGGAAACTGTGTGAAGCCCACGTGCACCGATCTCTGTAACTACGTACCTCATTGTACGTACGTTGGTACGCTTACGTTTGTGAGCGCTCTATTCCCGCCATACTCTCGCTATCGTTTGTTTTGCAGCGCCTTTTACGTGCGACTCGCGTGAAAATGGATATTAACTTCGTCGCTTCGCGTCCAAGACCGACAACGGATGCGGTTTGCGAGGCTTTTACCCCTGCCGCGATTTGGTCGGGCATTAACGCCGTAAATCGAAACGAACGCACTAGCACACTCCAAATCGAGTATAACGATCGCTCTTTCCACAAGGAACTCAGGTCCTATCGCTTGCAATTCAAATAAATTGCACTCTCCAATCCTCTCTTCACTTCCACTGAATTATATTATTCCAATATGAAATTCAAATCATAGGATTCACAGAACCTTTTATTTTTCCTTCAATAAGTAAACTTATTTGTCCTAATAATGGAACACAACAACTGATAAGATCAATAATTTTGTTTATCGATCAAGATTAAATTAAAGAACTTGTGATAATCCTAATTATAGAATTTAAAGTGTAATAGAAGTTCATTTTTCTAGCTAATTTTTTAACTCTAGATATCTGTTGATTTTTATTAATGAACCTATTGAGAAAAATATTTCCATCAACCGGATGAGGAAGTTATGTAGATTGAAATATCGAGATCGTATACACTTCCAAAGAACTAAACATGCATCACCTAAGATGGAGTGGCATTGTCCAACCTCAACATTGTAAGAGTGACGGCCTTACTGGTCTCGCTCTGTTCTTGTTCCTTTATTTTTGTTCCTGTGCGTGCGCTGTCCGCGGCGTTTGTGCACGTATTATTAATAGGGCAACGTCGTTTCTCGTTACGTTTGAGGATCGACCTTGCGCTTTTTTCTGAAACGTCCACATCTCAGAAGATCTTTTTGCTTGCACGCATGGAATAGAGCGAGAGAACAAATGAGCAAATCCATTCGAAGCCGCAGTAGTGGCCGCTTTTATTAGGTATGCACCAGGCAGAGGAAGGACAAGGCAAACTACAAGGAAGAGAAGGAAGAGGATAGAATTCGTGATCCGTGCAGCGTTATTAACGTCCAGTGCTAGAGGCGAGCCCGATCACATCGCGTTCGTGATAAATCGCTTCGGTTGCTTCCCCCGGTCGTACCCCTTGCGTTCGCCATTATGTCTTGTACGTTTCATTACAAATTTCCTTAAGTGTTGTTACCCCAGAACTTACTTCTGCATGTATAGTCACTTATATAGATATACTTAACAATATAGTTAGCAATATAGTTAACAATGTAGTTAAGAATACATCTAATGACTTGTACATGTAATTATTGATAAACGTTGCAAGTGTCAATTCTGCTGATGACGAAAGCTTAAGCAAAAGTGAAGACTTTTGTGTTGTACAATATCAGTTTCTGTTGCTCATGACTACTATGGTATAGATGAGCCAACTCCGTGGAATTAGTGCGGATGTAGGGCCTGTCTCACTCTGGAGTACCGACCTTGTCTTTATACAGAGCACCAGCAGGTGCTCTTAATGTGGTAAACAATGAACTCTGTCGCATCGAATCGAGGGACCAGTGAGTTTCAAGACCGCTTCACTTCGTCCCGCATTAACGTCCTGGTTTGCTGTGCGATCTCCCAGGTGAATCCAGTAAGTGGAATGAACGTAACTTCTTGAGAAACCGTCCTGTGTATCCAACGATTTTTTTTCGAGGTAAATGAAACGAGCCAGGAAAACGTTAATAGCAGCGGAAGCATTAATAATTCATGCTTTTATTTTACAAGGTAGAAATGATTGTCAATGAAGAGCATCTATCTGGCGTATGAAAAAATTATTCGAAAGTCATCTGTCTTGTAGCAAGAAATGATTGGACTTTTGCTTCCTGATGCAATATCGAGCTGATGACAGGCAGGCAGATGATGAAGGGAAAATTGATTAGACTTTTACTTTGCAGTTAGAAATGAAAGCTTGGATATGAGAGTCAAGACTCTCGTATCTTGAATTGAAACTTGAACCTAGAACCTTGAATAGTGCGTGGATGTTTTATTAGCACTGTGAACCTTCTTTCCCTGGATTGAATTTTCCATTCGCCATGCATTGCTAATCAGCTATCGAGAGCGATCGCTGTTATCGTGTCTTCTCGTCTCGTCCCATTTTGTATGTCGTCCTCGATCCCCGGACGTTTTTCACTTAGAATCTCTCAGCCATCGAACATCTTTCAACCGTCCTGGGCTGAACCTACTTGAGAGGGATCGAGAGTCAAACCAGACAAGGTATCCTTGCGGGAGTAGTTTCAGTCGTCCTAGGGTGCTTATATGTACACTTGTAGAGTCCTCCATGCAGATTGTCACATGCTGACTATCGGCCGACCGCGATCAAAAGGCCACTTGGATCCAATACCATCTTACCTTACACCACATTCGCTTGATAAAACTAACACATCTTTACAGTCCCTTGAGCGCAGTCTTGTTAAACCACGTGAAATAAATATATAATATAATTTCTACGCTACATCATTCCGATATATTATAGTTGTCAAAATAATTAGTTCAGGCGGTGGGAATTCTTTTCCATTAGAAAAATTGATTGTCATCATAATTAATTGTCATCATAATTGATTGACATCATAATTGATTGTCATCAGATTGTATCATTCTATCATCATCAGTTTTTGCATCTCAATTAAATGGATTCACATCAATTCACGTGGACATGTATGTAATCACAGATAATGATACGGAAAATTAAGCCCTTCTCGAAACATTGAAAGTGACCTATGAATAAATGGTACAAACTCAATGGGACACGACCTATTCTAGGATTACAGTGAGAAAATAAAATGCTCGTTACAACGCAGTGACAGTATGGAAATCTTCGGAATTCGATCGTACCACATGGTACCACATGGCTCGACTGAACTCGTATACTATAGTTTCCCGTAAAGCCGGATTACTGTTACCACCATCCAACGACCGTTGCTTTCAGGTATTCACACTTTGCAAGCCACGTGTTTATATAGTGCCCAATGCACCTATGTGTACGTATGTATGTCCTGTATGTCGTACGATAGGTAGTGTACAATAGCGTTGGGTAACGGTGTCGCTATCGAGGGTGTAAGCCCTTTCTTTCTCTCACTCTTTCTCACTATATCTCTCTCTCTCACTATATGTTTTCCCTCTATTCGTTTCCGTCTAAACCAGCATTACGCTCGAATATTCGTTCGCCCATGTGTTTACTTGCAAGCTAATTGCCGCAAACGCCGTTACTCTCGAGACGGGATTATGCGAGCGGGCAGTGCCGTTAATTTTGTGCAAGTCTTCCTTAAGCTTCGAGTCGTGCTGCGCAAGATTCCACTGTTGTCAATGCCATTTTACTTTACTTTAGAATCCAATGTGCATTAATGCACTGAAAAGCAGTTTCAAAGGATTAAAACGATTTCTGTGAAAATTTAAAATATAATAATAGAGAAGTTGAGCTTAAAAATGGAAAATATGATTTATGTGCAAGGAAATTGAGCTCCGTCGTTCCTCATTCAAGTGAAATTCGATTAGCTACCATCTTTGCAGTTAAATTATAAATGCTCTTATTTCGAAGAAGATAATCCAGCTGACGATCGAATTTCGATCAACTGTAACTGAAAAATTGCAAGTGTATTGCCTATGAAGAGAAATAACTCTTAAGCTATGATCTTGGACTTCCATCGGCCTTCGAATAACCGTTAAGCCCTTGATCGCAATTTAACCCTAGGGCGAGTAATACTGGATCGTAACGTCTGGGCGATTACCTAACCGCGCGAGCGCACGCGCGACTCTATCTTCATCTTTCTTCATCCGGGAAGAGTTATCCGCGTTTATCGCGATAGAGAGCTACACTGCGAATGCAAATCTGCATCTCTAATACAGGAACTAAACTTTTACCATGGCAGTATAACTTTCAGCGTGAGATTCAAGGGAGAAAGAATAGACCTTACGGTTAAGTCTAATAGTTATTGAAGATTTCCTTCTCTCCTTCCGAACATTCAGTGAACTATTCAGGAAAAAGAAGAGCACAAAAGGTGATAGCGGAATGAAAATCTAAGTTTGAACTAGGCCGTTATAAGCAATGATTGTGCAAATGGTGATTCTACTCGTACGAACGGATTTAATTATGTGCTATTGGCAGATCCGCTATAGCTGCACTCTGCAAGTCTGATGAAAGATGTTTTCGAAGCTTAGTCAGGCCTTTATGAGAAACAGTGTGAGGAAAAGAAGGGAAGATGTGAGAATAGAGTAACCGTATCGCATGTTACTCATAAATATATATATATATATATATATATATATATATATATATATATATATATATTCATTTGATCATCGTCTTATAGACTACAAAACACTCTTTTCCCTCTTAATACATCATAGACTCTACCACCAAGAAACCTGAGCGAGTTATTGCAGGGATTAAACAACTTTACCAAGTGATTGATTAGTTTCTGCTCGCCTGCGTTAAAACCTTTTCGCCGCGAGTCTTGCACCCACGCGAAAGGGCACTTCCGCAGCAATTCCCTTCCTTTTTTTTTTTAAATAAGTTCTTCTCGCAACTTGCCTTGCTCAACGATATCGTTACTGTTTGCAGCAGCTTCCTCATCATTTTTTTTTTTACCACGAAACTTTTAAAGTCTGCTTCCTGTGAGTAAAATAGGTGATTTTTAGTCGTGTTGACGTTTTAAGATTACAATTAACCACATGAAAATTATTACAGAAAAAGGAATTCATTTTTAAATGATTTTCAAGTAATAATTATGGGTTTGTTGGCAAGGTATAGAGACATATTTACAGTCTGCAAGTATTTACCTTGCACCTTGATTCGCCAAGTTACCACCTTAGCTTGTTTGATTTCATTGACCACCGACCAGTAGAGATTCTCGTGGCTACGAGAAGTATGATTAGAGCAAGTTACCATTAGACAATATAACCTCGCCCTTATCTGCTATGTATGGACTTTGGACAACGACCTATGTTTGCACCTCATACAATACTCAGCTATTATGACATTGTATTGTGCAAACCTTCAATTAAAATTCCTATTGAATTAAATGCAATTGCAATTTTCATCTTTTCGTTTTTATCCTAGAAATTAATTGGTCGGATGATACTGGAATATTGCATTTAATATTTGTTTTTTAATTCAGATTAATTCAGAAATTCAGCTATATATTAAGATCTCACATTTAGGATTAAACTCCAGGCATAATTTCGCACAAAAAAGTATAAAAATGTAATTTTACTTTTAGCACCGTTATCCTTGGTGTAATTGTTGTCTAGAGTCTATCAAGTGCAACGGTAGTACGGATGATTGCGGATGAATCTAAAGCTACGTGATAATTGCTCCATACATGCCAGCGAGAAATCCGTAAAACTTGGTTTCAGGTTATGATTAAATGATCGCAGAACTGTACACGCCGGAAAGCCGTATTTTCAGCGATATTCCTTAATCGTGAACTAGAAATCGATCTGAAAGTGCAAGATTTCGTTCGTGCAAATGTCTACATCCGGTCACGTAAACAATTTCCAAGCACAAGAGCGAAAAAGTTAAAGACGTCCAAGAAGAACAGGATAGGGATTAGGGAAGGAACTGGCCTTTGCGAAAGGTAACGGATGAAATCTTAAAGTTGCAACCAAAAAGTAGTTACATTTCTTTAGATGATCAAGAATGCTAGACTGATCCATGCTGTTTGAATAATTCATTTCGGCAAACGAAAAAAATCAAGCTCGCTTGGCACGAACCAGACCGCGTGGGACATCATTCGTCATTCGCGGACGAAGCATTATGAAGATCGTGTCTGCGATACTCGACGACGGGGAAATTACGCTAGTAATTTGTAACGTGGGTACAACCATTCTCCGTATTTCCAGACCCGCGACCTGTCGAACTGACACGATTGCAACTAGGCAAGTGGTCCGATCGTAAATCATCGCGACCTGATAAAAGTTTGTCTCCAAGGTCCAAATTATCGTTTCGATGTAATGATGGAAATTTGGTTAACCAACACTTGAAATGAACATCAAAAGTTACTGTTACATCTCCAATATTATTCACAGTATTAAATTCTATTCCGAAAATTGAATTTAATAAAATTAAAATAAATTCAGATATCATTCAGATCTCTGCTGGCAGATATAAGTAGATGCATTTTGTGAACGCTGGATTTTCAAGTAACTTGCGCGAGCGAAAGTATCACTTCAGTTGGCAAAGATTCAAAAGAAAGAGTGGCGGACAGTCGACGGAGTCGTTCAAACAATGAATCTCGCACTTATAATTGGATGTGCCGTTGTTATGGGCAGTGTTCCTAATGATAAGTACTTTTGGGAGCCGCGAAAAGAGTTTCATACTTTTTCTGTGGTATAATTAACTGGTATATATAAACCAGCACCGGATGGTCGTCATGAACTGAATCGTTACTCTTTTTTAGATTTAGAAAATCGAATATGAGAAAATGAAGTAAAAAGTTTTGCAATTTCCTGAACGGGACAAACGATTGGGCTTTAATCCCGTTAATCTATCTTATCCCTGGAAATGCCCAGCCGAATCGTGTTCATCCGGGTCGAGCAATGTAGTGTAAATTTTCGAGCAGGGCTCAGCCTCGCGGATGCATCGTTTCGAGAGGTTTGCATAATTCGTTACCCTCAGTACACAGGGCATATGTCATATGCAGAGAGACGTGATGCATGTTTTTTTTTTCCACTAGCACGCCCTGAAAATTCGTGTTCAGCAGCTAATACATTTCCGCTCCTCCTTTTCATTTCTATCCGTGTACCATTTTTTATGCCCCTGATGAATAATCCAAGTAATGCGACTGATTAAAACGACCCTGTTGGAAATTCTATCTTTTTTTCATTTAAAATCAACATAAAACTCTTTTTTTTCGCATTTAGAAAATGTTTCTATAGTTTATACGTGTCGCACCGTCTGCAGCTCGATAATGAAGATAAACTGTATAGCCCGTTTTCAACATCCACTGACTGACTAAATTGAAGGTTTTCTGTGAACTCGTGAATGTCAAGAGAGGTAATCGAATGAGAAAAGTATATTGCCTCTCGTTATTGTAAAATGCATAATGCACTTATCCGACGACACGTGAGAAATCTTGGCAATCGTCGTTACCGCGGGCGAAAGGCTTTATATTATTCAAGAGGCGGCGAGGCGGCTTAGATTCAGATACGGCAGTTCGCGTGAAAAGAAGAGCATCTTTGAAGCAGCAGCGACGTCATAATCTCGTTTATAAAAGCCCCAGAGTTCGCAAATAACGAGCTATTCTTGCTTTAATTTTACGGATTATATGTATTATTAACACAATTTTATATCAAGTATTTGAAATTCTAATTAAGTTTCATTTAAAATCATATAATTATATAGTTTACAGGTTTAATCAGTTTTCAGTAGTAGCTGAAATTAAGTATAGAAACAAATTATTTTCTTGTTATAAGTGAATTTTAAATGAGAAATCTCTTCAATATGACAATGTTGAAATGCAATAATTCATTTGTTTGCATGTTTGGCTTGTCAAAAGAGTTCTCAAATTAATCGATAGCACATAGTTTGTGTAAATTTGTGATGTATTCCGAAATGTTTGCTTTAGTCCGTTCTGGCAAAATCAGACCAATTTTCATAGAAATAACAGTGCATCCCACGGGTGACAGTAGACCCTCACTGTTACGCTATCGTTTCCGGTCGTTCGGTTCCACAGTCGGTGAATCGATAGAACATTATTGGCCGTTCGCATTGGCGATTTTGGTGTTGACCGCAATGGTCCACGAAGAGAGAAAGAGAGATACTGGCAGGGAATCGAGAATTCGAAATACATTTTCGTTGGCTGATGCATTGCCAAAGAAAAAATATATTATGGCAGAAAGAAAACTTGGTAAAAAAGAGGAACAGAAGTGAAAATAATATCCCCTTTATTTTGCAAGCTTAGAGAGATAGGGTGAGAAGCAGGGTGGCTACATGTCAGGGAAGCTAACATATTTAAAAAATTTTCCAGGGATTTCGAAGGATTATAAAAAATTTCCAAGCAATTTTTTAGATTTTCGAGATTGATAGTAATTTCAAGAGATTCTCAACAATATTAAAGGATTTTAAGAGGTTTCTAGGGATTTCAAGACATTTTTATAATATTTAAAAGATTTAGTGGAATTTTAAAGGACTTCATGAAATTTTAAGAGACTTTTAAGAAAATTTTTAATGATTTAAAGAGATTTTTATGATTTGTAAAAGATTTTGTGATATTGTAAAGGATTCCATGGAATTTTAACAAATTTTAAAGAATTTACGAGACTTTATAGGATTTTAAATATTGTAGTGCAATTTTAAGGTATTTCAAGATGTGTCTAGAAATTTCAAAAGATTTCAGAAAATTTTAAGGGATTTCTTTAGGTTTCCAATTATTTTAAGAGATTTTGATGCATTTTAAGGGATTTAAAAGTTGCTCATGGACTTTTAAACTACTTCAAGAGATTCTTAAAAAAATTTTGATACTTTTCGTGGAATTTAGAGGATTTCAAATGATTTTGAAAAATTTTAAACAAATTAGTGAAAATTTAAGAAATTTTATAGAATATTAACAAATTTGAAGGGATTTCGTTGAATTTTAAGATGTTTCTAGGAATTTCAAGAAATTTCAAAGAATTTTAAGAGATTCCTAATGTTGTCGTGAATTTTAGAGATTTTTACGAATTTTGATTTGTAGTGATTTTAAATTTCAAAAGATGTAAAGTGATACACGAAATTAAAAAAAAAAATTTCAATAGAATTATTATTGGTTTCGCATTTTTTTCTGTCAGGGAAATTTATTTGAAAGTCAAATAAAAGTCAGGGAAATGTTAGGGAAATTGAAAAATTGATTGTTGTGGCCATCACCCTGAAGAAGTGTTTTTTCACATGGGAGAAAATTTCTCTTTGATGGAAAGTGCTGCAAAAAGTTTGCAGAGGTATAAAAAAAGAATGTTACTATTTGTGATGAATAGGGGGATCAGTGTTGAGAGTGTATGGGAAAAAATGCTAACAGAAACATATGAAGGGATTAAAGGCAAATGGAGAGATCCACTTGAGTTCGATGCTCTATAATCAAGGATGATCCACAAGTAACCGGTAAATATCCGGCATGTACCTGGTAGTGAAGTGTGCTTCACGAAGAGCGATATTGTTCGCCATTGACGGAGAGAAGGAGAGAATAAATCGATGGAGCATGCTGCTCGAGCAAGGACGATTCGTATGAAACGCGTTCTTTCCGCGTGAGATAGGTTATTATTGCCGTTCCATTGACGTTACTTGTTACCCGGTAATGATTTTATTGTTTAAGAGCCGTGTTCAGGTTATACATGTGCCGCAATCAATTACAATAATGTAATATAATCGTAGCAAGGTCTTGCGGCGCGCACCAGTATAATGAGGTCCCTCTCTAATGAGAGGGTTGGTACACCGAGAGGGCTGGGCGTGCCTCCGTCTACATGTACGTGCGAGCGTAACTACGAATGTACGCATATACGTACTCGTAATGTATATCCACATAATACGCGGTTACGTGCGAGGGTGAAGGAGTACACAGTGCAAGAGCGGTGGTCCCTGCAGCTTTACGCAGCATCGTATTAGCTACGCCGAGAAAACAGAACTTACCTTCCAACCAGCCTCAACTAGACCTCCGTACTCTAGTTATGCTTTCAATTTTCTTACTGAAGGAGTAATGGAAAACTCGAAAAAATAATCCATGTTAGCAAATCTTCATGCTACGCATATAATGTACAATTTGAAGGCTAAAGATGTCGTGTGTCGTCCATATTGAAATATACAATATTAACAGCCAACATGGCTTCGCCATTATCTTATATTGGCTCTGATGCGTCATAACTGAACGTAACCAGGTGCAATTATGCGCATCAGAACTCTTCTTTAGAACAGGTTATAAATAATACTGCTACGTGTCATATGTTGTTTATGAGTTTACATTCGCAATGCAGCGTGTAATGTTCAGAGACTATCTCGCTGCACCTAGTGGCACCTTCGCACACAAGCGAAGAATAAAAATACATGGTGCAAGCCTCAGTCGGTTTTTTGCTTTCATATCGCGCGCTAATTGGACCATTTCACAGCATTCCTTTTAACGCCCAGACTTCAGTTCCACACTTCATCTTGCGAATTGAATTTCAACTTGTTAAAATTCGAGTTTAATGTTCTATTTCGAATTTCGTTAAAGCAACAACTCTTACGCCGGGAATTAAATGCAATGAAATTGTGGAAAATGCCGGTTTTACATAGATGTGTTCCAACGAAAATTATACAACAATTGGATGATGCAAATGATGAATAATAACAGGCAAAAGCAAAAGTGGAATGTATGAAATGACGATTTAACACCATATTGAATTTCAGTTCCATGTTACTAGGCTCGCTATACATAAATTTCGTTGTTAAACGCACCTACATTTTGATTATGAGTGTATGCTTGTTATCAGCGCACTACTTTCATTCCCGTCGAAACATCGAATAGCTCGAGCTGGCCTAATATAAGTGGTTGGAGGGACCGACATGACATTAAACACAGGCGAAAAGCCAACTATTAATTCGAATATTTGATGGTCTGGATTGTTCATGGATCATGCTTTTGTGCTTAATAGGCTGTTAATCGGCTCACTGTTTATTGATCGTTAATTTCTCAATAGTATTCGAATATCAAGTGTCATTTTTGCTTGATGAAAGTTGCTGTCAATTCCGTGATATATAAAATTGAGCAATACGATGATCAAAAGAGGATTAAAGAGATTTGAAAGATTTTATAAGATTTGTGTTAGATCTGAGAGTCGATGCGGAAGAAAGGATAAGGAAGGGAATCTTTTCATTCATCGATTTCAAGGAAGCAGAGATTTCAGACATGCTTTTATACATACAGGTATACGTTCGAAAGCGACCAAAGGGAAAGGTCTTTACCAGCCGGTGTCTTAAACTTGCATCGAGACTGGAGGTAACCTGGCGTTGACCCATCAGGGTCAAGAGGTTGCAGCCCAGGCGGAACCGTATCAAAAGTGGTGTACACGACGAGAAGCCTTTTCGCATTCCGAGGCAGGAAGAAGATGGAGAAGGCAAAGAAAAAGAAGATGAAGAAAGGTGGAAGGAGTGGATCGTGACGCTGGTCTTTCAGACGACCGGAAGAAATCCCGGAAAGAGAACGGGCAGGAGTGTCTTCCGGGACTCGTTGAAGACATTGAAGACACTGTGGAGATTTTTCTGCGCGCGAATTCTAGAGTTCATCGAATCATGTGCGTACCACTGATAATCATAAAGAAACGGGAAGGGATTACGCAACAATGCAACGTGCGTGCGACCGTATAGCCGGTGAACAGGAGCCAATGCGCCGCGCCGGGATTGCTGGTGAAGATCGCATTAACATTCTATGGGAACGGTATTTCTTCCGTGCAATCGTGTAGCCTTCGTTGGGCAAACTCTGCGCGTTAACCGTTTCTTCTTCCCTCGCGTGGCAACGTGACTTTTTCCAAGACCATGAAGCACACTCTATTTTCATCCGGGGAGGCTAATATCTTAGATTACCACGGCCAATTAAACAATTACTAGAGGGCATTTACACCTCCAACAAATTAATGCTTATTTATACGTCTACATTACTTATACACGTTTTTTCTCGCAATTATTCTTGCATTTATAAATCTCAAAGCTTTCTCAATTGATTTTATGCGTTAGATCATTCGTTATTTTCCTTTTTTATTTAATGTATAGATGTGCAAATGTCAGTAATGTAATGTCAAAACGGCAATGGAAAATGACTGGAAATGCTGGTAAAGCCGAGTTAAGAGTCCATAGAAAGTAGTGTCTCGACTGTTACGTATGCACGCGACCGTAACAAACGAGCAGACGCTTTTCGTAAAGTGATGTACATTCATGTTGCGCATAAGGGCTTCTGGTCGTAAAACCGAGAGTCGGCTTGTCGTCTAAGCTAAGCAATGTAGAAAGGACAAACTGAGACACTATACTTACCGACAGAGGAAGTCTCTCTCACCAAGGCATAGTTCCAAGCAGTGTTGACGTGAAGACGCATTGGTGGTTCTCTTCATGTGACCCTGAAGACGATGTTCTTGCACTCTGTCGATGCACCATGCACGCTCACATGGTTTTACCGCTAGGCAGCTCTTTTGGGCGTAGATTGTGAAAACCGGAAACTGGGACTGCGACAGTGCGCCTGTAATAAGAAACAAACAATTGAAGAGTCTTGTTAAAATCGTAATGCACAGTTAGTAATATATATAAACGCGATTCTCAACCAGACGGAAGTAGCTTATGGTGCTTCTTAAGAGTTGAAATTTATCTTGTGAGATTGGTAAAACACTGTTATTTAAAAGAATAATATAACTGGATCAAATGAAAAACTAAAGAACAAAGTATACACGAGATCTTTGGAGAAAATTAAATTTACAATAGCAGTCTTCCTTCAAAGTTTTTAATTACTGCGTGGCAAACTTAAATATTAATTAGGTATGAAGCGATGCTAGTCAGAGAAAATTATATCCCGGGGAGAGATATTTTAGAGAGGCAATTTTTTGTTTACTTTTTATCGAAAACTATTTTGATGAAGAAGGTAATTATATCAATATTTGATCAGTTAAAACATGATCAAACATTAAAAGGCTCGGCTTAGCAATGTTTATTTGCCAGGATAGTAGTCCTCTTCCCAAGCATCTCTATAGAAGTGTAGCAATTAATCTCCAGAGTGATGCCAGATTCGCTCGTTAACTGGCGAGAAACTTTGACTTGCTAGGTTCGTACCTTAGGGACATTCCGAAGTATTCAAGAGACATCGATCTCCTGAGGGCAAACTGTTCAATTATCTACTTTTGGCAGGTCACGTCTCACGATTCGTAATATGTTGGACAGTTTCAATGAGTGGCAGGTAGCAATAGTCAACGATAAAAGGCAACGCGAAGTAAGGATTATATATCTGTCTAGTCTTTGAAACTCGAAATTGTAGGAAGATATTACTCGTTATGGCACGGCGTAAGTCGCATTACAGTGATTGGTGCTCACTTCCGGGACTTCCACACGAACGGCATAGGTATACTACTTACAATAATAATGCCACCATACTAGAGAATAATGGAGTATTATAGATCTTAAGTCTCTAAAGAGAATTTCAGCAGATGTTTAAACATTTACTAGATAATTTATTTAGTATATGTCTTCTCTGAGTATGAACTTTTGTTTTTTGTGAATTATATCCAAGTTTCATAAATCACATCGATGTCAGTGTAATGTACGTCCGATAAATTGGAAAAGAACCGCGTTCGCCGACTGTACAATCCGATCATGATTTACGCAGGGCCTAGCATCGCTTCATTTTAATGTGATATCCACTGTAGCGAATAATTGATCAACGTTAATTTAGCAATTTAACGTGTAACATGGATTAATTACAGTGGAATATGCCCTTCGGTTCTACGTCACGTTAAATGAGTTTTGTGCATATTCGACACGCTCAGAGATGTTGAGTTTGAGTATATCTTCAATTCCACTCTGCGGATGAGAGGAGATAATTTAGATTAGTGGAAACTCAATTATATATGCGATAAGTCGATTTATTTCTACGTACAGAGTGCTGGTTTTTGAAAACTTGATGATCCTGTTTCACATGTTTTGGATATCACGATTCATGTGAAAAGGGACTAGTGAAAACATCAGTGTGGTTGCCACGGATATGAAGCATTGTACGATGAAATACGTCCATTATATCAAGCGATATGTACCTCTATAAACCGATCTTTGATATACGACGGACATTTAGAGCTCGTTGAGTTTCAAGTGGCACGGTGAACAGGATCACACGACATGAGAAGTTCAGATAATTCCAAGAATTTTTTTTACATGTTTTATAGTCTATTTTCAATTCAAGACATAAATGCTGGTTTTATTTTAAATTTAATATTCTGGAAGGCTCGAATTATCTTTTATAGCCGTGAGTATTTTTTAAAATCTCTTTTTAACTCTCCTCCCTTTTTTCACAACGAATTCTCTGCTAATTTCAAGAGTAGATGATAAAATTCACGTGCTGCACGAACGTTGAGTGCTCTACAGCACGTTGCATACATACGCCTACTGGCAGGCATCTGTCTACAAGCGGATAATTGTGGGTGGTCGTTACGGTGACTTAACGTGCCGTGTAAAATCACAGTTTTACAACTAGTTTTATCGGATGTAACATAATTGTCCTTGCTAACATACCTCATCATCTAAAGGCAGCAGACATATTTGTTTCCGCTTCAACTGCAGGCAATTTATTAAAAATGTAAGTTTAACCATGATTGTAGGACTGCATGTTATTGATCAATATCCGACCCTCATCTGATCTGTTTAAATTCGCGTAATATGACGTTTCTGTCAATTTTAGTCTTGGAACTAATATTACAGATAAGGCGAGTTTAGCATGTATACAAAGTATGAATATGAAGATCCCTGGACCTTCGCCAACGTTTTCAATCGCCCTTTGCACTCGAAAGCAGAGAATTTCCTCCTCCTCCATCCACGGAACCTTTTGCATTTCCTCCCCCTCGTTTTATATAGACAGTGATGCAATTCCACGAATTGAATGCATTCGTACTTTTAGCATTGCTAGGGCTCTCCTTCCTCTTGCTATTTTCTCGTTCTCTTCCTCTCTGACCTCTGCCTTTGCTTTGAAAACGCGTCATGTACTTGAGTCGTGGCCCGCCTCGTACATTTTATTTTCAAAAATTCAAGGGTCGCTTCCCTGCACGAAATTCTCGAATATTGTATTCTGTCACCACTCGCGAAATCTGTTTTACACATTTCCTCTAATTTCCATGACTCTGAATTCCATGGCTCTAATTTGCCGAAAAGAAGAAGTGTCATAAAATTAAATACTGAATTCTAATATTGAATAGATGACAGAACCATTAGCCAGCAGATATTAATAGAGTGAGAAAGCAGAAGGGAAATGCAAACAGAAATTCAGAATGTAATAGTGTTAGGGGAAGCATTTATGCATTTGCAAGTTTCCCTTACCCAATGGTTGGTATGCTTCTAATTTGCGTGCATGTATCTGGCTGCAAAAATTTAATACTCGAAACCGCGCCCAGAAACACAACGCGCCTGGTTGCCCATGTCCCCGACATGGTGAGTTACACGCACGCGACTCGTCGACAATCCGCGGTGTGCTTACTCTCATATAGAAGCAAAAGTTTGCATGTGTGTACATATTTTCACACGCAGTAAGGAGTAAACTCTCCCAATAACGTATAATTACTTTGCATGGTTCTGTGGAAGCTACTTGCACCACGTAGATTGAAGCGGACCATGGCAGAATTGAATATTCGGCCTCTACACCAAGTTATCTTGTATCTACAGTAGAGTACGGGCCGTAAATGTGCTACGGTGAATTACACGATTTACATTGCCGCAGTAACGCGAAGACAAGTTCCCCAACCGATACTTGTTACTCATGGGCATGTGCTACGCATGATTGATCTTTGAAAATTGCTTGCAAATCGTTTTGCCTCTCAGAAATCGTCATTATTTAGTCACGATTCAGAAGTACTAGGTATTTCACTATCATACTTATGTATTCGTTATCGCTAACGCGTCAAGAATGTAGTATTATATACTCTTGGAACATTCAATAGATGCATAATAAATGTGTAGTACATATGTATATTGTATAGACTTTACAGACCTTGTTTATCAGTCTATTTTGTAATAGGCACGAGAATTTTTTAATAGACTTTAAACAATAATAATAGGATTCAATTTCCAACAGGTATTGTGTGTAAAGTCTTGTAAGAAACACTTCCAAACTAACTTTCCGCTCTAAGCTTTTTTACTAGCTTCAGCGATAATTACAGCATAATTAAGGAGTATTATTACACTTGGAAAAAAATACGAGAGTAGTGGTGTTCTTCTCTTTAGATGCAGTGAAAAACGAAGTAACTACTTTCCCGATACAAGATTCTGAGAATCTTATAATATGCGTGCATGCTTGCTTCTTTTCGTTACGTGTATAACCACAGCCCAAAGGAGACCTACTATGAGAGGTGGAAGTTGCGTTTTTCATACTCTCTAACTAGATTCTGCTGAAACTAATATCAATAAATAGAAAAATCGAGAGACGAGAGTCGCTGTGAAAAGTAGGAAAATAAATTGAGTAAAAAGTAAAATTAATAGTTAAAGGAAAATTACTAAGAAATGATAGTGTAGAGATCAAGTGTTAAATGAGGTTTCTGGAACTATAGAGTTCTCGCAGAACTGTATTTCATGATATTGGCAGACGCGAATGACACTGGAACCTCCCGATTTTCAGTAAGAGCAACGATGCGTATGCAACATTACACATTCAACATGCCGACGATTCGATAAGGTAACGGGAAATAATTCTTTAATGTGAACAAGCTGTGTCTCATCTTGGGACCGCGTCTCGTTTTATATATACATACATGCAAACTTTTATTAAGGTATGCGTTGAGAGAAATCGTTTAGTCAGTGCAGAATTAATGTAAACATTCGAACGATTCAAGTTAAATGACGCTCCCTGGACTCGATGAGTTCTTTCCCTGGTTACTGGTTATATCTACATAGTGAATACGTACCGAAGACCTCGAGACCCAACGATTCCCTAAGTGGCACGAGACGAGAGTCGCTTCCATCGGAGATACCTTCTTCCACTGCTTATCTCGAATTATTAGCTGTGGCTCTATGCAAATTCAGCAGCGGCAATGTTGAGATAAACAGAGAGGGTGAAGGGATGACAAGAGACTGAGAAAGAGAGAGAGAAAGAGAACGAGCAAGCGAATGCCGGTCGAGTGAACCCCATAAATTCTGGCGAACACGAATGATCTCGGTAGGGTATTCGTGCCGTTGTCGTTTGGCGACACGTATGTAGGATAGGATAGGTTGGAATAGGATAGCTACGTATCTAACCGTACGTTCTAAGAAGCAAGTTCTAGCTCTTCACTCTACGTCTAATCGCGTATACGTAGGTACGTAAGGTACCTTTCTCTACGTACACATTTAGTATTCTCAACTGGTCGGGACCACGATACTTCCCACGGCTATTTGAAATCCAGCGAGTAGCAAGGCCCTTCGGTATTCAGAGCCGTGCTCCCAACCGACACGCAATGCTCGTCCAGCGCAGAATACGCAAAAAGAATTGCACACCTATTTGCCCTTCTTTGCGAACTCGCCTAAGCTGCTTACAAAACGCGGAGCACCTACATCGAACAAAACCAAGCCTCTTCCTCTGTCTGTCTGTTTATATTTCTCTTCAATTCTATTGAATCCTCTACATTCTCTTCCTCGGCATCATCAGAACATCATCCAATTCTTTTGCACATCTAGACATTTTCCTCTAGACATTTTCCTCTAGCCATCTCGAAAGTTACTTAACTTCCCTGTTCTCCACTCAGCACATTACGTTGGCAGCACCTTACATTGAACCCAAGTGCGAAATCGTCCTGTGAATCATGTGTAATTTGTCACACCGGTCTCCAACAGCAGCCCACGACTTCGTGGTTTTATCTCGATGACCGTTCGCCCGCGGAAAGACCATCTATATCGGAATCTCCCACTCGAATCTTTTTCCCGGTGACCTCGTCCGAGGACGACTGTACGGAGTTTCCATCACCGGAAGGCGGGGACATTGACTCGAACGCCAGGTGAAAGAAGATTATGGCTAGAAATGGTCGAAGGACTCGATTAAAACACGGATCAGAACACGTACCGCTGAAATTCGTTTAAAGGCACGCGAGATGGCCTGACGAGGAATCATTTGTACCGTTAAACTTTTTTTATCCAGTTCAATGGTTCCACACTGTTTAGTAGTCGAAATACTCTATGACAAAAAGTGATCCCTAATTGAGCTCTTCCTCGCATGTCTCGGTTATTACTGCGTCTATCAAATTATGTCCTCTAAATTAGGCTCGACTTAAAAACTGAAAGTTGCGCAATGTTTTTATCTCCTCAAGTAGTCTCAAATGATAATAGCAGATGTTCCAGAAAGCAAATTTCAACATTGGTGTATTACATTCGAGTTGTAGAGAGATTGAAATAACCGTATAACTTCATTGAGGAAGTTGTATACACTCTTCTTGTATAACTCTTCTTGAGCTTCTTCCTCTAATTCTACTTTGGAGACTTCAAAACGAAGGAAACGCTTTAGACAACTTTGATGAAAACATCGGCTAGGTGTTATATTTACACAAGTAGCATCTCGGCAAGTGTAAACTGTGAAAATGAGAATTTGTGTGTTTCGTTGGGACTCGGGGAAATATCAACAGTTATTCTGTCGGCGGATTGAATCTTGTAGGAAATTTAAGGATTACTCCGTGAACCCAAAGTGCTAGAATGCTTTTTTCCTGCCATTCACATGTGAGAATGACGCGACCCTCAGGATGTACACTGTGATATATTGCGCTAACGGTGTCCAGACGGGTGTGACGCTTGCCATTCTTCAAATGACACATTTGTCATTATTACGTACGTAGCATTCATAGAGTGTGACCTCTTATTTGAATCAAAGAGAGTTTCAAACAATGGGATCTTGCTCTCATCCGAAAACTCTGTATTATATAAGAACCCTCCAGGATTAAAGGACGAGGATCCTGGGTACACAATGGAAGCCCTCAACCAAGAGACTAAACTACATTCCTCGTGCCAAGGCGACCCAATTTAATTACGAATAAACACTTCAGAATCTATTACGAACAGGGACGACAATTTACCCTCGAGAATATTGTTATTAACGTGAATGTATGCCTCGCCATTCCAGCATACTAATTCTAAGAATGAGGATTCAATTGTAATCGCATTATTTATGTCACAACTTCACAAATTTAAATTAAATGGTGACGTGACAAGCAGAAACAAAAAGTGTGCAATCGAGCATGGTAGTATATTATTCCTGAGAATTTGATAATAATATTGCGTAAAAATAGAAGACCTTGCATCTAGTACTTTTGAATAACATAATTATTCAATTAAGTAGCCAAAACAATATTATTAAACATACTGTAGAGTTTATAGCAGGTACGAGTATTCTAGTCTTAATTGACAAGTGCTGCTAAATTATTACTCTAGAACATTCTATGATGCAATTTCATGTAATAATGTGATAATTTTGGTTTCTGCGTGGAATTTCCAAGTTACATAGCTACAGCCCCAGGCGGCAACAACTGTACACAGACAACTGTCCCGGAGAGAATTTATACACGATTAACTGTCGCGTCGGAAAGCCATTGTCACACCTAAGAATAGACCTCAAGATATTGTGATCTACGTATATCTTGGTTTATGATAAAAGCACGTCCTGTGCACACGGCAAAATGGATTTTCAATTCAATTCTTTACGTTTCTGAGATATATGTAGTATATACAGATTTGATATTTCAGATTCCAAGTAGTCATATATGTGGCATATGTTCAGTACAGTAACTTATGTAAGCCAAAACTTGGATTACATAAGCTGATTTAATTATGTGTTAATTCCGTATTTATCAAAAAAAAGTTTATTATCAAAAGAAGTGTTGCCAGCAGCTCCCAGGCAACGTGGATTAATCATGAATTTTAATAATGTTAATGGCATTCATTAAGTGACAAAGATGCGTGCAAATATGCGTGCAAATATCCGCATATGCAAGCTACTTTCAAGTTTTATAAGGAAATCATTATTATGTATCGGTTCCGGGCGTTATGCACGTGCGGCATTATGGTTTCGCGACAGCGCAGCCGGTGGTATGCGGCAAGGGTCCGTTATTCAACGAGGCTTCGATGCTGAATAACTTGTCGCATAAATACGTCGGATACTTGCAATAAATGCGACAGCATATCAAATCAAAGAGCGTTAGGGCCGACGTGTCCCCTTTTCGCAGTACATCCAGCAAGGTTTGCTTAAATCGATGGACACCAATCATCCGCTTATATTCCATCGAATATGGCATCGATCGCTTTCGGAAATCTATTCAGAAGCTACTGAAACAACATTCAACAGTGTTAAGATTTAATCGGATTTGCTGACAAAATTTGTGCTCATGTTGAAGTCAGTAATTGTCCGCAGACCTGTAATTTATTTATCGATTCAATTGTGACTAGAAATGGTACACCTCTACTTTTCCGTAAAGCATATAAGGATATGGTTTCAAGGTCATACGATCAAATGGACTTTATCATAAAATTTAAGAAACTTGCTTTGAATGTTATGTGCTAGTTATTTCTGTTCATGCATATGAATAATGTGGTTGAAATGGTGGAAAGAATAGGAGTTTATAGAATAGAGATTCCATTACATTTTGACGTCATAGCGTAGCTCTTTGGTCAGAAACGTCTCTCTCATGTGAGTAGAAATGGAAGAAAACAAGTTTAACGATTATTGGAATTTATCTCTAAGGAGTCTCTTCCATTTATCCGTTTGTCGTTTGCGGGAAGACATCAGGATGTAAGAATGCCAGGATCAAGTAAGATATCACATAAGATCAGTCTACATTGTGTGGAGAATGCATCGCAAATAAGAGGCGTTTTACAAGTAAAACAGTGAACCTTTAAATTTCTTCGCTAACCGCGGGTATAGTGAGTTATTTTACGTTACACAAAGGGACCCTTCGTCAGGACTATCAAGGACAATGAAACCGTGAAAAATGGAACGCTTCGCACGTTCCGGCAGAACCTATTCGCCTCCATGTTTCCCTGGAATTCTCCATTCTTCCACGCGGACGGCCTTTTGTATTTGTCAAGATACCTTATACGAGCATCGAAGTCGAGGTGGATTTTATGTTTACCCCGTAAATAGATTTGCCTCTGATGGTTGAGGACTCTTAAAAAGAAAAATAGATGCTCGATTTAGAAAGGGAGTTTACCGAAAATTTCCTAGACATCGTTTTCGACTTTGGGAAAACGAAGAACGAACAACGTGCTACGCATGGCGACCATTCCCTGTCCTTTCTTGAGTCTCTTACTTACATCGAAATCCCGTAATGCTCAAAGTATGCACAACAAAGTTTAAATCTCTTGAACACGAAGGAAACTTCGTATCAGCTTCAGTTCGCTGCACATCCTCCATGAAAACGTGCAACCAACTTTTACTGCACTACCCAGGGCACCTTCGTCACAGCCACTCATCCGCCTATAGTTATAAACCTCCCAAGATAGTGTAACTATTTTCTCTTTCACCCACAACCTAGATTCCACAAAGTAACCATGGACCACTCTTCCAATTTCCATAATAGAGGCTCTAACATTCTTTTCCCTTTAAAATAGAAAAGCTATCGTAACCCCTTGAGATTAAAAATAAAAAAAAATAAAAGAAAATCACACTGGAATTTCAAAAGAATTCTATTCCAAAATCAAGTGGAGAGAAGTAGGAAGTGAAGAAGAGAATGCAATAAATGCATAAATTATAAGAAGAGAAAAGATGTGAAAGAGAGGTCGATTGATCCCTTGTTGGACAACCGATCTCATCATCGACTAACGGATTCGACAAAAGTTTCGTGATCGTGACGTGCCGTCGTCCCACGTCGATCACGATCTCAGCACGTTCCGACGCCCGGATTCTATTCGTCGCGGTCTTACGACAAAAATGCAATTTACAGTACGACTTTTTGGAAGAGGAATAGCCGTTCAGACTTCATCGTTGAAGGAAGCTCCTGTCAGTGCCTATCAAAGCGTAACCAACACGGCTCGTTCTACGAGAAATTCTGTAGTGCTAAGGTCGCCACTATTCTACTCTACACTATCGTTTCCTCTTCTTCTTCTACATCCCATTTTCTCTCTTTTCCTCTCTCGTTTCTTTTTCACCCTTCTTCCGTTTTTTTTTTTTTTTTTTTTTTTTATCATTTGAAATGCTGCAAAGAGCGCCTGACGTGGCCGATTACGCGGCACGGTTCTACGACAGCCGTCCTAATTGCTGTAATTAACCTTAAAATTGTCTACATCCAATTTTTCAAACCAAGAAGATGGAGAGGGAGATTCAGAGCCGACGTCAGTCTGTCACGAGCACGTATCCACTTTGACGCTTTTACCCAAGAGCTTGGTTGTCTCGTCTTCCACGCAATACACAGGCACACATAAAAAGAACATTTCCGATGGTCCAATGCATCAACATTCTCGAAGGGTCAACAACCTTCAAATTTTCCTTCATCTTCATGATAATTTTAATCAATTGACTTCTTTTTCTTTTTTCGTTCTAAAGAATTTCGAAGATTCAATCGTGACATAATGAAAGTTCAAAAACATTTCGACGATCTAATTAGATATGCTTTTTCAGATTTCTGCTCGATCGGGACAGGAAAAGAAATGGATTTCGTGTCCTGAGGTTGATTTTAAGAAACCTTAACCCGGTAGTGTTCAATTGTTGAAACCTTTCTTCTCAATTAATTATACAGCTTCTTTTTTGCCGAGAAAACGAGATAGATACCCATATTGTACACGATTATCCTTTGCGTACGTGCTTTTTTATCCCTGAATGTCTACAAAGCCACACGTAATTCACAACTAGGAAGAACGATAGCTAGTAGCATTCGTTCCATCTAAAGGCGGATTGCTTTCGCCCGACTCTCCGAACTGTGACAAATGGCACGATCCCTCGATTATTCGACCGTTTTTATTCCAATTTGTAACGCCTCAGACGAAGATTCGCTCTGTCGATAGCATCAACGGACGGCGCAATATGCGGCAGACAGAAGCACCATTTTCACGATATCCTTACCTTTTCGTATCATTCTTTAACGTGAAATTTATGTGTAGCAGATACCCCGCAAAGCATTACTCAGGCTCTTGAAATCTTTAACGGGAATCAGAGTATAAAAAAGATCTAAAGGCCATTTAAAAATTGTAGCTTTTATAGTTTTCATTTTTTTTTTGTTTTTTTTTTTTCATTTTCTGGTTGCTGAGAATGCATCCAAAAGATATATAACTTCTTAATAAGGCACCCACTATTACGTAGCATGACATAGAAAAACATCAGACGTTGCTGTAACAAAGTTTAACCATAAATTTACCTATTCCAAACTGAGGCCAAGTTCAGCAAATTTCTGCTTCAAATGGGTACCGCGTGACGTGCTACATGAAGAAAATTGGAACCCAACTTTGCTTTTCAATTCGTTCTGCTTGCCTTGCTTCTAAAACCACTCCTGTTCTAATAGAAGTGGATTGGATTTCTTCAGGACTTATCTTAATTTCCATATATAGAAAGTATTTCCATTTCCAACTGATCTGATAAAAAAAGTCATTAGAGGTTCATTCTGCCTGATTTGTTTTTCTCTATTCTTCTTGAATTATTCACTTGTTTTTATCGGGTTTGCATACTCAACTCAGATAAGAGTGAAATTAAGCATAATATCCTCTAGTATGCAAATATCGAAATACTCGACACCAGTTGACAATTAACATTTTTCAGAATTCAATCTTCCATACAAAACGAGAACAAAAGTTGCTTTATAGTAATGACAGAGTAATGGTGTGCCTGGAATTTTTTTAGGTGACATTTCGCTAATTTGAATTCGTCAACTTACCTCTAACGGTGAACCGTTAGTGAGTTGCCCTATTTGCGTCCTGGAAATCATTAATTGTCTAGCGATTCATTGCTTGGCTGGTGTGTAATGATCACTTTTGTGTGCGACCATTCTGTCTCTTGTCAGTCGGTCCATTCGTCTTTGTCCTTTTCTAAGAGCGGCATGCAAGTGACATACGTTTGCACTTTAAGGCCTTTGCAGCTAACGGGCCTTGGTGAAAATTACGAGTATTGCAATCGTGACTCTCGTTCGGTAGTCTAAGAAGCTACGAAGTACTTAAAAGTCGGTAACTCGGCTTTCAACCAGGGCAACAAATGACGAAAAATCTGGCATCAAAACGCCCTTTAGAGGGCGTGCCGACTCATTTGCAGTTTAATTAATGTTCCTGGCCCGCGTGGCTTCGAACGTATAGTTTATATTAATTACACCCCGGAAGATTCAATTAGTGCGTTTCTCATTACATTTACTTATACCGGTATCCATTATTCATGAGGGCTAGAGCAGTAGCGCCCGCTGACAATGCACGTGATCCTTATAACTCGTCGCAGTATAAGGTAGATAGATTGTTTGCTAAAAATTACCTGAGGGCTATTGCAAAGGAGAGCATCTCGAGGCGAGAACGTGGTATACCTTGATTGAATCAGTATTATGTAACAATAAATCACTATCTTTTTTCTCCAACACACAGAGACCCTCTTTTATTGGATAGAAGAAGGATGAATTACATGTATTATCTGCCGGAATGTGCCTTTAGCTCGCAGTTACATACCAATTGACACTTGTTGCGGAAGAGCGGTATACATCGGAGAGAGATTGTTATCCAAGCGTGACTCGGTCTTTCCATGACAAACGACCTGCTGCAATTTCTATCCGACTTGGCAATTCGCTGTTTTGTTTGATCGGCTTTAATTGCAACTCGAGCCTGGATGAATTTTGCAATGAATATGTTATTAAACCTGCGATTAGTGCATGATTGGTATCTCGATGCGGAAAAAATATTCTTCAATTAAAGGAATCACTTTCAACACAGATGTTTCTATCTTTCAATAATCATCTATACTGATTGCTAATGTGATAACGACCTAATTGCTCACTAGCCCTCTATACAAGTTAACATAACATAAATTAATTCAATAAGAGGAATAATCCAGTTCTCGACACAAGAAATGCTGAGATAAGATATTTTTCTAACTTACTCAAGATGTTCTTAGTATCGAAAATATCCTTGAACCTTCTTCTTTCCATTTTTGCCTTTTCTGCTTTTTCTTACTTTAAACGAGACCAATCGGAAGTACTTGTTGCCGTGGGTACTGCGTCAGCAACTTGAGTGAGGAGAGCGTCTTGAAACAATTTGCATAATGAGGAATCTTGGTGATTTCTGCAATTTTTACTCTCACTCTAATAGAAAAGGGGACTGAACAGAAGCGATTCGAAAGTGTCAATGTGAATTCTTCGTAATCCGCCGTGCAGGCGTTTCGACTCTGTTCGATAAACGGATGGCCTATGAGCGGATGAGCTGCGGAAATCCCTGAGATAGATTGGACACAATGGCGCATTATAATTAAAAATAATATTACGATATTACACGTTTGTTCATGTAAGCACTTGTAGTAGTATCTATTCATCCGTTAAAGTAACCAACCTCACGAATGAGGAGAACGTCTTCACCCTCCTTCTGAAGGCATTAGCCTGAGTCTACGAACCAATTTATGCCGCAAGTCTTGTACACCGCCACCATCGTTAAATAATATCGTACGGCAACTGATTCGCGATGCGATCAAGAGATACTCAAGATAAATTATCATTTAAATTTCCGTAGCCTTCGGCTTTCTCGCCCACCCTCTGCAACATAAGTTGCTTCGCTATTTGCACATTGACCTTTTACCAACTGAGAGTCCCAAAAAGATTTATAATCGCAATTTGTTGCTACGGGGTAGATGCGGAGCTACGCTCGTATCCCAGCGGCACTACTGGCGTCATGATTTATGACGCCAACAACCGAGAGTTAACTGAAATACCGGTCCTTAATACTAGGTGACCTACGTTAAGAAGCCTGAACATCAACTGTACAAGAAGGTCAAAACATCCTCGCCGAAGCTTAGGTTACAACGGAATTTCTTCGTGTCAGTGTCCTCATCTACTTCGCGTCAGACAGGGCCAGAAGGTGCAATGTTTCTCCACTTCCGCCATCATCTACTTCCGGATTCGGTAATCAACTCTTCTGCCTCCTTGAACTCTAAAAACTACTTTCAGCTACACAAATTGAGTGTGTAAAATACAGCCATTGTTTCTCTAATCACTTTTTCTCTGTGAAAAACGTCACTTAATGTCCACCATTTCGGAAACAAGGAGCTAAGCATTGCTTTGTTATGTCTCCAGTCCGAAATTATTCACCCTACTTCATCCGTTTGAGCTCAAAGCTATGGACATAGTACTAACTATTTTGACTTTCCTCGAATATGAAGCGAGCAGAAATTCTAAAGGAAGGCTAGCGGCGAATACTGAGTAAATCTGAAATTCCATTAAGTCTCGCAAATAATTTCTTCAAAGGAAATACCGTATTTTAAAGGAATAATACTGTATTTTAGGACATCTTCGCTATTTCTTCATTTTTTATTACATTTTCCCGTTCTTTATTTGTTGAAAGATTTGCTAGCACAGCTGTTACAAGCAAATCAAATCCAGTAGCTCGCGACACAAGCATATACCAAGGATTCAGTGGTTTGGGAATCGTCCGAAAAATCGTTTCTCTGCTTCTCGATGTCTATCCCGGGACCAACTAGGTTTCCTCCTACCCTTATTCCTACCCTTTTCTCCGTTCTCGGATTCACCCTCTCTTCTTGACTCCCTAGCAGGAAAATCAACTTTCGTGCTTGTGGAGTCTGAACGGCATTTCATCGTCGTACTTGTGGAAAATTTAAATGAAGTTCGATGGACTCAGGGAACGGCAATTCAAGTCGAGGATTCGCTTCCCTCGCATGTGGGCAAATCAACGAAAACACACATTTCACTTGCAGCACTGCTTATCCTTCCATAATGAAAGCAATATCTGCTCGTTTAACACATGTCGAATACCGACTCCTAGCTATCAAGTGGCGGCATATTTAACGATTCAGTTTGCATAATTCGTATAATTATTTCGATTAAATCGGCACCCAGTCAGAGCTTATTCCACTTTATGATCGTATTTTCAAGTAAAAACGGAAGTTTTAAAAACTGGGGTAATTGCGTGCTGACATGTTCTTGTAATTTTAAAATTTAAATCAAGCACCGGTTGCTTCATTATTATTATTAGCGTTACTCCGATTAATAATATTATTATTATAAAAAAATGAACGAGGGCGATAAGCTTAGTATTTTATTTTCCTGATTATTAAGTTTTGCATGTAAATTGTGTCCGATATCCTTTCTCAACGGTTCAAGTCAACCATAGTCTGAACAGGATCTTAATAATTAAAGTTAAGTGTTTTTTAGTCAGTTTGCTACAGTTAAGATTGCATGAATATATCACTAGTTATATCTAGCTTATTTTATTATTTCTCTACACTTTATATTATACTTTAAATTATAAATTGTAAAGAATTGTATAAATCCGAGTGACGAGAGATAATTTGGAATTTGGGTCAGTTATTTGCAAATATTGGTTTAAGCACAATAGACTATCCGCATCGCATGCACTGCTATTAAAATTTGTTCACACCAATAAATCCTTTCTTGAATTCTCGTCTCTCTGCAATTTTACTCGAAATAAATTGTTCCATGATACAATTCTGTCGCTCCACAGGCTAGGAAATCGGGGATTTACGTTTCAAAAAAGTCTGAAGCCTTCTATTGATAATTATTACTTTTATGAATCATTCATTTTGACAGTGAGTCTATTTATTTACAGTACCAAGCAGATTTATTTCTCGATTTTACTTTTTCAATTATAAAGAGTTTACAACTTTATTATTTTCAATTTTCAACTATACAATTTGAAACTTGTAATTTGTAAAGCTTGACATATTGATTCACTTAACTTATTTCGAGCAATTTAGTCTGTCAACGTGCTAATTATTTACACGTTCATAAATGTACCGACAATCATTCAGTCATTAGCTGCCGAGAAAGCAAATATTTCCATAAAAGATTCCTCATTGTCACACTTTGCGTTATGAAATTTGTATTAAGAAAACATACATTTAAACCTATCTCCTTTAAATTTATCTCGCTTTAATTTAAAATAAACTTTGAAATCGGACGAAAAATGAAGGGATCTTTTAACAATAAATTCCAAATTTTTCGCACTGTGTTCCGAGCGTGAGAGATGCGCGGATTAACGTCCGTGTGCTCTCGTGTGTAAAATACCTTACTCTGAAATCATTGAACTCGCGATATAACCGATTTTCAAACAATAATAGATACTTTATCTTACCGGGATTGCTGTCTGCGTTGGAGCTGAACAGGACACAGAGACCAGTTTCGTAGTTGACAGCTTGACAGGAGTCGTTTCCTTGACAGGTCTCCAGACAGTCTGTAAGCATCAGACTGCCTGGTATGGATTCCAACATGTTCGTTGGTGCCGAGTAGACGTAACCGGTGACCAATTCAAAGCCCACCATTTCCGGATCACATTCATCGGAAGCCGCGGAAGGTCCAGTGTAATCTGGACCGGAAACACCGGAAGGTTCAGAGGCCGAAACGACCGTCGTTTCACCCGCGAAGACGACGTATGTCGTCGCCTGAAGAAGCAGGAACCTCGTCAGTACCTGACATCTGGTATACCTCGTCATCATGAATCTTGTTCCTTCTTACCTGTAATAAAGTAACCAAACGAGAAAATGAGTCTCTTTACCCACTCTATCTTTCCAGTCATATCTTTCTCTCTTTTAGGTGCAAATATTTATACGACCCGGTAAGCAAGAGCGTTCTTCTTCGAGCTGAAATAACCCAGGATTAAACGTGAGTTTCCGCTCTGCTGTAAATACGGGTACACATAGTTATCTCCCTGTCAGCAATGGACAAAACTCAAGCTCTAAGAGTTCTCTGTATAATGTTCACATGAATTTTATTCAGTTTTTCTCCGATACTTGTAAAAAAAAACATTTAGTCATGGAAATATTTTTATATAATTTTATTTTTACAAGGAAAAAATATATCTGGCGAGTGATTCATTCACAGACCTTGAGTTCTGATACCAGCATAAAATTGGAAATACCTTGGTAATGAAAGTATTGTTTTATTCAGAAGAATCGTTTAAGATTTGAGGAAGAAGTATTTTCCGTTTCCATATATTTAAAGTTTTATTCCATTTGATATACCAGTATTGACGTTATATAATTTTTTTTTTTTTTTTTTTTTTTTTTGTAATACAAAATTGATTGCTCAAGAACAAATATATATTATTCATAAAATTGAATTCGTGTTCACAGGTACGTGAATATCAACTCGCATTTATGACGTATCGAAAATATCAGGCTGAATCGATCCAATATCGCTTTATTAAATTATCATTTTCGTGCTCGGTTTTATGAAACTGAAAACAGGTGACAGGGAAACAAAAATAGATTGAAAATTATCCATTGACAAAGCTAATTTAATACCTTTTGATATTTTACATAGAGTAGATAAAATTCGTCCTTTTATATTTAAATTAAATCATGCACGATATATATTCAGATTAGACTCTCAACTCTTAAAAAAAATTCTTCACTTCTTTAGAAAATTCACTCGAACTTCAATGTCTCCCCATTGACTTTAGTTACAGCGTTAAATATGTATAAAAAGTTTTAGTGTTAAATTCTTCTTAGAACTCCTAGTCTATGAATATCTATGAACTGTAACAAGTCCAATAATGACTTTAACCAAAAAACTGAACAGTAAGCTAGGGCAATTTTTTGACAAATTGCACTGGGTAAAAAGAAAGAAAGAAATTCAAGCACCGCCAATAATTGGCCGTGGATCACCAGCGCGTAACGATAATTTCAAGCCATTGACCGCGAGTGAAGTGCATAACTCGAAACACGATACGGCCTTGGATGACGTGTACATACGGGGCTGTGTTTGATTGAGATGACTGGAGTGGTGCGGACGGAAGCACCTGCTGATGCGGTGTACGAGGCCTTTGCGCAACTACGACGAGAATGCAAATAGCTTGGATACCTTTCAAGGAATTTCCGGTATATTTTAAAAGACACAGTGAATTCCAGGAGCGACACCGCTCTTCCCGTGATTTGTATTCGCGAGCGTGCGTTTGAAGAAGGGCCGGTGCAATTTCAGAAACAGGGCGCACAATGCGAGACGGTACTGCGATTCTTACGAAACAAGTGTTGCACTTATTTATCGCGCACGCGTACCCACTTCGAAATCACTATTTGCCAATTTGCAATGGTAATCCAAGTTTGTAATGGTTTGTAATGGTAACTACTACTGGTACCAGCGCGAAGAGGTACACCTGGCCGTGGCTCTTCCTCGAGCGACCGACAACGTCTGAGGCAACCACAGCGAAGAAGTGCTTAAGGAGGACAGAACGGTACGCACAGTCCGATCGCCTCTAAGACACTACTGAAACTGCCGGTTTTCGATCGAACAAGCCAGTTACCGATTTCTCCCTTTTTCATTTCTTCTTATCTCCTCTTCCTCGACATACCCCGTACTTCGTTGCCCGTTAAAATAGTCGCCTACAACCTTTTCAAACTCACCTAAATTAGCAATGCTTTTCGCTGCACGCACATCCAATTCTTAGACCACTCATACATACCAAAACCAATCACTACAGTTCTTTACCACATATGTTAATATATTGTAATATATGTAATATATGTAATTTTTGTCTCACAAAAACTATTTAGTGCTTAAGTCATGGTTTTAGAGCAAAACGTACACTATTGTGACTATTCTAAAATTAGCAGATTTATTTCCTTCGCCAGTGATCTGCACAATAGTGGGAACATCGAGTGGAGGCAAGTTTTCGAGTTTCGAATAGTTATAAGTACTCGGAAGCATTCCTGTACTTGAAATTTCCAAGTACTTGATGCCAATGGGGAACTCAAAAGTTGACTCTCCTCTATACTCGAAAAACGGTTCAGTTCGGATAACAAAATAATTTTGTTGGTATTTGCGCAACAAATATTGAAATTTTCTCCTTTTTCTCTAAAGCTCAAGGGCTTGTTGAATGTTAATGATAAGTTTGTAAAGGAATCTGTGAAGAATTCCATTTATCTTATAAAAATTCTGCTAATTTTACAGGAATTTTCGATGAAATCTTAATATATATAATTGTTTACTCATTATAGTTCTGATTAAAAGGTGACCTAAATCAGAAATAACGGTTTTGATTAAAAGAGTATGTGGTCTCGTATTCCCTGACGGTAACACTTTTTTCTGGTTTTATATTTACGAAATGAATTCATAATTAACTCATCATTTTGAATTTTATTGAAATAATCCAGGTAAGGAATTATGTGGTTAATGTATATAATTTACAGATACGATAATGATATAAGCTTTACAGATTCCCTGTTTTTATGCATAAACTGTAATTCTATTTTTTGTCTGGGAAATTATTTAAATGAGATAGACTAACCTTTTTACAAATAGAGGATTATTTGTTAGCTAATTTATCTTAAACACTGAACCTTCAAATTTTCGTACATCGGACATAATTTTGCATTTTGTAAACGTATTGTACTTAAATTTTTATTGTTACTAAACAGGGATCTACATACGAAATCGTTATTAGCTTGAAAATTTGCATATGAATGTAGAAGGTACACGGTTAGCCGTGTACCAATCCGTTTTATAAGGCACTGTAACTTCAGAATGTTAAAATGCTCTTGCCATATGAAGGGGAAAAATGTTCAAGATGTTTAAAAACTGAAATAATGTTCCTTTCTTTTACCAAAAAGTTTCAAGATGTTAGTATCATGCTGCCTGTAAATTATCCCTGATATTCTTATTTTTATTCAAATCAGCTCACAATCTAAACTACTGCTTGTAATTTACTCTTGACTAGCTATTTTTATTTCTCTTGCCAGTCAGAATTACTGATAACACCTACTTATCTTTATCTTAAGCTAAAATTTCTTTTTTTTATACTCGAGGGGAGTTCTTGGCATTCCGCTGAGAAGAAATAGGAAACGTTATCGTCCATCCAGCGCCAATATTGGCCTGGGGTCGCTCGATATTCCGCTTTTAACGGTAAGAATAAATAGCAAAATGTTCGCGTGGTTGCGTATCGTGTTCGTGCGAGAATTTCAGCAAAGAAACGCGGAAAATGACACTCCATCATTACCAGCGTGATCTCTAGAAATATCTGCGGATGATATGCATTGGATAAATGATAATTATGATTCGTTCATGTGCGCATAGCAAACTGACATTTGACTAGAGGAAGGAAGGAATCTTAGAAGCAAATCGCGGGAGGAAGTGAAGGAGGATCAGGAGACCTCGAGAATCTGTGAAAGAGAAAGATAAAGATACACAATTTTATTGAAGAGAAGGAGGATGTTGATAGTCATAGTTTCTGGGTCTTTAACCTGTTTCTATAACTTATATTTCAAACATGCAAGACATTGTTCTGACCAGAGAAGAGTGTATTGAAGGAATATGCTCGCTCTTCAGGTTGTTTGGTGCGAACCAGATGCCTCTGCACAGACATCGTGTCACCGTAGTGTAACGGTTCCTATGTGTCCCATCGAGCTCAATCGCAATCGCGAATCTCGGTGTACCACGCCACAGGATTTCGCTTGAAAACGACTCTGGATCCCGATTTACGAGCGACCGATATCCATCCAGTTGACCAACGTCGTTTAATCGCTAATTGGGCTGCGTTTGCTGTACGCGTGTAGATACATTTAAGGTGAAATGGTTACCGACTGCCGACTGCTGACTTTCAGTCGTGCGTAATATCAGATCTCTGATCGACTTAAAAGTATTTATGCTTGAGTACCGTCATTGGCTTTTCCACGTAAGACTCGGCCCGGCGATCTCATTTGAATGTACGTACGTATCTAAAGAGGGAAATGGGCACAGTGGGAGTTTATAGATCAGATTCTCAAACAGAATTGCCCGAGCGTGTCGAACCTATTCCTTCGATCGTTTCAGCGAAGGCGAAGGTGAAATAGACGGATTTTTACATTACTGAACTCGAGTTGAGTTACCTTCAGATATCACTTTTTCCTGAATGAAAACAATTTTAGATTCAAGAGTTCAAAGTGTGATCCAAAGTCAAAGTTGCGATTTAAAGTCAAAGTGTTGACTTGAGTCAACAAACGCTGATTTATCGCTTAACGACTCCTGGTGTTCTCGATACAGGCTCTCGGTCAAATGGAGTTACAAAGTTATGCAGAAGGTCATAAGAGAGCACTCGAAAGCCTGTGATTCCAGGGAGCCACGATCGGTTCGACGATCTCCGTGAATTTACGCGCCTTGGTCTAAAACGGTTTCACACTTACTTCCAACACACTTTAGATCACCAAGTCGTATCGTTTTACAGTTGGATCGAGTTTTATTTACATCAGCCTGCTATACCTGTTTCTTAGACGCAAAAATTTATTGATACTCTAACGATTTCTGTTACGCTGTTTTGTAATAAAATACGTGAGAATTGGGTCATGCAAATAATCTTTGTGAATTCTGTGTCACGAGCAATCAATCTTGAAAAAAAAAAAAATCAATTTTGGTATTGAACTCGAAAGTTTAAAAAAAATTGAGAGAAAAAAGTATCTGTGTAAATTTCTCATTGTAGTATGATTTGAAAATAATTGCAAAAAGGGCTATACAACCGATCACGTCATTTACGTGTCCCTCGCAAATATGAAAAGAGTAATTATTATTTATAACATAGATAAACGATTTTACGATTTCCAATCCGTTTCACGATTATATCAGAATTTAAATGACCATAAATATGGCTAATTTTCAAAACCAATTACAAAATTGCTCCAGTATTACTCATGATAACTATAAATTTCAAAATCGCGGTAAAGGTATGATCTTTACAGGTTAAACATTATAGTGTAACGATCGGGAAAATGGTAAAGTCCGATAACCTGGAAACTGGTTTGTACGTAGCTGCGTTCTGCATTTAAGTTGGAAAGGTATGAGAAGGTATGAGAAGCTGCTGTAGGTATGTGTTACCACCTCCGGTCGTCAAATAGATGGTTACTGTTAGAGGAGGCACCTATATTTCGCTACCATCCAAGAGACGCATCCCAGCTCGATGAGACCCTCAAGGGCCCGGAAGGGTCTTTGGTGTTCCAGGGTGCTCACTTCTGCGTTTGCCTTCACGTTTAGATAGGCAGTGCGACTAGCTGTCGCGTATACCGATGAATCTGCCTCAGGGTTCAGACAAAGAGGAAAAGAGGTAGAAAGAGTGAGAGAGTCTGAGAGAGAAGGAGAGATGTCGGGTACGCCAAAGTAATGTGGTAATTAAACTTTGGCTGCATTATACCGTGCCCCTCTCTCGCGTAATGTCGCGAGGAGATTGATGGTAGACCAGTATCGCATCCACCCTCTCATTTCCTCTCCCTCTGTCCTCGCATCCACATCGGCTTATTTCCAGTAGCGTAATTAGAAAACATACTCGAAGCGTATTCGCTTGAAGATGACGAAACAAATATTAGCTTCCCTTCAAAGCGTCAAAGTCATTCCCTCTCATGCTCTGCTTAGTCCTTCATATGTCTCTTCGAGTCTCATTCGTGGAACAAGATGGCTTACTTCATGTATTAATTTAGCTAATCATACACTGATAAATTAGAAATTAGGTGTCACAGTATATAAAAGGTAAAACTCTGTCGTCCACTATTTTCTTCAGCTAGTTAAGTCAGAATATTTGTTAAGTCAGAATACGTGATCAATAATTAGACTCACTTAATTATACAAATTGTTTATTATTCACAAACGACACAGTTAAAAATTCTAAGACAAAACAAACTTTACTATTTAAATATTACAGAGAGAAAAGAATTTAGCAAAGCGTATTCACATTAGAAATTAGCGGGTGGTCTCAAATTTCTAAGTGACTTCTTAATTGAAAGCTCTAGTGTAGCTAGAGTCTCGAAAACTAGAAAACTCTGTATAGAGCCTCAACAAAAATGAAAGGATTCTTCAATTCTCTCTATATTTAAAATACGCTAAGAATTTAGACAGATGAATTTCTAACTCAAGAAATAATGAAACTCGACGTGGATAATGCGATTCTGATCTCAACTCATAGGAAACAGAAAAGCAACTGGTCTCTGGAGAGTCCTTCAACGAGGAGTCCAAAAAAAAGGGCGGGATACACTAAAAGATTAAATATTCAAGAAGTGGGAAAATTCGGAAGACTATTAGTTATTATAAATTGTGGGACTTTCTTACTAGAACAACCCATACTCTTGCTAATCGCGGTCTAGATTTTATGATCAGTTGACCTGAAGGGTCGGAGATTACCTGAGTCTTAAAGTACACTTGAACCTAATTTTATGAAATTGGTACAACTATAAAAAGCTTAAAGATTTGGGGAATTCCAGATTTTCTTAATGGGAATGGAAAAACCCAGCAAATATTAAGAAGCGTTAAGAAACAATATTACAATGAATTCTTACAATACTATATTCTAAAATAACATTTAAAGAATTTTTAAGTAGTAACAAAGAACTTATATAATTAAACAGTATTGTATAAGATTTTTAAAAGCGGTCTTACAATTTTGAACACCAGTGTACGTGTAGATAATTTGTTGAATTCCCATATAAGTTCAGTGTTACCAAAAGGTGAACAACAAGCTCTAAGTCAATGTGTAATCTACCTAATAGGTAAACCTGATCAGGAGGGAACAAGCAGCTCTAATAGAATTTATTGTCGCCTGCTTGAAATTTTATGACTGCCGGTCTTGATTCCGATAGCTTCCAAATCCAGAGAGCGAAAGCTCATGGAAGATTCAAGGTTGACTGGTAAACCAAGAAAGTTGGTTGCAGTCTCTGGTTATTGCGATTTGTTGCCCTGATTGTCCTCTTTATGTTTCGCCTTTATCGGTTGAAAAGTGAGCAGATTACAGTAGTACCTACCGCGTTTACCTCTTTCTTCGCTGGCTAACAGAGTACCAGATTCCTAATAAACCTGGATCTCCTTCTCTTTCTTTACCCAAGAGACTGGTTTTATCGCAACGATACAGAAATGGTGGCGTGTCGCGGTCTCGGTCGACTTCAATCGCGATTAAAGATCTTGTCACGGAGTGGCATTACGGGTCCGTGCGACGCCCTATCGTATAGAAGTCCTATTTGCATAGAAGTTACCACCAGAGATGATGCTTCGCCTAATAACTCCTTTATTTTTCTCAGTCAGTCGCCCCCGCCAACGCTTCCGATATCTGGATCATGTACCAACATGGAGGATAACTCTTCTTTGATACCTCCTGCTATCTCTTTCTAGCTTTCGAACCTAGCCCCACACACTATTGACTAGTGTTCTCATTGCTAGGCCGGGACCACGGGATGTCTCTCTATGTGTTTACTCGATATATATGCATATGGACACGTTAGTATATGTGCAAGACGAACGTGCGCGTACCTGCCACGATCTTGCTTCTTGTGAAGCCCGTTATCGAATCTTCCATGGAAATAGCTAGTGCATGGAGTAAGTTAATGCAACACAGCACGACAACTCGGAATTAGAAAAGCATTAACAGCATCATGCAGGATCCTTGCATATTGGAAAAGCGCATCTCGTTGTATCAGTTGAATATATTAATATCCTCGTTAAACGCACTGCTACGCGCCGATTTCTTATCTATCCGTATCCAACTGGTAGAGCAAATAATTAAACACGATAAACAAACTTTTTTCGAACAGTGCGGATAAAATAACGTGATAATAGTTCTACAACTAATGCAACCTGTTGATTCTGATTATCTTTTCCATTTGCCGATCGTAATTAAGATTTTCAGTCAGTTATATGTATGAAAAAGCTTTCATAACAACGCTGTATGTTAAATGATGCCTTCTACCTGTTTGATAGATCTAAAATTTTATCTCAGGTACGTGAGTAGTTTCAGTTTATATATATATGATATATATAAACTTATCATATATATATATATATATGATATTATATAGACTAATCACTCTTTTGTTCATCGATTTCTTGAAATATTGCTTGAGAGAAATCGAAGCTGGTCTCACCATTGTATTCATATCACTGACATCAGTTTCACTACTGAGTAGTAAACTCGGCCAGTCGATTCAACCAGATAAGGTAACTGAACCAGATAAGGCTCGTGACAACGACAGGTATCGAATCCATTTGTTGTTGAGGTAAGCGCATCCTCAAAGAACAGAAAAGCAGAATCTCTTAACATTCACTCACAAGGTCGAGGAACACCTGTAGGTTTACTAGTTACAACTAGGTAGCACATAGTAAGTAGATAGGTATTTCACATTCGTTCACACTCTTGCTGCTTCTTTGATTGTCATAACCGTTGCTTCGCAAATGATCCAGTCAGAGCTTGGTATTTTTTTTTGTTCGTTTTGAAATGTTCCGTTCGTTTGCGACTCAGCACGTTTTCAGCACCTCTCAATCCCAATGATGAAGGTTCAGAGAAGGAAGGCGTGTAAATCTCGCCGGATGATGTCAGTTTCGCTCTACCTGCATCTTCATCGTTTATAGCTTTCAGCTTATACAGTGTCAAGATCAGTTTGCGCGCATCACATTCCAGATTTATAAAGATCCGAAGCTTATCGAAGAGTATTTTCAGAGGTGAAGGTAGGTAGCTTCACCTCTGTCTATATATACGACTTTCAGTTTTGATCTTCATTATATTATAATACTATAAAATAAATTGAAATATTTCTAATGAAGCTCAATTTAGATAAACAATTTCTAAATTACAAATTGAGAGTAAGAGCAATTTACGAGAAGTTAGCTGTAGAATTGCATTTATGCAATTTTCCTTTATCTCGATATTCACTTAAGTTCTCGTCTACTAATTCTCCATTCCACGAAGGAAAATGCTCATAGTTTGAAGCTCTATGCATGTGCATGATATTTAAACACTCTCAGAAGAGGTAATACTTGAAGATTGTATGAAGTAATGTCTTTGAAATCAAAATAATTACAGAGTTATTTACCTGAGGAAACTGAGAGTTTCGCAAGACTTAGACCCGTCTTCACTCATCTTTTAACTTCCTCGTTCGCCTTCTCTCTTTCTCTCTTTCTCTATCTTCATTTTCTTCCTTTCCCTGTCATTCGGCGAGGTTCGTTGTCTAACATGAGTTTATTGCGAGCTTTGTATGTTCTGGCGAGAGTAACAGTTGCTGTGGCAATGAAATTCTATCTCTTGACGATCGTTATAGTTTGAGGTGGTGGTGCCGACACTAGATTTATTAGTAATCACTGACGATACCGTCAGTGTACCGAGTTTTAATGGGCCGTACGTCAGGCGCCGTGATTTCAATCGTTCTAATGATGACTATCTTGGTCGATCAGATCACTAAAGTTTCAATCGCTCAGCTTCTCGAATTACACAGGCGTTGTTTGATCCAAGGAGAAAAATCTTGATATACTTGTAGGTAGTATGACTGTGCACTTTAAGGCTTATTTTATAGTTGCCTAGAAAGGTGACCATAAACTCGCTTTATGTGTTTTACCACGCATTCGGTTCAGTACTAAATTCTTGGTTCAATGCTTTCTTCCCGCGCTCTTTTGTAAATTGACTTGCGCTGTAAAACTCGCTTCTAATCAATAAATAGTCAGAAAAATAGAAAGCCAAGTACCTCAC
>CAJFCO010000035.1:4454506-4490588 GCA_904066015.1 Synergus gifuensis | reverse complement strand
ATTATTATTATTATTATTATTATTATTATTATTATTATTATTATTATTATTTGTTTTTGAAGAGTCATTCAAGAGTAGCAATCGTGTGGTTAAATTCTAAACGGAATTCACGTGACACGATTCACATAATTTTAACGGATACACTCGAAATCCAGATTTCATGTGAAATATCTACTCGTTTGCGATATTGATCTAAATTGTGAACGCTACGGTATCGGTAGTAATTTTTCTCTATGCTTTCATTTGTGTGCCACAATTTTCGTAGATCAATTTAACCGATTGGTTTTGGTCTCGCCCGAACACGTTTTCATGAATCGAGTTTAATTGTTCACACTCATCGTTATGAGCTTTCAAATTTCCATACTCATATTTTCATCAAGTTTAACAATTAAAATATGAAAGATAAATATTTTGTGTAGAATTTCCATCTGGAAGTAATTAAATCCCGATATTTTGGCAACAGAGAAATTCTGTAAAATATATTAATAACACACACTGAAAAAAATGGTTTAGCTGTCCCAGCTAGACGTATAGCTGGATTTCGTAATTCCAAGAAAATATAGCTGTGTTACCTAAATTTCTAGTTGAGTTACCTAAATATCTTGCTGTTTTAGCTAAATTTTGCCATCTAAAAATTATCTAGGTAAATTAGATAGATTATTTCTGGATGGTAAAATTTTACTAAAACAGCTAGATATTTAAGTAACTCAGCTAGAAATTTAGGTAACACAGCTATATTTTCTTGGAATTAAAGCTATACGTCTAGCTGGGACAGCTAAACCATTTTTTTCAGTGCACAGTACAGTTGGACGAACTGAGGTAAAATAATATCTCGTATTAGACAAAAAATTCCGCTAAAGAAAATAATGTTGAAGAATATTATTTGAGAACATAATTTATTAACTTTTTCCGGCAACTGCCGCTTCACCCCAACCGTGAACTCAGTAAATTTTACTCGATAAGCGCGAGAAAAATTTCACCCTCTAGTAACGAGACGCGCGCACTATCTCGGCTCGAATAAACAAGCACTTCTCAAGTTTTCCCTTTCTCGGCTAATATTGAAAGCAAAAGAAAATGGATCGAGGGTGGAGGAAAGATGCAGGGCTTACCGTTGGAATCGCGATTTAAATATCTTGGCGAACTTCCTCGGTTAGGTACATATTTTGATGGAACAGGTTGTCGGAAATAAAACCAGCTCTAGCGCTGTCGAACTCATGCATAAAGATTGCACTTTCGCATAGTCACTAGACGGAGGCGCTCAAGACTTTAGCGGAATAGACGTACTCCTCTGCTTTACCTATTAAACTCTTCGAGTTTCCATCGTCAAGAGAGTTGAGTAAATGCAGCTTGGATTACCGCACTTATACTCCAGACTTTCGGACTGTCTTTGAATTATACTGCACACCCAGTTCTCACCTCATTCTCCCCTTCATTTTCAGATTTAAAGTTCGTGTCTAAATAATCAACTAAAGTAATTTGAAAGTAGTTCGAAAGAACGTCAATATTTACGGGTCGGACTAAAAATATTAGGTTTGCCTATGAGGCTAATTAATTAAACTTGATACGCCTGATTGCAACTGTTGTATACTACTCTGGATTTACTTGTACTACTGATTGGCGCCGAGGGGGAACGTGAAAAAATGTTCACTTTTATGCAAATCAAATTCAAATGAAGTGTAATGAAAAATATGAAGTATACAGATAAAAAATTGTCCATTTTTTACATCCTGTGGGAAGCATTATCAGTAAAATAGCTTTGAGGCTTTTCAAAATTGAAAAATTGCGCGCGGAATACATTTTGATTTGTATGGTAGCAAAATAAAGCAAAGTCTTTCCTCTGAGTCTATATCATTCGATCATACTGTAGTGAACAAGAAACGCTTCCGGAATATAAGATAAAATTTATATTTTCATCGAAGTATATCATAATGTGGGTGCGCACAGCAGATTATATGTGCCTCATCTATATACTGATCTGCAATCACGTACAGATCGTTATCTAAGAAGTTATAACGCACACACGAGTCCCTCTTAAATCAACTGCTTGCAAGCAGTTGCAATTTCTTTTGAGATCAATCGACGCGGTCGATACAGATGCTCTCGATTACAGATATTAGTGAGTAATCACTAATTAGGCGACGTTGCGGTTAATGGTGACTCAGAAATATTCTTTCATACTGGAGAGTGGTTTCTATTCAGAATCCGTTTCATGTGACTCCAATCTGTTGAGTCGTTAATGTTAGGTGGCATAATAACTTGAATCATCCGAGGCATACTCTGCCGCCTTCGTCTTATCGCGTCAAGCCGGAAATACAAATCCCCAGGAGGCTGTTATATAGTGCGGGTGGTACCCAGCATGTTTCGAGATCTAAGCCACCTCTAGTCATCGCTCATAATAATTATTTTCCCATATGCTGGCCGCTTGGTAATGTAACAAACTAACCAGTAGCTAGCGGCTGCTGTCCTCTGTGATTTATAACTATTCCAGATCCGACTCTCATTCAAGATTCGCTTCCGTCTTGGTCAAGGTGAACCTTGGAGTTGCGTGGTCCGCTATTTTGTGCAACTTGTCTGCTTAAGTACGAATCCTTGCGGCGGCATGGCAGACATAATTTTCTCCTGCGCTCTTACACTCAGAATGAAAATAACAGTGCGCCTTGATAAAACAGTAGCTACGAATTTAAAATTGATTTCGTCTCCTGTCTGCTACGATTTATACCTCTCTTCTTTCTTCTCCTTTACTTTTCTACTCTCTTCACTTTGCTTGAATAATCCTGTTCCGGCGGTTTCTCTGACAAGCTTGATGTATCACAACTTTTGTGAGAGAGTAGATTTAACAGTTTTAATTAAAACGAGCTCACCTGATCAGAAGGTTTGATTTTTATTTGCTTATGAAGAAAACTGAGAGAACAGTATATAAGTTCAAGAATTGATTTATTGATTTGTTAGAAAACTTATTAGTGAGAAATTTGGAGGAGGAGTAAATCTTCTTTTTACTTTGAAGTTAATTAATTTATACTTACTCGGACACGAGGCACGAGTAGCGAATATTGAAATAGTAAAGCTTACCTGAAACAAGCAAGAAGTTATAATTAGCAGAGATTAATAAGATACTTAAATATTAAATACAAAATGGAATAAATAATCGGGTGATAGGAAAAGAAAAGTTTATATCAACTTTTTTATATCGTAAATGTTTTTTGTTTAATTGAACATTTGATTCTTGAAAGATCATGTAAGCAAATTTAATTTAGTTACTGTAATTATAGTTAATTGCTTCAAACAACTTCCCTACCTCGGTTATAAAATCACTGGAAGTTATGTACATAAAAGAATCTCTTTAAAGCAGGTGAAGCTGATTGCAACTGCTTGATGATCAGTTTGTAGTAATAAAAAAAATACTACTCTTGACTGGAACCGTAATAAGATTTCAAGGACTAGTACTCGAAGAGGAACCATTACGATTTACGACTCGTGATCACGAGAAAATGTCGATCGTCGATCATGACGACGGTATTGCTCGATAACTCGGTATGCGGACACGATTTGTTATCAGCTTAGAGGTTAACCGTTTCCCAGAGGTGCAAGGATGTTCCTTAGTTCCTCTTTCCTGTAACTTCGTCGCGATAAGGCCATAACGATCGGTCAACGAAGCACAAGCGGAGATTAGTCATCTAAAGATACTTAGTAGTTATCCTTCATTAGCGCAGAAATCACGTAAGGCCGGCTAATTACTGTAAACCGAGGTCGAGGACGATACGCACAATATTCGCGCGAAGAGCTCGTTAATCGTACGTCGCTCCTTAAATGTTTTAATTGTGTAAAAAAGATAACGAAGCGCTAGTTTTCAAACGTCCGCTCGCATCACGTGAATCGAGCATTTTGCTACGCCTCTTCTTACTTTAATATATGCCTCACTGAAGAAGAGAACCTGGAATGCAGTTCGCGCTTTTCAATTGTGAGCTGCAATTCTCTTCACAAATAAACTCCAAGTATTAAGCTTTCATGTATATATACATAATGATACGCTAGCAGAAATTTAATTGGCGTAATTTGAAGGAATTTGAAAAGATCTCAAGATATTCTAAAAGATTTTTTGGAGATTTAAAAGATTTAAAGGAATTTCAAGTAATTTTAAGGGATTATAAGGGATTTTAAGGGATTTCATTTGATTTCTTGGAATTTTAAGAGTTAAAAAGAATTATCAAAAGATATTTCCAAAGATTTCACAAGATTTCAAAACATTTCAACTGATTTTAACGAATTTCAAGGAAGTTGAAGTGATTTCAAGAGATTTTAAAGCATTCCAAGGAATTTTGAAATATTTTAAAGCATTTTAAGACATTTAGAATGATTTTATAGAATTTCAAAATATTTTAAGTGATTTTAAAGAATTCCTAAGAATTAAAAAAATTTGATTAAACAGAAATATAATGAAGTTGGAAATCTTGTATTTAAAATGATTATAAATTGCTTTTGTGTCAAATTACTATTAATTATTATTATTTTCAGTAATGAAAATGTCGACTTTAAATGCAAATTTGTATACAATAATAATAATAATAATAATAATAATAATAATAATAATAATAATAATTTATATAAAGTAATTTGTAAAGTAAGATCAGTTTGCGAACGGTATTAGCTTACTAATTGATATCAAATAAGATATATACTCTGCTTGACGGTTGCTCTTATTTAATTGCACTGGGGCTCATCCTATTTCTAGAGTGAAAGTAATGTATGCCAACTTATTGAAAGTTATCTTTGCTAATGCTTATTACCAATTGATTAAGTTTTAATTTAAAACCAATACGAATTGAAGTGTATGACTTTTCCCACATTTAATGAAGATATAATTAATTTAAATTGCGCATTCGAAATATATTTTATGCATATTATGTTCTCTAGTTCAATTAAGTAAATCAGAATTAATTGAAAGCGGGTTTAACCACACGTAACAGTAAAAAGATAAGGTAATATTTTACTATTAAGAAGAGGATTTAAACGTGGTAACATATAGATATCTAAAGGGGTAATATTTGCTATTTATTTAAATCTTTGATCATTCGAATTTATGTATAAATGTACGAGTATTGGTGCATATATACCTTCTATTCCATTGGAAAAGTAGAATTTAAATATCAATGAAATAACTTTGCGCAGATACCAAGTGACACGTGGGTAAACTTACGAGCTCTTCTCCTGGCACTGGAGTAGTTTATAAAGTTGCGGCGTTATTAGATGGGAGGCAGGGCAGACGTGAAAATATAATTTCCGGCATGAGAACTCGTCGTGATCTGTCTCTATTACTCTTTGTAGATCGTTGGCGAGAAACCATACCATTATACATATACACATATGCATATCTATTTAAGCTGCAAGTTCATTCTGAATAGTCTACTTTATTTCATAAGGGAAAATTATTCATCCATAGTAGGTGAGATATCTAACTTCTGTAATAAAATGTTACAATAAATTACAGATAGACTTGCAGTACATTCAAAATTTCATTGCTGGGTGATTCCTTTTTACAATTTCCATTAAACAATGGCTGTCCTCAATCGCGACTTAAGCAGATCTTCCTCTCCTTTAGAAATAATCTTACTCTTGAATTCGTTCAAGCTGAATTTAAGTATTGTACTATATTTATATATTACTATATTTCATGAGGATGCCCTTTTTTTTAAATGGAAAATTTTTTAAATTTTTCGATGATTTGATTTCTGTTCATGAGAAATGGCTTTTTTATTGATCTTTCCTCTTTTCTTTCTCTTTATCTTCCCACAATTCATTTCTATTTCATACTTTTCGTCAGCAAATCTTCGACGTAAATATATCCAATCCTGATCGAGGGCTTGTTCGACGATGCAATTTATACGATTCCTCGTGTCTCTTATTTGCGGTGCGCCTACAGATCGCATCGGCTTCATCCCCCTTCTTTTGAAAGAACGGAGGATAGACTGTTGCATTTTGTACGCCGAACGACTGGGTCGTTGCTGATTTTAAGCGCAGGTCGTTTCCGAGCACGTAGAAATGTCATTCAGAATGAAGGTGGGGTCATTTATCCGAGACTGTGTCTGCTAACCTTTCCAGAATCTTCGAATAGACCAGAATGACGGAGGTATAGAAAGAATAATCAAAATAAATCTGATTTGGATCTTATTTCCACGTACACTTTATAATAAAACTATCAATTATTGTATCCTCCGAGACGGCTATTGAAAATATCTATTATAAAAATAAAATCTATTGAAAATATCTATTATAAAGATAAGATCTATTGAAAAAATCCATTGAAAAATTTTGGAGTGACGTGTAAACTTATGCTTGCTGAACTGCTACAACACAGAAAATTTTTGGGATCTTCAGAAGCTTATAGTGGTTTTTCAAGTAAATGATAGCACCCACGGACGAAGGAACGATTTCTTTTCCGCGGCATCGGTCAATGTCAGGCGGCGAAGTCGCAGAAATTTAACCCACGAGAAATGGCCAACTCGTAGAGACGGTATGCCGTACACGAAACCCTCGATTTGTATTCTTGGCGCGTGACGTGACATTCTATGTGGAAGCGATCGTTTCTCTCCCAGCGACCCTTTTGTCTCGTTTCGATACGGTAATTTTAGTTGTGAACATGTATAATATATATAGAGGGGTTCTAACTTTCGGGGTAAACTACTCTACTTTCGAGTTAGAGCTGTTGGAGATAATTTTATTTTTTGATAGAAAAGAAGAACAAAAACTAGGCAGTCTGCTTGTTTCCTCCATTCTCGGTGGTTTCGTTTCTACCCCCATGGCAGCTTTAAAGGTCGAATTAAATTACCTGCTATTCGATTAAACCTCCACCTTGTTTCGGACCCGGTTCTTTTACAAAGTTCTCTGTAAATCCGTTCCTCTTGGCAGTTCGCGACCCACGTCTGCAAATACTCATTCCTCTTTGTAATGGAAGGGAACTGATTCGACCTACATATAATAAATTCCCCTGAATAAATGTCCTTATTATCACGTCGCAGTGCAAGCCCAATGTTGGAAAGCATACTAGTCGAAAGCCCGAGAAATCCAATGAAATAGTGGCGCCATTAACGGCCCGTTAGAATCTAGTAAACGTTAATTGAATGTGCTAATTCACTCTCTAATCCCTCTTTACCGCATTTAGAACCAATTACAAAATACACATTGATATACTCATACGGCAGGATTTCTCTACTGTCATTGCTTAGTAAATTCTCTCTGTAAAAGAATTATTTAATCCAGCAGCTCTTTATGGGATTTCAAGGAATGTTATGAGATTTCAAAGAATTTAAAATAATAACATGGAAGTTAGAAGTTGATAATGGAAAATTGATGTCTCTGATTCTTCCGCGGTCTACGATTCATCTATTTACATACTGTAAGCTATCTCGTTATCGATTTTTGCCTGCTCTTGAAATCGACAATTTATAAAGTGTCTAGTTGAGGACTGAAATAGTGTATTAGATAGTGCAACATCGTATTTTATAAGAGTGACGCCGATGGAAATATCCAGTCTCGAATCCTTTTATCGGGTAGTTTCGAAATGCGGGATATTTAACTTGGAAATCTCGGTTGTATTTTATTAAAGTCGTCACTATGGCCTGAAGTAATTCTATTTTAGCCATGAATGTTGTCGTTGAGGTCTTAATCGAGTCTAACATGCTCATATATCTGATAAAGTACGCCGTAAGAGTTCTCATCGCCTCCATCACGAGAGTCGATCGCATTCTCAGTGTCATAGAACCAGATAAGAGATAGCGATCGAACCGTTACTATTCCGCCCGGAAAATTCGAACTCAACGCACCGACCAGTTTCTTGGATATCTTTTCAAGCGCCAACCGGTACCCATGTAGGTCACACTGAAACACTTTATTCCGACTATTGACACTGCAAGAACGGGTATAAAGGTCAATAATAATAATACATAATAATAATATATGTCTAATGGAACATGTTGAATATTGTGTAGGCGTGTTATTTGTAACGTGTAAACCGGGAAATGTTTACTGCCGTGGGGCAAGAATGGTCATTATACTGGCCGTTAAAGATTCTCCGAAAAATTCGAGTTTGACGCGATGTTAACCTGTTCCTCCGGTAACGATCGCGAACCGGTATTTAGACTATGCAGATCCAAGTCACTTGAAAAAGTGTCTCCAGGTTCCGTGAGTCTATTTAAATATGTCAGGTGAGATCTAGTGCAGTACACACCCTCTGAAGTGTGTTACATGTAACTCACGGACTTGGAGAAGTTTGCAGTTACTTGGTGAAGTTGGCCAGCCCAACTAGAAACAAGCTCACGAAGACGTCGTGAAACACTAGATCGCGATTGGATCGTTATGGATACCGCGAAGACTACCTTTTCTTCTTCTTCCTCTTTTGCTTCTCGCTCTTTCAACTTTACTCGTTTTAACCCTTTCCTGCTCTTTGTCGTTGAATTTAGATCCGAGCCACGGATTGCAACTATTCGGTCGGTAGGTTGTAAACTCGTGCCGGATCGTGTTCGGTGTTATTCGCCATATCTATGCACGTACAAGAAGCCCCGGGTCACGCGCTTCTCGTGCGTGCCCTGGGCACTTGCTTTACTTACTTGATGGTGCTAGCTCCATTTTATGTATGCGAAGATAGTACCTTTTCATTTTTTGGCGATAATCGCTTGGCAGAGCGTGTACTGTTTAATCTCTTCCATAAAGTTGAATTAGTTTTGATTTAGTCACAATATTTTCAGTCAACTGCATATAAGCCCTCTCTAGTTTAAAACAATGTGCACGGTGAAATTTGAAACGGATTTAATCGAATAACTTTTTTCGAGTTCATGACTAAGCTGCTGCGTCTGACAGCGCGAAAATAGTGTCGACGAAAATTAATGGATTAACCGCGTACATACGAATCTACGTGTGCTGAGGCGAGTATTTGCTTTCCGGAATATCGATTCGTGTCTGAAATGACCACGGATACTTTAATGAATTTTGATTTATTTTTCTTCAGATTAATTTGGCACGTTGGAATGAGTGCAGGTTTCAAGTATACAAACTTTTTTTCAGTAACTCGGTAAGTTTTTTTCAGTTTCTATAACTTAAATTCTTCTATTTTCTTTTTCATTGCGTGTTAGAATAAGAACAAGTAGCTATGTGACCAGAAGGATAAAGGTATGATCTCAGAATTACCTTCTCGCGGACAATAGGATTGAATAAATAATAAGGTGGCCACATAACCCCGATCCATAGGTATGGATTGGCTTCTTATGAATCCCCTCCAAAGTATAGATTGGGTCACGTGCTCGTTTTGCTACTCGCTCTTTCTGGTCATGAATATCCTACATAAGACTACATTTACTGCAATACTGTTGTCACGAGGCATACATTTTCTTTTTTCGTCTGATGACCTCCAAAATGTCGCACGAAACCAGCACGAATTTCACACGCTGAAAAGTAGAGGAAGAGGTTGAAACGAAATCAGTTTAACAAACGTCGTTTGCTGACATGCACTGAACAAAACACGTATGTTCTTTTTTTTTTTTTCCTTTTGCTTTGCAACTGTTCTCGTTTCCGATGAACCGTTTGCCAATTTGGAGTCTAATAATTCACATATGTGCATTGTGAGTGCAACGATATACGCGAATCGAATTAAATGAAACAGTTTTACTACCTCACAGTGATTTCTTTCTATTTGTATTCTATTTTATTTTGCTTCATTTCTCTCATCAAATATATCGGTTGTATATATTCGTTGAAAAACATAGAAAAATATAGCTTAATAAATATCAAGAATTTGATACAAGAGAAGAGTTTTTTCCTCTCGCTAATCAGATAACTTTTTTAATCTTCCGTTTTTTTTAATCTTCCTTTTTTCTTTAATCTTCCATCTTTTCTGTGAAATGTCTTGTTATAATTGACAGAGGAAATTGGCGATAAGTTAGGATTGGTTGAATAGGTTCCAAATTAAAGAAACTGATTCGAGTTAATTTATCTTCTCAATGTGAGTCCTTGACTGAAATAACATCCATTCGACAGACCTATTTCGAATAAACAATGCATAGAAACCCGATTCCCACACAGAACTAATAAGGAAGCATCTACGTTGTTCTAGTCTCACTTCGAGATACAATAGCTCCAGTCGGAGTGCTGGAAATCACCCTAGTCCACTCGATATTCTATTGATATATACCTATATAATGGGTCTGGTGTTTCACTGAAAATCGAAGTGGCGCAGAGCAACAGATTGTGCTCGTAGGGGTAAGCCGCTTTCACCTAAGCCCATTCTCGCTCTCGCTCTTCATCCACCTATTGCTCATCATTTATAATATTATTATTCAAGTTAATTTCAACACGTAGAATTTACTAATACATAAGTAACAGAGGTGTATTATCGACTATACTGGTGGAGATATTGTAATATTGAATGGTTCCGCTTTCTATGAAACTTGCGCATAATTTCTGCATAGTTTTGGCTAGATACGTGTAACTCCAAGGTTTGTTATCACAACTAAAATAGCTCTAGTACATCTTTCAATTCCAATGTAACTTAGTAACAATTTTAATGATAAATTGTTGGAAAATTTTATCTTATTTCGACACCTTTTGCGGTCTATTGAAAAATTCCTGTCATGGAAAAATGTTCACGCGAGATGTTTGTAGAAAGCAGTAAAAGAAGAATGAACCGCAAAACGAACAATTTCTATACAAACATAGCTCGACTACATTACCCACCACTTTACGGCGTGCAACTCTGAATGATTTTACACATTTAACAGCCAACAGCACATGCATAAGCAATAGCACATACCAACTCGTTTTTAGACTAGTAAAACTATCCTATGGAACGTCAACAACCTTCCAGAACTAGTATTCAGTGTACTCGTCAACTAGTAAGAGAAATATTTACAGGGAGAAAATTACAAGGTAGTGTTCTACTATTGAAGGTACGATACATTGAAAACGCATTTAGAAACATCATTCGAATAACAAATTCAGATTCAGCTAGAATTTAAAGCTAAAATTCTTGCTGCAATATATCCGAAGTGATACATTACATGAAACTTTGGATATGTTACAGTAATAATGTATCACTTATATTCTAAAATTGTGTTTTGAACTTGAAATTCAAAGGTGCCTCATAACATAAGATCGTCAAAGAAGTTATATCACCACGAAATTGAAAACAGGCAGTTAATTTGAACGAAAGCCAGGAAACTTAAAATGCTAGATTCCAGTCACCGTTTTGTCATTGCCACGACTTCCTATTGCCGTCGAGATTGTCGTCGTCATACCTGAATAAAGCGAAGGTGCTATGTGTCCTAGCTGCATGTGCATGCAGGAGGCTTTGTGAGCGTTTACGTGTATGCGGCAAGTACTACACGACAATACAACAACTAAATGCGCTTGTTGTCGTTTACACGTGTTTCTAGGATACCCTGCTGCTATGCAACGTACAATGCAGGACAGCTTCATCAGTGGTACAGTTCACTCTGAAGCGCTGACACTGGAGCATTCGTTCGTTTTCAAACTAATCAACAGCCATCAAAAGCTCCTCATCTCGCCTTAGAGATATTTGTTGTTTTTACTAATTATACACATGTACCGACTCAAAAATTATACATTATATACTGATATAAACTCGAATCCATAATTTCCGAGAATTAGACATTTTCATGTAAAATGAAATGTTTTTGATAATACCAGCAGATACAAAGAATTTAGTGTACACGCATGACTCGTGGGAAATGTTTTCATCATAAAGGCTCAAATAAAATATAATGAATGTGAAAAGAAGATCAAATGATGGGTAAATGCTCGGAAGCCCATAAATATGTTTTATAACGTAACTGTAAGACTGTGAAACGGTACTGCATATCGCCTACAAAGTTTCGATCTATTATATTCAATTTCAATAATCGTGCAAGTTGTGAAATTAAAATGTAACGAGTGTATAAATCGAAAGTATTGTTTCATTTTTACTGTGTGTTAAAATTGATTTGTAATAAATAGGCAAATGGGAATAGCTATACGAATTCGAAATGTCTATACGTACAATAGAATGTTAAAGCTCTCAATTGCGAATTATATTCCTCCATTGAATATTAGATTATTTTAATTTCCACGGAATTAGCGTTAATTCGATAACAGAATCGAGCATGTAATTAATTATTCACGAAAATTAATACCTAAATCAAACTTATAAAGCGAATTTCAGCCGTTTAATAGTTTCCATCGTCCAATTTAGCAGTGGAAGTCACGCTGTTATTTCGGGCTTGAAAATTAATCGTCTCGTAACGTAATGGGATTTAATCGGATTAGTACGCGAGAGCGTGCATCATATATGGCCGTACGTTTTCACCACGCGCAACAGCAGCCAATTCGAATTTACTCAATGCTCCATCCCTGCAGGTACACTAGGTACCTGCGGAATTCCTCGCGGCAAGTAATGTCTCGTTACTCGTTCGAACAGTTTACCGACAATTATTCTTCCCTTATACATATATACACGCACGTACGTACCTGTTAATCGCTCGAGTTCTTTATACGGCATTATAGTTAAGTCAGTTTCTAACCGGTGCGTCAGCCGGTCACTGGTCGTAGCACTTTTTATTGCCGGATGATGGCGCCTTAAAAGTTCATGGATAATAATACGCGAATACCTTCTCCTTCGTTCATTCTTCGACGCGTATTGCTTTCGTGGGTTTTTGCTCTTTTCTGGCCTTTGCCACGTTCACAAAGCCGAATAAGATCGTCTTGTGGAAAATAGTTACTGCAGGTTCTTCACAGCCTCTGCTAGGTCGATGGATTACGATGCACTCACCTTCCCCTTGACTGCGTAATCTTTACTTTCCACGATCCACAAGACCGGTTCCGTTCTTGCGTTGCATAACATTGTTTTTATCCGCTCCACAGTAATTAGCATTTATTTTTATCAACTTATGAGTGACGCGGTGGATTTTTTTTTTTTTTCTCAAAAACAAGCTAAAATACCAAGGATGCAATTATGAATCATTACACAAACTTCTCATTCAGAAAAAATGTGTAATGAAAATTCTAATAATAGGTGACAAGTGGTAAGATGTATAAAGTGATACTTTAATTTAAATTTAATATTTTGAATTTAATTCAAACAAAATTGGAGAGACATAATAATCTCGGGAAGTTAGCGTTTTATGAATGGCTTACGATCTGATGTAACACGTTTTTCAGTGTGCACAATGCACATGGGGTTCGTAAGTGCAACATGCATTTGCTCCTCGATTTGCTCAAGTCAGAATTATGTTAAAAGCTTTATGAAAGACTCATATGTCCCTAATAAAAGTATCATATTTTTTTTTTTTATTATTATTTCCCACCCACTTTTCACGCATCTCGCCTGTGGCTCTTGCGGTCGCTGGCACTCGAAATTGCAGTCACAATTCTTCATGAGACAGATATTATTACGGACTGCCGCTGCTGCTAAAACGTTTTCACAGTGCACCTTCAATTACGTGGAATGCATTTAAACTCAATGCACCTGCCAGCGCATTGTAAACGCAAAACCATTCGCGTTCCGGATAGCTGCGAGAAGAGTATTCCCCGTACAGGAGGGAGATGATTTTGCCAGCATCATGAAATATTCCGCGTACCACAATAAACTTGACAACAGCCAAGCACACTGGGATTGCTTCCTTAGTGATGCAGTTGCTTCATGTAATTCCAATGAAAACATGTCCAATTTTGAAACATCAAATATTTAGATTTATAATCTCTCTCAAAAAGAGAAAGTTTATACGCAGAGAAAAATTTAAATATGAATAAACATGCTCTTTTCCAGAATATAAAATCGTATATATTATATATATATATTATGTTGTCGCGTAAATGCAATCATTATGAAAGTTTGTTGCCCCGTAAAAGGTGCTATGCGTTGATAACCTATCACGTGTACTTCGCGATGCTTCAAAGATTCTCTTTTAAGAATTTTCCGCAACTTTAGTACAGCATTAAACTCGCCATACCTGTTCAGCGTAATAGAATATCGCGTGTACTAAATCCAAGCATGTTTTTATTCCACTCGAGAATATTGACCAGAGTTATGAGTTTCATAAGTTCTGAGTTCAGCAAAGAAAATATGAACAATTTAAGCTATAATAATTTATATTTCCACGTCAAATAGAAATAAAGTGAAACTTGGATAAAAAGTATATAATCAAAATCAATGAGGAAGTTTCGTTTTGTGTCAAGAATTCCCATGCTGGCTTTTATATCCGTAGAGTATAAAAAAGAGAGGGTGGTTACTCCTCAAGAACCATCCTATGTATCTGTATGCAAGAGGGTTAACGTGAGTCGGCTACTCAGCATAAAAAAGTATACACGACACAGCAGCAGCATGGAAGCGTTAAGAATTGCGAGTTAAAAGAGTTAAGAGTTGCGAGAGGAAAGAATAAAGTCAAGAAATATGAAAGAGAAGAAGGAGTCACACTTGAAGAACAGGGGTGGGAATCAAAATGATTCGCACGGTGATTCAGTGTTGATATCGCTAAAGACATAAAATAGTGGGGTATCACCGCAACAGAGCGGCGGCCCTTTGGAGGCCATGAATCAAGACTGCGAAGTGGTGATCCTGGGGGCCACAAGGATTTTACTTATATGGTGATGTATTCTGTATGCGCACAGTCATCTAGATATATCGGGTTATCTCGTCTAACACTCTCGCCATGCTTTGCTACACCACGAAATACCCTCCTCCTGTTCTTCCTCCTACTTCACCTCTTTTACTCCTACTTCACCGACTCTTAGGCCGTGATATAGTTATACATTATTCTATATTGCAGCATCACGAGTTCCCCTGAGACGATATTCTCATTGTATGCTACGCCGCCACCACAACCGCAGCAGCCGGTTTTCTCAGCCGTTACTGTACGCCGCCGGTGGCGGCAGTACTGGTGGTAGCAACAGAAGGGTGGAGAGGGTATCAAGTAGGTACAATTCAATGTGTAATGTTTGAACATTACTTGAATGCTTAATGAAGTCGTGTCTTATATCGAACAATGGCCTCGAACCGTTTCTTCGTTCGCATCTAAATCCTCGTCATAAACCTGCTTCGCCTCTCGTCTCCACCTACCATCTCTTTCTTATGTTTTTCTGTCCCTCTGTCTTCTGTGGCAGTATATCTTTACTCCTCTGGCCTCAACATTTCCTCAAAACCTTGACCAGTGTCCTTCTTTATCAACCGTTTACTCTCGGTTTCCTCTCAGCCTAAGAGAATTTAATTTCCAGTCAGAGAGGGATTTCATTCATCGAGTCAAGTAAAAAGCTATCTTTACGATGTTTGCTGGAGCTCTAACTGCCCATATATTACCTAAATCTCGATGTTAGGTGACTTAGGTTTACTTTAGCTGTACAATTCTAAATTGTTCCTAAATTGCATAATATATACGACACGAACCTACATGGATGCTAAATATTGATGTTTATGATTCCATCGTGTACCACTCTAGAGTTATCTACCTCATTCACATTAGAATCTTACGACATGATGCATTTTCAATGATGCATCCTGTGTGGCAACCGGTCACTATTGTCGTATACGCAAGGTGGTTTCTGTATTTGAGTTCCCAGTAATAAATAAATTGACCATGTACGTTTATCACATAACGATATTACTGCAATAATTCAACGGGAAAGGAGACTCTGAAGGCAGCATAACAAAACCGACACGAAAGAGACTTTAGGACAGTTTGATGCATCTCAGAAGAAAATATTAGCGTGATCTCAAGGGATCAGACCGTTATGTAGTTTTAGGTTCTCGCAATACTATTTCCTTTCTGATCCGTGCCGACAATAATATTGCTGAGGAAGCAACGAATAATAGAGCGATAAAACCATTGCTGGATGCCTAAGACTTGGCAAAAATTCCGTTACGTTTGCGGTCGAAACTCGAACGGCACTGGATGATTACGTGAAGGTGAAATACATCTTTTTCGACATCTCCCTAGCCTCCCATTTTCTTATTTTATTTATCAATATTGAGCGACAACCTATGAGTTCTTTCTCGCTGCTCATCTTTCAAATTAGTATTCTATCCACCCTTTCCATACTGCGCAAGACTGCAGTAATGCGGTTATCTTGTAGGCGAAAATTATTTCCTCTTTCAATATTGAAACTGACACCAAGCTCCTAGCGATATATATATATATATATATATAGATATATATATATATATATATATATATATATACACACACATATATACATATATATCTCCAAGTACCGCTATCCGTGCAGTTCCTTCGATACGTATCGGATATTCCGGCTGCGTTGGAAACTCGTGGCACTCCAAGCCGCCCTGCAAAACCGCTACAAATACCTGAAGGCGACTCTAAATTGAGGTGCCGTTCTTAGTGTCGTTGTCGTCGGCGCTGTAGCGAGTTTTACCATCACCATGCTTGGTTATAGCAGTGAACGAGATCCAATCGTACCAAGGCAAAGCCAAGGGCTTCACCTTACCATGAGGTTACCTTCCGGCTTCTTCAATAGCCTCGACATGAGGGTGCTATGGCCTAACCAAAGAATGGGATTGGATCTCATATGTAGTTTGATACAGTCTTCACGACTCTACAATCTACTCACTACTTCGCGATTCTTTGTCGCAACCGCACAAATCATCGACATTCTCCATATCCTACGAAAAACTTTTTTCACTTGGTACCATTCACATAAATATTACCCTTTGAGTTTTGAAGATTATTGAGTATTGGAACTAATTATGCGAGAGGAAGCAACTGAATTCCAAGGAAAGAAAACAAAGACAGTGAAAGAAAACAAAGTTAGTCAGAAAATTGAATTGCACATTATTTTCTCAAAGGTTGAAAGAATCTTTGTGGTACTTGCAACGTCAATCATTTTTTATCTCTGTCTATTCGGAACGCAACACCTTTAGTTCAAGGGACGAATGTTGCATAGTATGGGTGCAAGTGTTGCTCTATTATTGTACGTCAAAGAATGAAAATCGGAGAACGGGAGAAGCGCTGGATAGACCGAGAGAAAAAGGAAGAGATAGAGAGAGAAAGAGAAAGAAGAAAGAGAAGACCATCGTGCTCCATAGTGCACACGGCGAGAGCTGTGTCGCGAGGGAGGATAAAGGAGTGTGGAACGCGGGGAGTAAGAAACACGCGGAAACGGGTGACAGTTCGTGCCGCGGCCATAACAGCGATACTATTTTGCCATCGACCTTTTTTTTCTTTTCTCTTTGTATCCGCCAACACCAACGCCGCCACAGCCACCACCACCAGCACCACCACCAACGCGCCGTCACTGATCGCGGCCTCAGATACGCCGCCGGACTATGTCTCAATAAAAAGAAGAGTCGAGGGAGTAGATGATGAAAAAGTTAGGAAGCAAAGCGCTGCTGTGATGTATTAGCTAGTTGCCCAAGAGAACGGTACCTGACCCAACGACAATCAGGAAGAAAAGCCGGTTTCCGTATGACTTCTTCAAAGAAATAAGTTATCCTAATTAAACCTATAATTTCTTGTTTAAGATAATTATGGATATTACTCATCTACTAGCGGATTATTCTTCCCATTTTTTCGCATTTTTGTTTCAGATCACTATTTGTGAATTAGGAAACTTTTTTAAACTATAAATTATCGTATATTAGATTACTTGAGGCATCTTTATTCTCAAAAGATAATATGTACTGTCATAAAGGGTTGTATGATGGCTGCGGGTATTATAGTCCTACAAGTATTATGACAAAATTGTAGGTTTCAGCTAAAAGAAGAGAAAGGGAGATGAGTTAGGAGATTACATTCAGTTGTATGAAAATTACGAAATTCCGACATTTCTGCCATGATAGAATTCTCTAGGGGAAAAGGAGTTCAGCAGAGCTGCTGTTGATAAATGTAGTTTTGCTCTGGATAGTTAGGCACGTGTGTTCCATGGTAGAATCCCACGAAAAGGCTGTGGCAAAAACCATGTACAGGATCTGGGCAAAGATACTATTGGTTTTTGTTTGTACATTATACTCGAAGAGGGTTAGCGGGTCATCAGATTTCCCATAAGTGGACACCAGTTGTATTGTCGTTGATTTGTAAAGAAAATGAAATATAACGCACGCGATCCAGGATATGCAAAGCGTATTAAAATGACAAAGGAATCCTACTCCCGATGGGTGAAGAGATATTTATTTATTTATTTTTTTGTTTGCATTTTTCAGTATGGGATACCTTTTGAAATCAATCCTCCATTGTAAGAGAACAATAAGAATCAAAATGTTTAAACATTTGTTTCTGCACAATAATTTGTTTTCTTCATATTGTAAACTTGCTGAAGAAAATTTACCCTGAAAGGTTTGTTAAATTAAATTCTGGTTGATATTGAGAATGAAGAGGAAGCGCTGAAAAATAACGAGTAGAGCAAACTTTTATTTCCGAATAGGTTGTAGGATAACTCGTTTCGAAGGAAAATGTACCATTAGCTCGCACAAACATACGAGTTTATTCAGATCGTAAATGCCAGGTAGAATTTTTATTTGAACGAGAAGAGGTTTAGGTAGATTTTTTTTCTGCGAAATAAACCGGAAGTATAGCGTGTCGTAACACCAATCGTCAAAGGGAGTCACGTTCAGGTATTATTGTATCGCTGCTTTAATCGACCACAAGGTAGATCCTGCCTAGTCTTTACTACAGCAATAGCAGCGAGAACATCCATGTTACTCTGGCAGACTATTTGAACAGCAAAATTGCTCAGATTAGGAACGTACGTTCTGAATTTCCATTAACTGTAACAGGAAATGGAGAGCCTGGGTGCCCTAATGCCGATCCTATCTCGACGGCCGCGGCGACTGGCACAACTACTGCACAACTAATATCTTGTCTCGTGCAAAACCGGAATGCGGTGGGATTACAACTTGTATTAATTACGGACGACATCGCGGCCCGAGTAGATTAGAAATCGAAAGGTGGAGGGCAGGGGTGGATGGAAGAAGTCGTGCCGTCTATAGTGGGAACTTCTCTATCGACAGGAAAAAAAGTTCACATCTTCTTATGGAGAAACATCCACAATGCACGACTTGCCTGTCTTGCTGATAAATTCAGGACCCATAGCGGTAACAATCATTCGATGCTAATCAACATTGGTAATTACCAGAGGCGAGGTTATCGTAATCGAAATAATTTCCGATCAAACCGCAAATAAACAAAATTGTCGAGATTATCTACACGTATAATATATTATACATAAACAAACTTGATTAAACTTTCGGAATTCTTATTTTAAAATGAAATATTGATATATATCGGCTGGATTTGACCTTATAACCTTTTTCATGATTAGTGAACTTGCCCTTCAGAATATTCCTTCATGGCACGTATGGGTCTGACTGAAGGTACGTCATCCCGACAGACTCGACAGTTTCTAATTGACTCTGCTCAACAGAGGGAAAAGAGGGTTTGCCTGATCCAACCCTTGGATTTTGCGAATTGCTACAGGATGACGTTGCACAGCTTTCTCCCCTCACTCTGAATCAATAATCTCACTAACCCTCCTCTCAATTCTTATCAGGTCCTTTTTTCATTGTGTTTTCTTGAATAAAATCGATCACAGGAAAAATAAACGTTTCTAATTCTCAGAAAATATTGAACAACCCGAAAATCAATTTCCAAAGCAATCTTTTTGTTGACTTCTAAACATCTATTAAATCTAGATACTTTCTTCATAATTGAAGTAAAGTGGAACAAACTTTTGGTAAATAAATTATTGTGGAAAACGTGTATGCAATTTCTACTCGAGACTTAAAGTTAAATATAAAAACGGCTTTCTTGCACAGTCGAGAAACATCGAAAAGCTGAAATACGGTGATTTCAATTCGTGTTGATTTGACATTGGCAAACACAAAATTTAGCCCCTTGACAACGTCTCTCGCTTTATTTATCTTTCTTTCGCGCCTTCATCCTATCGGTTCATTTAACCCTGTCGAGCCGTTATTTGCCGTCGTATTACTTGCAAAATGTTTCGTTTACGTTTCGCCTGTGCTTCTCGTGCAGAATCAACGGAGTAGATCGGGGTGGCTGGGTGAGAAAATATACGAGTACGACGACACGGGGCTATTTATAATTTTAAGAAGGTCAGGGGGTACTAAATGCCGTTTCTACTCTGAGAACGTCTTATCTAGCGATATCATTTTTACTAGAGTCAGTGTAGCATGGCTCTAAGAGCGAATCACCGTTATTAAAAGCGCTATAACTGCAAGATGCGCCCGGCAATTGAATGTTCGAAGAAATAAATTGACGATCACCGTGTGAGCCGCGTCAGTAACGAGGTCAGTAACGAAGTGGCAGAAAAATTTATTACTTGCTTGCATAATTAAGCCGTTTTTATGATGTTATGTTACTGTATTTGCATCCTTGTTTATGTGATTTATCACCCTAGCCTGAAAACTGCACTTGGGAGCATAAAATACGTATTTATCTTGGGTTTTCCAAGATCTTTTTTACAGATATTTATATATTATTTTTCAAAATTAATTCAATCTAATTCCATTTTTAATTCGGATATAGCAAAAATAATAGTTACCAATACATCTGGCAGACAATAAAGGTAGAAGTAGAAATAATAATTGCAGAAGCTTACCTAAAACAAACAGAAACTAGGGGTGCCATTGTGAGCACACATTCACATCACACTTCGTGCGCTTGAATTCATTTAAAATATATCATTGCTGCTATATTTTAAATGAAGAAGAAAACTAATTTACTTAAGGTTCTATCGACCTTAAGGAATACATTCTCATCACACTACTCGCGCTTCACACTATGTTTCATTGAGATTTGCGTTAAAATTTGTTTAAAAAATATTTTTGATGATTAAAACATAAACTAATCGTCATATTAAAAAATGGTCAAGGAAGAATTTGTAGATCTTTTAAAGACCAATAATTACGTTCATATAATTTTCTCTGTATCACGCGTTATTTGGCTCAAAATTTGAATTTTCGATTTTTCAAGAAAATTCAAAAAATTGTTACGACAGTCCTGTAGAGCGTTCAAAAAGATATATTTTTCATCGTTTAACTCTTTTTTATATCGTGCATTATTTGGCTTTAAATTAATTATTATTTTTTTTTTTAGAATTTTCAAAATGCTCTAACTTTTTTAATTTTTATCAAATATGGCTGGCCAATGAACTCGGCCTTCATTTTAGGACACTAAAAGAGTATACCAAAGGCCAATCCAATCGGTCAATTCTTTCTAAAGTTATCGTGAATGAAAAATAAAAATCTACAGACACACACACACACACAGAGACATATTGGTAAAACCATGTTTTTCGGGTTCAGGGGGTCACAAAACCTGAAGATTTAACAAAAAATGGGGGGGGTCAAATTTTACACAAATATAATACATTCTCTGATGAGAATGTAAAAATAATTGATTCAAATAATGTCTTGAATTTGATAAATAAATGAATCGTTTGATATTTAATACTCAGGAACTAATTGAAATTTCTTTTTTGTGTTGCAGGTAAGTCCACACTGATTTGTATGCCTCACGTACTATTTGAGAATGATATTAAAAGTAAGTACTGCTTGACACATGTGCTGCGAGATTTTTAAGTTCATCGTTGAAACACGTATCGTCGAGGTTGCGAACGTGCGAGCTTATACTCAGCAAGTGAACACATTTTCTTCTCGTAAAGGAGGCAGAGAGCAGAGTTTTTCACATATTCCTTTTCTATGAAGGGAAAAATAAGAGAGAAAACAGTGCGACGGGCAAAAGACGTGTATGGGAAATTCAGTTCACTTCGTTGCAATATAGCTGCGCTTCTGTAGACATTTGAACGCTATTGAAATCACGTTTACGATGAAGCATACTTTATGGAGTGGAGACATTTTCTGTCGTGCACCGCGAAACACATTCCCGCATAGTGTGAAACGAATGAATTTTTCCCCAATGTCATAAGACCGCGTGTTCCGCTACATTTGCAACACACGTCTTTTTAAACTGCTAGAATCGACAATTTTCTTTGTACATTCAAGTTAGTTCGAAATGGGTTGCAGATTCAGGTTCACCGTTGCTTCATTTTTAGAATTCTCTCATATCTACACATGTAAAATGACATGTAAAATGTAAATGACACGTATAAAGTAATATTTTAGCGATTTTACTCAATTTTTTGTTGATTTAATTGCTTTTACTCTCTCTTAATGGAATTAAAATGAGTAAATCAATGAGAAAACATTTTATTGTAGATTAGCTGCGTGTTTTCTATGTCAAGATTACTATACTGTTGAACCTCGCTATTGACTTTCGCTCGTTCAATGTGGCGTCGCGTACCTTCATTTAGTCGGAAAGTGGGGATAAGTAGTAACAGAAGGTGGTGTATGATCGACTCTCTCTTTCAGTCTGACTGCTCGTTGAGGTCCTCCTCTCGATTTCATTCTCCTTCCGTGTTCCAGAAGTGGGACAGCTTTAAAGACCGTGATGCAAAAGCGCAATCGTTCTTACATCACGTGTCTTAAGTTATCTAAGCAGAATTATTCCACTTTCTTTTCCTCGGTCAAGATCAAGGCAAGAGACAATGGCATTAAGTATTACAAGGCTAGCCAGCCTTTTCAAATAAACATAAAGTTAGAACTCTGGAGAACATTTCCTTTCAATTTCTATAATAGTCGCAAAAAAGTAAAGACTTTTGTTGATTCTTTAATTTTAATAGAATCTTTTTGAATTTACAGTGCTTTATAGGGACTCTATTAAAGTCAATGACTTCTTTGATGGAGACATTAGAATAATTGCTTTATAATTTTTTTTAATACAAAAAAAAAAGAGATAATCTTATACTAATTTACCTCTACTCTTTCCAGGCCATAAATTATACTTGAGTCTGAGAAAGGGTAAATGTAGCAAAGAGAGAGCGTTTTACTGGAAGCCTTGAGATTTTAATCTAAGAGATAGGAATAAGGAAATTACATCTTATATTAATGCTTCTTTTTATTTCGAGATAACTACATTCAGACAAAATTTTAATCTTGATCCAAATAAGTGATTTAATGCAGTCACTTTCCTATCCTGCGATCGGGAACATTCAAATCTCAATTTTAAATCGTTCAAATGGCTACTTGATCACATTAATGAATCATATTTTTTTTTAAATTATCATTCAGAACATTTTTTAGAAGCCTATTTTTATTCTGTGCAGCCACTTCCGCTTGGATTTCATAAAAAAAAAAATCAAAAACTGAAGAAGAGGGTTCACCGACCTTAGATTACGCCAGATATCTAACTAGTAAGATAACTGATGTTTAGTAAGAACGAAAGGCTCGGATGTGCGATCGTGAGGGCAAGAAAGAGGTAGACATTGAGAAGCTGAGTTCCTGAGCCTGGGGCAGGTCACGACCTGGGTCGCCCGGTCATAGAACGGATGCAAGCCACCGACCGACTGTCTCTCCCACATACATTAGGAAGTTCCCCCAACTTTTAACCGCTAAAGTCTCAGTGTCATCAACGAAGTTAAATTCGGTTAGTCGACAAATCTTCTGCTTTCATTGCTTTCTTCATTTCACTCATTCCTTATCCTTGCAACATTTCTCATCCATATGCATATGAATACGTACTCATTGCGTACACAAAATTCATCATTTTGTACACAAAAGTCATCATTGTGTACACAAAAGTCATACACGAAGGTCAAGCGAGAAGTAAACTCCAAGAAGAATGAGAGCTAGAGGACGAGAAAGGTAATGGAAAAGGGTCCAGGGTTAAAGTGAAAAAGGGTTGAGGAAAGAGAGAGAAGAACCGTAATCTAGCAGGTATTACCATAGTGGCAGGAAAGAGGAGTCAAGGACCTCTGATCTGAGTATATGCCCGCGGCCCTTGCCATAATATTTTGCTCGATTACCATCGCAATAGGAAAAGCTGCTGCGAGTCGCGGAAGCGCACTCCGAGAACAGGCCAGGATTGGTGGAGCGTCGCAGCGTACCCCTCGTTAACATGCTAATTTATCGTGGCATTAAATTTAGTGTCTGGCCGATATAGGCCAGAATTTATGTTCTATATTTCAGACTCAAAGTGGATTACGCGCGGGTAACCCCTCCCCCTTTTCCCATCAGTCCAGCTGGAATCCACCGCAACATTATTTTGGTAGTGAGAATCATTATTTTCTACCTGCCGCTATAATATTGTCATACGGCCACGTCGGTTCCATTTATGTGACATAGTTATGGGCTCAAATCACCGTTTTTTCAAATCTCACCGTTTCCAATGATTGAATGAAATAGTCACAACAAATGTGTAAAACCAATCACACTAATTCATCAGTGAAATGTTCACGGATTCATATTCAGAAAGTGTGGGTATCTCGTCCCGTTTGCTTTTCTTTCATTGCTTCTATGCATATCGTTGCCTTTATTTCATTTCCTATAATTCAGAGGGAGATTAAACTTCTGAAATTATAACAGGATTGGGTTGGTGAAAAAGATCTGATCGCAGTGAATCTCCCTTATCGAGGATCGAACATATGCGGTGTAAAACCGAATTCCAGAGACTGAAGCCATAAAGAAAGAGAAGTTATAATCAGCAGTATAACTAGATACAGTACGACCAGACGGAAAACGCGTGTTCTGCTTGAATAATAAGTAAGAATGCTTCCCATCTTACGATTCAATAAACGAAAACTTCCTTCCTCTTGAAAAAGATCCAATATTATGATTAAATTATAGAATTAAAGTGTCGAATTAAATCATTCGTAAGGTGGAAGGCAGGGAGGAAGCTTATCAAACTACTGAGGATTCGATCCGAACGAATGGGCGCTAATTACTCTGCCCTTCTACACGACACTGTTCCGCCCGGTTACGACTTTTACGTCGTACACGCCCGCAAGAGATTACGCGACGAATCAGGAGTAGCCGAGGTAAACTGAAATTTATAACCCGGTCGCCGTGGGATAAAGGGGATGAACTTTAACGGGCTACAGCGTAGCTCCGTTACGTGAATATCCTAAAGTAACATAATGAGCAATAAAAACGTCCCTAGACAGCGCTCGTGTATATGCATGTACCTACTATATACAAACGCAAAAGTTTTAGAATGAGAAGCAAGAACGTGGAGCAAAGTGTTATGCTGTCTTTATCTGACGTGCATATTACCTTTTAAATTGTATTTATATTAAAAACCATATATTTTGAGTAAATATATGTCCCTCTTCATAATTACTCCTGTCATAATTTCTAAATTGTAAATTATTTCAGACCGTGTTTAGGAACTCTGACAGGAGTGGTAAAATCTGATCTGAATAGTGAGTACGAATTTAACATGCGCGCATTGTATGGCCCCCTTACATTAGTGTTCTGCTGTTGTAACTCGAAACCCGCAGTTATGAAGTTCACGAATCAGCATAACTCAATAACTTTTGTGTGGCGCGTGATTTATTGAGTTAGCATTTCGTAAATTTTACAGTTGAGTAAGGGATATTAAATAATAATATCAATAATAAGAGTTACATTATTTACGACAGGTGTAAAATTGGTATATGTAGTTTTAAAGCCAACAGTTAAACCTAGTTAGTGTAGTCTTTTTATGCACAGTTTTAGTATAGCTTTGAAATGGCAGAGTTAACAAATGATGTCAATGAGGCGGAAAATGTGCAGAAAATAGTGTATTAAACTCGACATAATGGAGAGCATTAAAATGTTGAAGTAATGGCAGGTTTGACACTTTTGTTGTATATTATATTCTGTAATGCACCGTAATACTCTACATAATTTTAAGCTAAGGTTTGCAGGCGAAGATAAGCGTGACGAAATGTAATATACAGAATAAATCTACATATTAATCAGACTCCTTATACTTTGTTGCAAAACGTCTTCTAAACAGGTCCAGACTTGGCGGTGTATCAGTGGCCGGTCATGCGTAGTGTATCAAAGAAATTTTTATTGAATCGTATAAAATTTATCCTGTGTGCTAGAAGTTGAACGCTATCGCATTTCTCGTAGAAGCTCATTCTATGCCTGCAAGTGCAGTAGCTACGAGCACTTGCAGAGAACTTTGTGCCGTTTCCCTGCCGATATCATGAATTCTCGCTTCAAGCTGTGCAACGCCCACTACATAGTAATTTGTTAGATCGCCAATAGAATGTACACTCGCTTTTATCCATCTTCAATCTAATATTTGCAAAAGCACTAAGCACTGGGAGAAAAATGAAGAGCCATCTATTACTCATTGTTAGAAAACTAGTAATCCGATGACGCGAATGCCTCTGTCAGGGATTACAACGCCAGCAAGAGATGATACTTCCGTAAATATGCGGAAGAGTTGTCCATGCCTCTGATAATGTGAAACACGAGAAGATAAGGTTGCTGGGGTGGAAGTCGATAATTCAGTATTCGCAACTATAAAAGTGAAATGTCAAGAGTAACTAAGCGGAAGTGATTTGCTTATGGTGAGATCAGAACGCTATTAGATTCCGATTATATATCATCTTAAAGGCGTATCCCTCCATGAACTTCCGTGCTTTGGCTGAACAGCTGAGGCGTCCAACTGCTGGCACTCGAGCCTGTTTTTCATCCCATGGATTACATCGTAATTCATTTCACAACATTTTTCTACTTGTTTCAGAAACGTCAGTCCATATTTAACGTTAAGATGTTAATCCCCTTTACATAAATCTGACTCTAATATTTTACTAGAGAAAATAACGTTATAAAAATAGATAAATAAATAACGTTTGAGAAACATGCGTGAAACGCAGATTTTTTTTCTGTATAATGTGTCAGCTTTCACGTAAATGCGTGCATTGTTATTTCTAAGAACCGAGGGGACGAAGGATATAGGGTTCTATGAACTGTCAGAAGGTGACGACGACTTGAAGTTTGAAGTGTCAGGACAGGATGAGACTCTTGTTAGTTAGCAGGGAAAAGCATAAAAAAAGAATAAAAAGGGTCCAAGTAAATGTAACTTCAGAAAACCAGAGTATTTTCCTGTCTAGGGTTTCCTGAACTCTGTTTCGATTTTTCCTTTACTCTGAAATTATATTCCTCCCACGGAAGGAATTCCCATTATCGAAGGCAGTCACGACGTATCGTCAGCGGATGAGAGCACGAGGCCTCGATAGTAACGTAATTCACTTTCTTCCCGAAGGCACAAAGGTTGAACATTGATGCATGCAAGATGGCGCGCGCCAATTTTCCTTCGAGCATATTGCACCGACAATGAAATTGAAGACTACTGTTTACAGTGACACTTATTTGCACAGGTATTGCAATTCTCATCCCGGACATCGCCCGAGGGAATAAAACACTGATTTAAAAATACTTTTCAATCTCTGCATTAGTTTCAGAAAGGATAAAAAATTGACCATCAAAAAGGACGTTTTCATACGTGTTTTTTTAGCTATAACTTTAGTATGTAACCATGAAAGGTGCACATCATTGGAAGATTGGCACTTACCCAAGACCTCTTTGTCATTTCTCTCGTGCTCTCTTTCTCTTCTTTTGCCAGCTAGTAACCGCGGAAATTTTTGCCTGATTAACGATATAGGTTTCGATATTTTCTCCAGCAGGGAAAACGCCAAGGGGCGGTAACATGTATTTGGAATGGTGCGCCAAACGTTCGAACGTCCCCCCCCCCCCCTCTCTCTCTCTCTTCTCTACATTTTCCTCTTTTTATTTTATTATTCGGAGTGTATTTCTTCCGGGAGTGCAGCGGCCATCGTATATCACGAGGTGATAAAAGTTTAGCGCTTATTGGCGCGAAGTGCGTGATATAGTGAGTTGATGCGACAAATCATGAAACCCGTTGGCTACACAATTCCCTTGACACTGACTTCCACTCCTGCTTTCTGAACTTATAATTAACGCTTGCGATCCAACGAAAAGTTCCTAGAAGAAAAGGATCGTGGATCTCTTCGTGCCTAATACTCGAAATTCTCTGTTAGATCTTTGATAATCCAACGAAGCTGCAGTGTACTAGGAAGCATCGTCGCGTGTATATCATAGTCACGCGGTAAAAGTTTTAGCGTGTCGACGTATAAACACGATAACTATCGCATGAATAGCCACCGATGATTTTTCGCGTACGTACCACAGAATTTTTACTGCAAATGCATGGAACTTGGCTAGAGCGGACAACATTGGCAAAGCCTTAGAGCCGTTGCATATTTTATGCAAACGCTCTGTTGGCAACGCCGTTAATTGAGCTACAGCGGAAAAAGCTCTCAAACCAAAACCTTCGGGTTCCCAGAATCACAAGCCCTTACACCACTAATGATAGCATGGTTTTTTTTTGTACCTAGAGCCCAGATAATCTACTTATCTATTATACATATAATTGCTGAAATATTGACTCAAGCTTATACCAATGTGGTGAAACATTTTATGGAAAGCTTCATAAAATGTTATAAGCTGTAATGTTATAATGCTGCCTTTAAATAAGTAATTTAGTGGTTAACCGTGATGAGATAGAGATAATACCAAGTACAAAATTGTGAATAAATTGCGATGAGTATCTAATAAAATATAGAATTAAACGAGATGATGCGAGAAGACACGTTCGATTTGTTCTACAAACCACGAATAGCAATAAAGATTGGAAAATTACTAGTATGGATGTGGCTTCCCTCCCTAACGTAAAATAAGGATTGTAAGCTCAGGGCTTTCAGCGGGGATAAGAAAGAAAAAAAGCGCACACAATGGCATATGGGTGTATTTAGTCTGGACGGCACGTTGGAGACATTCGCTTACGCTATTGATCACTGTTCGTCTTATCGGTGGGTGGAGTAAAGTGCCCATTGTATTGTGGTCAGCAGCTGGAATATTATCGAATGTCCAGAGTTTACCCCGTTCATGCACCTCTAGGACGATGCGCATCACGACAACGACCACCACAATAATAATAATTGCGAGCAACTAACCGTGAACGGGTCGTTTAACGACTGGCCCATGCTACGATTCTCATAACGACGACGACAACAACAGTGGAGAAGTCGACGACGACGAACATTATCTTTGTTCTCGATTTTCGACAGCGCTCGCGTTCCTGAACATGATCATCCCTGATGCGCAATTACATTGCAAATCTGATACCCTGAATGACTGAACCTCCCCTTTCGGAACGTTTTCACTGCTCTAAAAGCTAACTATTACCAGAGCAGATTTCAAAGTTCATTTTCAACCACCCAGGTGAAAATTGCAGTCAAATTGGTACAAAAGTTTTCACTTGGAAGCTTTGTTAATCAAGAAGATTAACAAAGTCACTTTGAATTCTTCAAGATCATTTCAAAATGACGCTTCGCCTTTGTTATTATCACTATTACAGCATCGATGACGAGAGAAATTTCTGAACTGACACTATTGTGTCCTTATTACGACCGGTTGTGTCTCGTCTCGCTCCAAATGCTCCACGGCCTTCAAAGTTATGAGAAAGGTATTCGTGTATCAGTGAAGTTATACAAGAGAACTATTGTAGGCATTCTGCAATGTTGATTTGATGGAGAGAAGGACAAGGTTGTCAAGGGAATTCAAGCATATGGTTGGCACTGTATGATATACGTTGGCGATGGAGCAAGGCTTCGACGCCTATAGTAGTTAACAGAACCTACATTTGGTTAAGTGATATATGTATATGGAGGTAGCGTGTATACAAGTCGCTATTCACTGCTGACCTCGTACCCCATCTTGCTTATTCGTTGCCGGATGATACCACCAAGAGAGAACCGGACAGCAACCAGCCACGTCATGGCATTGTCTTCGCTCGGACTAATGCAACTACATAAAGACGTCGCGTCGGCCTGAGGCCATCGCTAATAAGTAGGCTGACTCCTCCGATAAGATCCTTAGGGACTCTAACTGAATGTCGATCCCGCTTGGAAACATAGATCCTGTTTATTTCCAGATGAAAGAATACCTTTGATGAAAGTGATTCGTCTCAGTAAACAAAATGTTACACTCAAATTTATTTTGAGCGTACACCAGGTTTCAAAGATTTCTCAAAGAAATGTAGATTGCCCCTCGGTATTTTATGAGTTCTCTGGATTCCCCGCCTCATTATGTTTATCGCAATTTCACAGGGAAGGAACTCCATATTTTTGTGTGCTTAAATATACCGTGTAAATATTGGTATAAGATATTACGGGTCAGTGAATTTTTCGCTAAGGGGAGTTGTTGGAAGAGCGAGAAAGACAGACTAGAAGTTAGATAAGGGAAACGAGTGAGAAACTGTGAAGCGTATGAAAGAAACGAAGATGGGGAAGGAGCTCGACAGATCAGTCTACAGTTCCACACGGAGATCCATAGTTAAGGGTGGATGTGTAGGTGCGGTTCCTTGCCTCCATATTGCGCAACTATCGAACGGCAACTGAGAGGGTGCAACTCGCATCAGAGTGAGTAGGAAGATTTCGCTGTTTCATTTGTTTGGTTTTCCTTTGGGGTATTAGAGAACGTGCTGCACCGAAACGCGATATCCGTGCAGACACCTAATAGAAGCAAAGCAATCTGATGAAACCAATAAGCGTGAAGGAATGCAAGAGCCTCTTTCTCTGTCTCCCTTCTGGAATCGCGTTAGTTCCTCTTCTCTTTTTCGAGCCGCTTCGATTCTCCCGTGCTCTTTCGACATTTCTTTTGCCTTCTTGATACTCAATCGAGTCTTTCCTCTCAAGCGCGGAACTGCCAGAGTCGCGTATATTTAACTGACCGAAGAGCTAATCACACGCTCGATGTCAACGACTTGGAAGAGTCGTATATGCCAGCCGCATCTGGAGTTTAGAGTCCCTGCAACTGGAAAGTTCAGATAAAGCGTGTTTGTTAGCGAATTTAACGTGACTCGGAAATGGTGATGGTTGAACCTCTGGTAGGTTAGCAGCTACTAAATCGCGAACACTCGATTAGTCAGTCTAGCGTTTCTTTCCACCTCTCGTCTTTCGGATTAGTCTCACGTCCTTTGTGAGGCGATCTATTCACCTTGGTGTTCAAATGATGCGCAAGGAAGGAAGAAACTTTCCGTTCGCTTTGGCTTCCTGAGTGGTTAGGATATCGCCAGGTTGCTATCTTCAGATTCAGCCTTCCCTTCTTTGCTCTCCATTCCACTTGGGTAAGACACTTGTGTTGCCGTTGCAATGGCATTCCTTTACGTCTGTACCGTTGGTTCCTTAGTTTCTTCGTTCCTCCGTTTCTTCGTTCCTTCGTTCCTTCATTCGCTTTGTATTTTCCCCCCATTTCACTTTAATTCCACCTTATAGCCGTGTCTAAGTATAATAAACAGTGTTGCAACTGTATTCTATTATCTGTCAACTGCTGAACCCTTCTCGGTCGCTTTTATATATAACACATCTGTGTACGGTCGAACGAACGAATCAGGATGGTAACGTTCCTGCTTGTCCATCCGCATGGAAAGGAATAGCAAACTTGTCTTGCCAACCGCATTGTAAATTTAGCGAAAATATTGTCGGTCTTCCGATCGATGCGTCGCTTCAGCATAAACTCGTTGCTGTATAATATTACAGTTTGAATACTCTTCGTGCTTCACTGAACGTCACAACGTGCAGTGACAAGTGTTTCCATGTTTCACAAATAGTGATATATTCGTGCGCCACTGTTTGCATGATTCGTCCTGGTCTTCCGTTTAACATGCTTAGCAGTTGTTCAGTTTCGATAATGCTAATGATGTTGTTACTTCCCAGCAGCCAGTAAAGTTTTATCAACTTTCGGGCGCTCTGAGTTCATCGTTGTGAAAGCCTCTGAGCGTAAACTTTAACTTTCATCCAGCTCCACTAATTGGCTAGTTTATTGAATCTCGATTGCTTTTAACCGCTTATGTCAAGATTTTCGGGAAACTGGTCTCAGGAATAATGTAAAGAAATTGGAATATTTTAGGTTGAAAAGTTCAAGTCTCATGAGACTTATGATGGAATAAACTCGAGATCCAGGATATTCTTTCTGTGTGTCTCTCTTGACGTTAGGCTATGTTGAATTCCAGAAAATAAACAGAGCAGGAAGCTGACCAAGCTGTAGACTGGATAGACGTATTACTGAAAGTGCATGTTTATTGCATACTCGTAGGTACTCTCTGCAGGCACAAGAGAGACAGGAAGAATGAGTAATAGTCCGTCATATAAATGTTACTTGGTGCACGAGGTGGTCTACTCGAGAGGGTTTGCTAGTACACAGTACCAACAAACATGACTGAAAAAAGAATTTGCTTTCACCGGATCTTCGCAACGTTTCATGAAAGAAACAGGATCTCTTTGGTCCTCGGACCATGATACCTTGCTGATCATATTAGATGCGCTTGTCCACTTTGAAGGGTGAAAGAAAGATGAAGGGAGGAATATGGTATTATATATATAAGAAAAATGAAAATAATGCGTTGGAATTCTGAATGAAAGCACAGCTCACACTTGTTTATAATTCAGGACAAGCGAGAAAGGACGACTTAATGTCAATACTTTTTTCAGTCTCTCGTAAAAATGCGATTGTAAAAAAATGCAAAAGAATGTTCATTAAATGCGAAACTGATAATCTCATGATAATGCGGTACTGATAATCAAACCTATTATTTCCAAATTGATTTCTCAAAGTAACAAGTGTGCAGATACATTTTAATGAGAAAGATAGCAATCGCTCTATACTATTTCAATAATGTTGGAATCGTTAGTAACCGGATGGATCGCAGTATTACATCCATAAATGTACACACATCGACTTGTATCTATCTGATCAATACTTGAGAATTCATGATGAACATATATTGTTGCTGCTTAAAAATTAAATGCAAAATCGAATTCCACGAGATGTATATTCAATAAGGTATGCAATTTCCCAGGGGTTCTTGCATGTGATTATTTTTGCTAGACACATGATTGTCCATTTTGAAGCAATAATCTAGGAAGTATATTGCAACAAAAAAGATTCGCGAATTAGTACATTAATATTCAAATATACTTTATGGTAATAAGCCATATATTCACTGCTTTAAAAATATTAATGAATTATATTTATTTTCAGTATTTTACCTCTTCTGTTTTTTTCTCATCTTGGATAAAATAAAAAGATTTTAGTATCAATTCTAACCACAGACAAGCAGCTTCGTGCTGTCAGTGGTATCAAAACTCAGCTGTCGTCTCGTTTTCGACTTTTTTAAAAGAAAAAAGTCCGGGAAAACTCTATTGGAGCTTTGCACAATGGCTTTCGACTGGGTGCTGCTTTATCACGCCAGCTCCTACTTTTCTCATTCCATCTGGACTTTGTATTGTCTCTTGCGCGACTGGACGTCCCCGGCGCCATTAATTTAGCCACAATGAGTTTATCCCGGCCCTAATAATATTCTGGCTTTTGTGTTAGTCTGCTAAAAGGAAGTGAAAGATGATAAGTGATCCAAATAAAACGCTTCTTGACCTCAACTATTCTCCTTTAGCAAAAACCTTAAGCACATAAACGATTCTCATTGTCAGGCTATGAGTGGAGAGTTTATCCTACTTGAAATTTATTATATAAAAGGGGAACCTCTAATCTTAAGTTATTAGGTCGCTTCTCAAATTATAGCCAAAAATGTTTCCAACGATGCTGGAAAATGTTTCTAGGCAGAAATAGAGATGCAGGTTGCATCAAGTATATCCAGTATCTTATCATTTTAGGGAAATTGATTGAGTGATGGCGTATACAGGAGCTAAAACAACTCTTGTGTTGGCACAAATCAGATGACCTAATATTAATACATTTGATTAATTAATTAATGCTTTCTCTATGAGGAAGCAAGTCATATTTGCTTCCAGGAAGTAAAGTGCTCATTGAGCACAATAATGTATGCGAAATTTTCCAGACATTTCGTTATATCACTTTTTTGATAAGGGAAAAAAGGAGGGAAAGAAACAAGAAGAGATGAAATGAATTCTCGGGGTCGATGGCGTGATAGGCGTAAGCGGTCGATTACAGCGATTATACGCATATGATGGTAAAGAATGTAAGTACCTCGGCCCGAGCCGGAACGACGCGACGGCGACGTAGTAGACTAGATACCGGTTTGCCGGTGTCGTTTGGTGGTTACACGACGATTCGTTACTCCTGCCGGCAGAAGCGCAGGCAAGTCGAAGCACGACTTTGTGGGGTTGCAGGGGATGAAGGGGAGTGGACACCGGGAATTTGATCTTATATTTGCGAGTGAAGCTTGGGTTGGAGATATCTCGAGTGCCAGTGTAACGCGGTAGGACGGTTCGTAATTAACGCCTCATGTAGATGCTATCTCCATGAAGGTACGCGGAGGGAGACTGCGTGACGACCGGTGATGTACGGCCTTGCTGCCGTAATGGAATATTATTATCGGTCAGCATCAACTTGTTGGGGTTGAATTAGTGGTGGTGGCGACGGTGGTCGAAGGTGTATTCTCCAGCGTGCAGGCGCAATGCGCGATGGTTACGACAATGCAGCGCGAGAAACAAGACCACGGGATACTCTGCGTCTCTTCCTTCCACCTTCCACCTTCCCCAGCTCAATTCCCTCTCACTTCCTCTCTCTGTATTTATATACCTGTACAGACACCACGATCCGCCGCATGTCATGCCTTTTTTCAAGAATTAATCAGCCAGACGTCCATTGTCCGCTTGTCCGATACATTTTTATTGAACAGCGAATTTATGCCACGTCGCACCCACATCAAACTTGCAAAGCTACAACGATAGCTAGTTTAAAGAACCAACCCACTTTCAACTCTCCAAGTTGTTACAATTGTTGCATTTAGAAAAAAAATTAATGATGTGAGTTTCCAAAGCAGCTTTTTCATTCTTACATGTATGAAGTGTCTTACGTGTTAGATGTAGCTTACCTTGAGGGTTAGTATATATTAGTGTATTGATATCATGTTTTATACGTTTTTAATCTTTAGTGGTTCTTGGGTGGTAAGAAAATGCCGCAGTTTTATCTCGAGCCTATGCCCACTTCTTCGATATCCAATGCACGGAACCAAAGAAGCGTTAACGGATCTCATAAACGTCTTTCATTTCACAGGAAATTTAATTCTATCTGGATTCAGGTCTTATAGGTTTCATTGAAATTGCCGCTTTTATCGAGATAGGTAAAAACTCAATAATTGTTCATGAATCTCCCTTCGGCTATGCAGATTATCTGTGTTTAAACTACGTTAATGAAAATGTCTGCAAGGAAAGAAAAATTGTGCATATATTAAACTGGTTATCTTTAAATAGATATATATATATATAAACGTACAAAATAGCGTATAAGATTGTTTAATGAAGATTATCGATAGTATCAAAGTTTTAGAGAAGTGATTTTGTAATTTATTATTGTGACGAGATATTTACAGCAGTATCTAGTATGTAACTTTATAAAGGGTATGCCACGTATTTTAGTTATGGCAAAGAACTCACATATGCTTTGAAACTCGAAGCGCAAGATCTAAAGTTTGACCAACTCTGGGGTTGTCCAAACGATTAACTCTACCTTTGGGGCGTGTCACAGTTGCGTTAACTTTGGTGATTTTTAATCCCCTCGTGGTAAAAGTTAATTTAGCCCCTATACCGTCACAAAAGGATTCACTAAAGCGTATAGGAACGAAAGCATGCATAAATATTGACTTGGCTACTACATGGTCTGCCGTTACTTTTTATTCAAGTATTACAAACAAGTACAAATATTTTTGTCAGGTTGAAATTCAAATTTCTATTGAAATAATTCAAAAGAAATATGTACCGCGTTTCAAACAATTCGAAAAAGTGCACTGGGAAGGTAAACTTTATTGCAACAATTTCGATAATTCTATTTGGATCGATAGAATTTAAACTGAATTTCCTTTCTTACATACAATATACCTCGAATACTTAAAGTTACATAAAGATGCACCAACCGACTATCAAACTCGAAGGACATAAGTCGTTTTGTGAGAGTAACGGTTTCCGAACGCGATTTACAGCAATTGTAATTCAAGACGTGATGTATGCCTTTATCGAATGCGAATTTAACTGAGACGAACTCAATAGAATGTAATCCAGTTTCGAAAGAAGAACCAGTTTATGGCAGAAATAAAAGATAATGATATGTTGAATAAAGATTTGAATCGAGCAAACAATCAAACTCTCTCTCTCTCTCTCTCTCTCTCTCTCTCTCTCTCTCTCT
>CAJFCO010000035.1:4429265-4454106 GCA_904066015.1 Synergus gifuensis | reverse complement strand
TGTGTGTGTGTGTGTGTGTGTGTGTGTGTGTGTGTGTGTGTGTGTGTGTGTGTGTGTGTGTGTGTGGATATATTATATACAATATACACTAGTGGATTTTTTTGCTTTTGTAGGATACGTGTCTCATTATATCAAGTCGCAGTCCTCGCGATACGTACATGCTATATAATTTCACATTAGTACTTACCGAAAAACGTGACCACGCTACGTCCAAAACAGTTCCCGGAATGTTGATGACCTGCAACAAGAAATACCAAAATTAGAACCTTTATTACGTCACAGTATCATGTTTTAGAAATAAATCAGTTATATTTAAGATTGAAAGGTAAAATTTTAGTCAGTTTTGATTTTGAATCAGGATTTTTTCTTCTGAATCAGAGAAACTCGTACATCAAAGTTTGAGGAAAGTACCGAGGCTGCAAATGCAAGGGAATTGTCCCTCTGTGCAAGGAGGATGATTGCAAAATCGAGTCTCTACGGTGTCGTCCGATGGAGTCGACCGCGATTGCATTTACCGGTATCTATCTATATGCACACTAAGCAATGTTTTCCAGGGAACAGAGAAAAAAAATCGATATGGCTGGTTGACCACGTTCGATCGATCGATAAGAAGCTACTTTATAGAGCGGGGTAGTACTCCTGTGGCGGTCATAACGGTAATAACTGTAACATTAATAATTAGCTTGAGCATTATGTGTAACGCGACACTGTTTACTAATCTGTCCTCTGAGACTCGCAAAAGGAAACGTTAGGAAATCGAGGAGAGATATCAAGATCCCAGGAGTTGAGTTTCAATGTTTTTCGTCTACCTTGCGAAAATCGGATTGTCCAGAGTAGATTCGTTCCAATTGACGATCATCGGGTGACGATCTAAATGCTCCGAACGCTCCACTGGTGCTTCCACGTAGAAGGGATTCCAATTTTACTGAAAATAGCGCCATTTTCACTCACACTTCCAGGAGCTTAAGGGCAAAGTACTCACTGGAAGTGAAGAGAATTTTGCGATCTCTCTACGCGATGGAAAATGCCTCATCTATAAAATTAATGGTTTTCAGTAATTTCGTTGACTTGCTTTTAAAGAGGATTTGGAAAGGATTTCAGTAAACTTCCACTGGATTGTCTCCTCGAATTTTTATGATAAATTCTGTGTGTTTGAGAGTCATTTAAAAAAATTTTTTGCAACGATTGAAAGAGAAACATGATATTAGTGGATAGCTCGATTTCGATGTTCGTTGACTTCTAAGCAATTTTCCCGGCGATGGAATGTATAGAAAAGAGCTGTATAGACGTGAGCGGTGGTGAGGATTGTTCGCATAGAACTAGAGCTGCAGTATCGCTCGCACGTCCATTGCTGACCGCAGTGAATTTTGCGGACAATGCTTTCCGTGAACCGCAGCCTGAATCTAGTTTTCTCGTTGGCAAATCGAGTCTACATCCTATATATAGGGGATCGAGTGGAATCTTCATTCGATGCGTAACTACGTCCAATTGCTACCCGACATAGCTTCGCAGAAATTCAGCCTAGTGCAGAGGAGTTACATTATGACCAAGGGACTTTGGTGAACGAGTACTTTGCGCTAGATGGTCTTGTGGTTTACAGCGCAAAGTGTATGCTGAAACTCACCTTGTAATTATTAAGAGTGACATGTACCAGGAGGCACCCACCGGTCAAACGACTGAACCGCAGAGAACATAAAATCCATCAAGCTTGAGGAGCCACTGCCGGGTACTACTTAATCATCATCGACCCAGGGTTGTTATTACACTATGTTTCTATGATGCCCTCAATACGCTCTTTCTACATTTCTTTCCTCATTTTTGCTTTTTCTCTTCCTCAAGAAGTTTTACCTTGAATTGGACCTTTACTTCCCTCTGAGCTTTTCGCAGTTGGCTGATTTATTATTCATGGATTTCTTACTCACAGATTACTAAATGATTTTCGTCTAAATTTCACGCGCATAAAACCTGCATGTGATGCTTGATTCTTCCCGTAGTCTGTTCCGGTTGTGTTAATATAGTAGAGTGAGTTTGTTGTCTGATGTTAGTGAATGCTTGTCTAGCATATATAGAGAAACTATAGAGAATGGTTGTTATGAATTCTCTAGGAGCAGCCGTGCAGTTTTGCGTAGTCGGATAATAGTCTGGAACAAGTAAGCCACCAAAAGGACAAAGTCAGTTTGTATCTTGCATGTTAAAGACACATTTCCTGCTTTCTGAAAGACTGAAATCTACCAATGCAAGTTTTCTTTGCATAAATGAATTCTGAGTTCGTTAACACATGTTTCCTTCATGAATAAATTTAATAAAAGAAATCATAGTCAAAGTTTTATTTGATTCTAATAACATATATTTCTAAATAGATTATATGTCTAGATATGCATGAATAAATGTCCTACAGATTATAATGTAATAACCGCTGCTATAGTTTATTCTTATTATCTATGAAGTTTTCAATGTTTTGCGCTTATTTGAAATAAATTTTTGAGATATTGCAAGGTTGATAGAATAAATGAGTAACTAGGTTAGTTGGGGCCATTTAATCCCACGTAACTTTATCCAGCTCAGTCGCTTAATTCTCTTCTATATTCATTTCGCATTTTCTTCGTAACAAAATAGCCCGCGTAGTTTTCAATTCATTTACCACGGCAATATATTACAGCAGCGATACACCGTGTATACAGCGTCGAAATAATAAATGTCCCTTGTCGCCTTTACAGCGCTTTAGCCTCGTTATCGGGAACAAAGCACCTAAGGAAGTGCTTTGCACTTGCCGAGAACACAAATGGACCATAATGGCGTCCGAGATGCACGCCAGTGAGTCACCCATAGAATTAGTGCGACAGGATCGACGAACCGATACAACCGTCACGCTAGAATTTTATTAAATTCTCATTCCAAAATAAAAAAAGGCTTTTCGAATTGTTTCGCACCACGCCATCGATGATCCTCATTAGCATTGTCCTGCAAACAAGTAAATTTTATCATCTGGACACGCTTTATTCTCAATGGTGCTTCTTACACATCAAATTCAATGCCCGGCGCTTCTCGTGTAAACTTCCAGGTTTCGTAAGTCTCACTGGGCCGTGAAATTACCATAAAGAGTAGCTGTGTCCCCGAAGTATCAGCACAAAAGACTGCTTTATGAATTCGCGCAAGATCCATCCGGCCGCGTCGTGAATAATATGCACCTGCTGTGACTAGGAAAACGTGCTCTCGTGTTAACCTTGTCTTGTCGGAATATTCTCTTATACAGCAAGTGACCGACCCTTTCGAAAATGCATCTTGAGTCGCAATATACATTTTAAACATCTGCGCCTTATCTCTCAGAATCTCTTCTCTTCTTATATTAAATACGCGGTGAAGAATATTTTTTATTAAATTTTCGCATCGTTAAACAGCTTAACGTAACGGCTTTTGAATACCATAATGAATTCTAAAACGTGTGAAAATTGCCTAGAACAGATTTGTGATATAATTATTCCTGTTTTTAATTTAAAAGCATGCGACTGTACTAAGCAACTGGTAATACAAGTTTTATTTATTTAATGTAAAACATGGTTGAATCCATTTACTTTTAGCGAAATAAAGATATTACCGTATGAAATTATTCACGTGTGACAGTAATACACGGTACTTAGTTAGAAACAACTCATTAGGAGTGTCTATAATAGTTTTTCTTTATCTTTTTTATACACGTGTCGTTGTACCGGATAGATTAATTTGCTACTTTATCAATTCCAGATTTGTTCTGTTTTATTAATTAGCGATGTGAACAACCGCAAGATGTATTATTATTAATCTCCATCACTGTTTATTTGTTTTCCGCAGTCAATAAAGTTGGGAGTTAAGTTGATAAAAAAATAAAAGGTAGAAGACGAGAAAACCTCAATAAATGTCAGCGAGAAAAACCTCGCTTGGATGTCTTCACTGTGGGACAAGTCTATATCTTTTAATTAAGGGATACTGTTCTATATATTTGAAGAGAAAATAATTGAAGTCAGTTTATGTGTAACAAAGTCGCACGCACGTTCGTTAAGATTCACGGCCGATTACGAGGCTTAGTGATGAGCGCGCGAAAAATATTAATTAGCCTCAGGCATAAAGTTATCCCAGTCCAAAATACGCTAACACGATTCTCAATTAATATCACTGGAAAAGAGGGTAAATCACAGGATGAAAATTTTTACGCAATTCTTTTATATCCTGCATTAATATATGATGTCAATTCACGCGCATTAACATTTTCTATTTCTCAAGCTAATGAATCCCAAGTATTACAAAAGATCCTTAAAAATTTTACGAAAACCTTCGAAATCCTTGTAAATTTTACAAAATATTTTAAAAATCATAAAAATCTCTTGAAATCTATTCAAAGTCGTGAAAACCTCTTAAAATTTCCAGAAACTTTTTGAAATTCTTTAAAATTCTATAATAACATTCAAAATCCGTTTATATCCTTCAAAATCCATTAAAAGTATTAGAAATCTCGTAAAATTCCATGAAATCCTTAAAAGTATCTTAAAATTGTTTTAAAATCAGAAAAATCACTTGAAATCCCTTAAAATTATTAGAAATCTCATGAAATTCCACAAAATCTTTTTAAAATCATAAAAATCTCTTAAGTTCTCTTAAAATTTCTCGAAATTTCACGAAAAAATTAGAAATTGCTTAAAATTCGTTGGAATCTTTTAAAATTTGATGAATTCCTTTAAAATTCCACGAAATATCTTGGAATTCCTTAAAATGCTGCGAAATCTTTTAAAAATCCTAAAAAAAACCTTTTAAAATTCTTCTCTAAAAAGTTGATGTAACGAATTGTCTCTAAAATTTCGCATACTTTGTTTAAATAATATTAAACTTGCAAGTGAATGAAATAATCTTAATTTTAAAGTGTTTAAAATTGTACAATAATAAATTGCAATAATTATGGATATCAGAGAAAAGGTTAAATACTGATGTAAAATCTAGGGGAAGAGACATGCAATGCAAAGACTCTGTGTAATGGAAATAAGGTTGTTTGTGTTGTGATGTACGTGTGCAACTTTGACCCGTGAGTGCAAGTGCATCCGTTGGCGGAAACCTCTTCTCGTTATGAGTGCGAGAAAATTCTCGTTATTTTGGAGCTCTTAAGGTCGGCGTGTGGTTTGAATCTTCTTCCTGACTACCCATCTTTCAAAGTAGATATCTTTCTACCCACACGGCTGAACTCAGAGCCCTTTCTTCCTATTCCCCTCCTCTAGTTCTGATAATTGAAAACATGGTTGCGAATGTCTTTCTCCTTTGCTTGCTTCTCGTAAACTCTTGTTTGTCCGTCGTTTAACGGTATCCTGGATTGAAAATAACATAATGCACTGCTTACTTTCGACATCGTTCGTGAGAATATACATAACCAATTGCAATTATCGCGATTGGTACGGAAGCAGTAGAGATTAGCGTCAATAACGATGAGTTTCTTTTTCATTATGCCGCGAGAAAGATGTGTTTCGTTGATATAGAAAATGAGTTCGAGGGGTAAAACTCCATTGTTTGGAGAGAAAGATAAATCTCTAAAATAATACCCTGAATATTCGAACTAAAAAAAAAAAAAAGAAAAAACTGTTCCGAGGTCTCACTTCTCACGACCGCAACGTAAGAAAAAAATAAGTAGTAAAGGCATAGTTTGGTCAGACATAGAAGCATTAGACAAGTTACAAGTCTATTACTGTAGAATAATAAAATTATGTATAAATTTAAAGAATCATAAATAAATATGAAGATATTATCACATCTAATAGATTATTAAACTGTATATTTATAACTAAAGTGCTTGCTGTTCGACTTTAGTGAAATGGCCGTGTTTTAAAATCTTGCCTATCATGAGTGCAAATTAAAGAGACATGAATATAAAATGTACCGTTCTATAGAGTATGGTAAAAAAGTCTCGAGGTCAAGAGAATGTAAATGAACGTGTGAAAATATTCAAGGTATTTTTTTAAAAATCGACGCACGAAAGGATTAACGCGAAGATTAAGGATTCTAGAACTTTAACCACAACTCGGACTGAACCAGTAAACCAGACCGGCTGGACAAACTGGAACGTCGTAATAGATTATAGTGAAATTTAATTTCCTTAATACGTCATATCCGAAGATCAATTAGAGTTGAGAGGTATCGATGATATAACGTGGAACGATATATAGCTTAGCCAGGCTTCCAATTTCCTCTCAATCATGATGAACCTCATATCGTCTTTTCGTCGTCTTTCAGTCGAATTAATACGAAACTTCACGTTTATTAACTCCTATATACATATCGTCGCGCTGTTAGTAAATGTTATCTATCTATTATCATGACTTAATTTTTCAAATTTCTATCCCATCAGAAATTTTTACCACATAAAAAATAGCGCATTACAGGTTGTAAAGTTACCGTGAGAAAATCTTTGGTCTCGTATTAACTATGTAAAGCATAAATTTGCTGAACCATAAAATAGATAAACTGTTTAATTTTGTAATTAGCAACTTTGAACGAGCTTATGAACAGACTTGGGCTATTATCTTTTCTTCCATTTTATCGAAAGTACGCACACGAAGGTGACTGATCTCGAGTCGGTTCTCAAATTTCGCATAAATAAGCTGATGTAAAATTACTAAACCTTAATAAATTGCGGAATGCGGATAATGGCAGATATTGAGAAAAGTGGATTATTCTTGTCGTCGTATTGTTACCGGATATTGTTCAAGTTCGCGACGGCTTCGATGGATACGTATCAAGCTATTGGCAATTATGCTTATGCTTTCGAGGATGATGGCCCTTCGATACGCGTGGTTCTTGGCGCAAAGAACTCGATTATCACGAGCAGGTTGCAGTGAGGTTCGGGAGAAAATTGAATTAAAATCACTTAAGTGTTTACCCACGTTCTCAATTATACACGATGAACCTTGGCATCGAAATAATTATCTTTTCAACCCGTTACTTGGCTTACCGGCACCACCGTACCGTACGGCGCTATATCGTATCTTATCGCGTTGTATCGCATGCTATCGTAACATGCAAGTACTTGTAGGAAGGTACACATACCTAAAGATCCTACCTTCAACCAATAACAGGGCTGTTACAGTGACCGTGGAGGTCACTCTGATTATCGAGCAAGGACCGATCTGCTGATAGATAGAGATAGTTAACTCTTGCGCAATAATTATTTTCCGCAGTCCGTGACATGAAGGGTTTTTCGAACCCCTTTAGAGGAGAGTACGGGATTAGGTATTACAAACAAGAGGCACTCGGAAGAGATTTACTCCGAGGCCTTCGAAGGTAGCGCAAGTCGAAGGTCGTTGCTCTTTTCTCAGAAAGGTCTGCACATTAAGCCAATTTAGTGGCAATGAAAATTGTACATATACTCATATAAGTCAGTATAAGTCCTCTACCGTGCCTGCCTGACCTTATCATCTTGCACTCAAAGCTCATATTCCGTTAGAGTCAGTCTGATGAGTACCATAAACAAACCACCGCGACTTGGGTGGACATTTAATGACCGCACTACATGAAATAGAAACTACTCTTCCAATCAAATTCACTGCAATTATCCTCACTCGAAGAGAGTCCAGCATGTATAGATATACATGTTGTACTCATGAGCATACATATATCTGAATGCTCATATATTCTAAGAACACAATTGTCGCGATTCTTTATCAACTGTTTGATGTTAGATACAGTTAAAGGTCGACGATAGATATTAGAGATCCAGAGAAATCGAAATCAACTTTATATATATACGTAACGTAATGTGATATCCAGTCTTCCGGTATGTCTAACTCGTGACGAAACCTGATCGAGCGACTTTGCTCGACGAATTACCAAGCGGATCATGATTATTGAAAAAAGATGTACGAGTAAATATTGAGTCTCGTGCATTGAATACAAAATTGAAGAAAGGGCAGCAAATACAAAGGGGATCGAATATGTGTACAAACCAACGGTGCATATAAAAAACGTGGGAAATGCTTGGAGGCGAAATTTAGCATGAAGATTCTAAAAACGTGGCAGTTCCCAATATGAATTTTTCTCCCTTCAAAGTGGCCTATTAGTTGAAGTTAATGATTCTGCTAATTCGTATGCACAAAACGCTAAGGGGTTGTTTCACGGCCTTTGAAATAGAATTACCTACATATCTATACGCATTTATCTCGCCATCCTGCATGGCACCCGCCAGTCATAAAAATTCCGAGATCGTTATTAAAGGGCAATGAATAATACCGGAAAGATTCAAACATTCACGGTACTGCACGACTTTACCACCGCATATAATTTCCAGCGATAGCGTCATTAACTCCGCACTATGTTCGCGCGACCAGTTCTAGAATGCGCGAGTGAAAGAAAACAGGTGAGAGAGAGAGGGAGAGAGAGGGAGAGGGGGGGTATTAAGGAAGGAGGAGAGACAAAGATACCTACGTCCTCATGCAGAGATAGATAAACCTGTGTGTGCAGTATAAATAAATATGCAAACACAAGGGGGAGAAGATGGATGTGGATAAATGGAAAGGGACACGACACAAGAAGCAGCGAGAAAGCCCTCATCGCCTTGCATGTAAGATTTGAAATTATCGCGCTCTTTCCGAACAGTTAGGTTCGTCTACCGGTCGACTATGGCAAGCGAAACGAGTGAGGAGCGATGCAAGAGAGAGAAGTACAGAAAACGGAACTGCTACAGGGGGCAAATGTATGCGCACTCAACAGATAACGCGGACACTGAGGGTACGTTCGCCGTTTTTCTTCTCTTGCCTCCCTCTCCAATGGTCCGACATTAACGTGCTGGTGCGGACTTGAGTCAAGAGTCGAGGTTAACACCCGTGTCCATCTATGGTCTACACGATGGATAATTCAGCGTCACTTAACCGTTCTGCGAAGCGCGAGAACGGTGACGATGTATATCGTCGAAGGGAAAAAATAGTGTGGCTACTGTTACATCCACTGAAGCCCTGCACGATGAGAGCACCGATTCCTTTTTCTTTTTCCTCTCTCTCTCTCTCTCTCTCTCTCTCTCTCTCTCTCAATTCTAGGTAGCGGTTAAGGTCTTTATAGAACCTGCTAACGCCGCGAAGACGACCGTTGATCGTTATATTACCATTGAGCACGGGAATTCCTCGTCTTCTTGAAGAGAATCTTTAAAATTGTCATCTGGTATGTTCCAGCGTGGCAATGATGGGTTCATATCTACCCAAGCGCTGCAGACTAACGATTCGATGATGGCTGCTATATATAATGGAAAAAGCGAGTTTTGACTTTCCTCTCATTATTTATATAAATGCTAAAAAGGGATTCCATCTTACGGAGTCGCTTTTCATGGTAAATTATGAATCTGAAAATTCAGTACTCACTTCAACTTGCCTAATTGCGTAATTAATTTTTCTTTTTAAGATAAATATCGTTTCAGAGCGTAAAAAAGAGTTAGCATTTACTTGGAGGGATATTAGATTTGCAAGAGCAGATCGACTTGTCTGTGAGCATAAACCTCCGTAACTATTGGGGAACCGAAAACAGCCTTGTCAGCATTTGAGTGGGTAGTTATCAGACCTCACTTATAGTAGAAGATGCTGCGGTGAAACTAACAACGTAAGCAAGCCTAATCTAATTTAATTAGTGTCGTAAAATACAACAGGTACTATGGTAGGACTCGTAGAATTCAATTATTCCTTTAATCGACTTGTTTTGTAATCTACAGAACTTCGTGCCTATTCTTGCCTATACTTATTCGTGCTTATTCAGTAGAATTTAAGGTAATTGCGCATTGAGAAGCTCAAAGACTTTAAATCGTAATGTTGTAGTCTGCAAAATTTAAATCTGAAATCCTGCGCTGGTAGGAACCGACGATAACTTATGTAGCAGTGACTTTACTTGCCTTTTCCGGGCTGATCGTTTGAGCTTCCAGTGACACAGCAGTCGTTTAGTGCTCCATGAAGTGCATTTGGGAAAGGCCGTTACGTTCCTCCTAAAAGTGGTCACGGACCATGCTCCGCGAAGAAACGATTTGCCTCTTTTGCATTTACGTACTGCTAAACGGACAACGTAATCCCAACTCTGGATTACGACACACCATGGTAGCGAAATCCTCTACCTTGGTACAAGTTTAAGAGGTTTTGGTAGAATGCTTTGGGCGGTGGCCTACGGAGGACGTTAATTTTCGTCCAATCTCATCATCCACTTGCGGTTAAAGTTACCAGCTCCTAATGTAAGGGTCAAGTCCAGTTCTTGGTGTCCTATTGGTGTCGTTCCACTCTCTCGATATATATGTCCTTACCAGTTTCACTCAGGCTTCAACGAGTACTGCCCGAAGGCACTGTATCGAGTAGGCAGCTTGTCGGCCAGACAGACAGAAGCTTAATAAATTACAATCGTATTAATGATGTCCCCACAGCGATGAGAGAACATGCCAAGGTTATTTGTCATGAATCTACACTCTGAATTATGACACCATGCCTAAAGAGCATCAATTGCTACAAACGATAATCTCATTTTAGATTCAGGAGATAACGACGAGTCATTGCTACATGGCATCGATTATAAATCAATCAGAAATTCGAAAGGGTGGATGAAGATGTTATATGTCTTTCGGAATAATTGATGTCATATATTTCAAATCGTTAATCACTTCTGTGTATCTTGAGTATCTCGTAAAGGAAATATTGTTTGTTATTTCTATCATCCTCTTGCTTTTTGTTTTTCTTTAAATAATGGAAGAGTACATTTGACTGTGACACGTGTAAAGCACAGGAAAATAATGAAATTACGGTGATTTTTTTTAAAATAGCCAAGGCCGACCTGATATTGCAGTAGGTACGATTCATTACGCCGAAGAGTGCAGACGATATAGCACATTGGTATGATTGATTGCCCCGCGTGATCCGCGAAACCGGCATGTCCCATCTGTCACCAATAAATATCCAATTTCACGTTAGGATGATATATAAGATATTTTAACGGCGTGTTTTTATCACGTGGCACAGCGCCATGTAATAGGATCATTTATTAAGGAAATTGGTCGTAAAGGCATTCGTCCTTGTCCTCCTGAAAGTGTACATCGTGCCATCTCGAATTCTTTAAGATCCTCTTAGTTGGTGAAGAACATTGGATTTGAACGCGGCAAACATCTTCTGCAGTACAAGTAGATCAGTTAAACTGGCAAGCCGCTTGTCGATACGTCACGGTATTTCGCAGTGAAATGTTCTAGAAATATATATATATATATATATATATATATATATATATATATATATATATAATTATACATCTTCCTGAATCGCCACGATCCGATTCTTTCTGAATCTTGTTCCTACTACCCCAGCTCTATGAAACCTGTAACCCGATCGACCTTATACATTCAAAGATCATGCACTCTTCATATTTCAATTTACGTACTCTCGATTTTTTATCAACATTTTTCACCAATATTTTTCATGATTAATATTGCAGCTCGAGGAATTATTCCAAGACGATTTTGTAAGATCGGTGGCTATGTAGAATGATGGCTATGTAAAATGATGGTGTCGACATAATATAATGGTCTTGGGTGGGCTATACTTCTTCTCCCGTACTAATGGCCCTACCCGGAACTGTCAAGTAGATACCCCGTATGACCTGAGAGCATACGAAACTTCAAAATGCGTGAGCCAGCGAAAAGTAATATAGAAAAAAAAGTTTGACATCATTCATCGGCAACAGAAAACAATGCAGTCTTTAGTCGAGTGCACTTGCCCAGGTGCTTTGACAATAAAAGAATTTTTCTGCACATTTAGCTATTTAGAATAGGGCAAAGGTACAGCCAAGATTGATCATCTCAGATCTTGAGAATAAGGAAGCAGAATTTGCACATAACTTTCCTTGGCAAGATTTTTCCCCTTATAGTTTACACCTGGTAGAATAATATTGATAAACAATACCCTCAGTCGTTCGAGATCCTAGAGCGCTGATACGATAGATGTTTCAGTCACGAAAAAGAGCAGGGGAGGAATTCTCATAGGAGGATGAGAGTGAGAGAGAGAGAGAAACGAACGAGGAAGAATCCTATGCATCTTTAGTCGCCCGGTACAAGATACACAGAGGAATGGATTGCAGCGTGGATATCCCCGCGTGTCAGTGGGTTACTATATTTTCTAGAGGCGAGTGATTAATTCTTCTCCCATTCGTGTGCTTCTTCACTGGTAGAGAAGTCTCGCGCGATCGTGCCGCACTAAGAGTATCAGACTCGTAAGAAGAGCTGGACAATAATTCTGGCAGGCAATATCCACCTCACGGTCTCGAATAAAGTACGTACTGTATTTCCTTACTGTTATCGGCCACACGGCGAACGAAGAACTATGTCAGCATTCGATTCCGCAATCCGCTTACCGCTGGTGCTGTGGTAGGTTTGATATTATATATAAGTAAAGAAGAAGTAAGTCCGACCTGAAATGTTATGCAATACTTGAAAAGAATGCGGTCGCGGTACTTGAGTAACCTTGGCGCAATATACGGGTGTACAATGGACTGGATCCCTGCGCAGGGTCCAGTCTTTACGCCAAGAACACAAATAAAATGTCAACGTGATCGGACCCGCCGGGAGATGGTCGCTGCGGCAATGTAGCAAAGGTTTGACTTCGTGGGAGGAGTACCTAAGTTGTGAGACCTCAATCTTTTACTCCCGTCTGCGAGATTTATATTTATAGTCCAGAGAGGACAGAAAAGAGGACGAAGAGGGTTGAACAGAAAAGAAGGGTCACATCGAAGTGCATGGTCTCAGTATCTTCTGATAGTCCGTTTACAGACTTCTCTTTTCACGAATCCTCGCAAGCTCGTATATGGGTAACTCTCCGAAATGAGGTAACTTTTCACAACAGAAACTTTCCTTGAGAAAGTACTTCGAACTATCTTTTAGTATTAGCCCTATTTATCGTTCTTGTGTAAAAAGTAATGCAAAATAATGTCTTCCGCTGCATACTGCTTGATAGTTGAAACAGCTTCCACAGTTTTCAGTTTCTACGCTTAAACTTTGATCTTCGTCCACATCATCCGTTATCGAGTTAGAGATTATTAAGTTGTGGTTAGACCTACGATAACTCCCTGGAGGGTGGATTGGGTACGGTTACCAGAAACCCACCGGGAGGAGTAGAACAACAAATCATGAACCAACTACTTCAAGTTGCAGCTGGGCATCATTGTAATTGGATATTTCAAATGGTAAGTGATTTCTCGCGGCAATCGGTTTATGGAGATTATATTGTCTGATAGAGGACTAGAAGTCAACGCACTAAACGGTAGTGATTCTTGCTTGTCTATCGTTAATGTACTGGTTGTAAGGCAATTATTAAAACCTTAACTAATCATGAGTATGGCAAGGTTGATTTTGAATCAATTATCTATCCACTGCGCTTTTTATTTGTATTTTTAGTATTGGAGACAATTCTCGAATTATTAACAAACTTTTATTTTCCCCGTGTTCCAGTTATTCTCTTCAAAACATTAAAGCCACTGTAGTGCAACTTTTTATCTCGTTTTCATGAAACAAGCTAAGAAGTTTACTAGTTATGTTCATCAGTTGATATCTTTTTACGATGCACTACTCGACTTCTAACATCCTTTAACTTCTACTCTACTATGAAAAATTATCTTTTTATTGATTACTTTACTTTAGGTAAACTTTCGAAAGAAAGTTTTTAACTGCAGAAAAATGAACTTTATTTAAGTTAAAATGAATGAACTGTTGTTGGATATACTAAAAGTGAAATGTCAGAATTTAATTAGAATTGGAAACACGGATCGTATTATGACCATGCCGACTTTCGCGCGTGTCGAGCATTTTCAGTGACCCCTGAGATTTTGAATTCCTGAACGTGACTCGCAAGCTCGACGTATTCCGTCTCGAGCGTCAAGAGAGGTGCCGAGTGATAAGCAGTTAAACCGTTGCTCGAAGCTATCTCGCCTAGTGCTTTCCTGTAATTTCTTTGACTACCTAAAGTACCCTTCACTTATTCTTACTCCAGAGCACACTTAGGTTGAAAACTTGATAACCACTTGCAGAATTAGTCAGAATGACCTTTAACGAAGTTTTCCCTCAACGCGATTATTTTTTTTTATCTCCCACGCATTCATGTTTTAATAAAATACCATAATGCACTAAATAGATATTTTTCTGTGGAAAAAATAAAATTAATATTTCAAGTATAAATTTTAACGATCTATTGAAACAAGAAAAAGAAGAACATATTTTTTTACAATATTTAAACAATCCCATAAAATGCAATAGAGGGTTTTATGCGTCTGCGTCTGCGTCTTTCCATAATACGGTGTAATAGCATGTCGCTGAAATAAAATTCTCGGCAAGTCACTGGGTCACTATATTCTCTAGCTATAAGCGATAAGCTTTTATCTCCGAATGACGTACTATATTGCTCTCACTTGGGTGGTTGTTTTGCAAAGCTCTGCAAAGATCAGGGGGGATTCGTCTCGTTTCACTTGGTGATAAAAAAGTATAGCACAAACAAAACGAGTCTGTATGTATATCGACGATGGCAATGCAGATCAATCACTACCAATCATTGAGAAAAATATTCGTATCATTTAGGTCGAATCAGTCCATAAAATAAAAATCAGTAATCACTCATAAAAAAAAGAATACTGATCCAGTAGTTTTGATTGATGTGTGCAGAACTTCTTGAGAAAAATGCGAAGTTGAAAAAAATTATGTGACGGAAACATACATACATCTTACTTTGACGCTCACTTGACACTACTATCCTAACCCAGATCTTCTAGTCATAAGTTGATAAGATTAACGTATATACATTTTGCGACAGCCTTAATGATTAGCCTAACGCTTGAGTTCCTATAAAAAGTGTGCTAAATTGCTGCTAGTGGTACCACATCCGTTTTCAGATGATTCGTATCACAAGTAAAGTGTTACAAGATTTTCTTCTTAAAAATTGAGTGAATTTATTTGATACATTATGTGCCCGAGTTAAAAATTAGCAGGAATTATTGCATATTCAGACAAATGTTCACAGAAAAGGTCAGACCTCTTTTAATAGTTGACCGAAATATTTATTGTTAGTCCTATATTGAACCCTCTCAGACATTCTACATTAAATACCACTTCTATTTCAGACACTTTATTATTCGTGGCACTAAGGCATGGAAACTTGAATCCTAAATGAAAAGAAGATACGACTGGATCAAAATCAGCTTGGAAAAGTCGCGGATGTAGTAGATTTGAACACGTATCCGTAGCTTATAAAATGGTTTCACCTTTGGCAAACTTTTCGAAAGTTTGACCTGGAGTAAAAATCACCATACGTGTCGCGTAGACTAGTCGTGCCTTGCCTTCGTTATCAGTTGAAGGCCTTCTAATGCTAAGAAGAAACGGTCGATGCCCCAGGAAAAGCTCGTGAGTCACAAATCCTTCTCTCCATCCGAGAGCCGACGTCCGACGAGCGTGAAACGTCGTTAATCACGGCTGGATTCGGTATCGAGTTTCATCCCCCGTGCGCGAATCCTCGACCGTTTACGTTCGCTCGACACTCAGTTTCCACCTGGCGGAGGTTACAACGGAACAACCTTAGTAAATTCTCGCCTCGTATCCGGACCGCGGCCACAAAGGTTCCCGTTTATTATTGAGAGCATTATCGTCGTTAGCAACCAGGCTGCCCAACAACGGCGTGACTCGTTAATCTCATAGGCTGCTATGACCGCCGGCTGCCTGTCTCACGATCGATAGATAGCGAATAGTTAGACTTCTTCCGAGAACATCTATCAGTTTAGTTTTATCATGTGTGCGAATTGACCTCCCTACCAGCATTCGCAAACACCTTCAACTTCTCCAAGAATTCTAGGACAAACCATTTATAAATCTTTCCTCTCTTCTAGCAGCCTTGGATAAATAAAATTGTAACCCAGCTACATTTTTGTAATCCAGGTACTTTTTGACTCTGAGGCTTCCAATGGAACTATTACAGGGTGACCACAAGATTCAATTATTCAATTTACCTGACTTTTCCCTGACTTTCAGACAAATCTAAGATTCTACAGAATGTTTTAAGGATGTAAAAATCTCTTAAAAACCTTTAAAATTTCACGATAAACTTTAAAATCACTTAAAATCATTTCAAAGTAAAAATTTCTAAAAGTATGAAAAGCTTAAAAGCGTGAAAGCCATAAAAATTTTACGACAACCTACAAAATCTCTTAAATTAAAAATTAAATTTATTGTTTTTACTTTATTTAAACTTTTGACCAAGGGTCCAACTTGATCAGATATAAAAAAAAGAAACTGAAAAACTCTAACCGGGTTAACCGAAGGTCTCTTGAGCCCCAGTAGGGCCCACTAGAATTTCCCTCCTGGAACTATAAACTTCGCTCTCCATCTCAACGAAGCCTTTATCCCTCACGAGGAAGAAATTCTCGAAGACGGATGTCTGACTACCAGCAAACGCTTTTGCGACTCCTCCTCATTTAGTATACGAGCTGCGTCTTGTCCGCGTTAATTAATGGTTGTTCATTAAGGTCTTTAATATCGCGCGAATAAAATCCGTTACGAGTGCGTCGGACAGTGGTGCTTGTGGTAAAACGATGAGCCACCAATCATTGCAAGGCGTACCGCAATTCGAACGACACGATGAATTGGAACTCATAAAAGGCGGTAGCTTGTTTTTATCAGGAAAAATTAATTGTGCCAATGTCCAGTAGTACATGAAATTGTAAACGGCAATAAGCACGAAACATGACTAAAAGAAATGTATAGTATATTACATACCTAGGCCAGTAAAATAAGAAATGTCTCAAATCACATGTAATTGTCGACCGAGGCGAAGCCGAGGTTGACAAAAATGTGATCTGAGGCTTTCCTTTTTATTGGCCAAGGTGTGTATACTATTTTTCTGCTCGACGACGCCAGAAAGCAGCAACGTCGTTTAGCGCAGCGGCCGGGAAGTTGACGCTTTCAGGCCGGAGGGCAGAAAAAATATTTTTTCGCGACTGTTGATTGCAAATCATCCTAATTTATATAAAATCAATTTCCATATGTTGATGTAAAAACAACCCACCTCCTCGTATAAAATCCAAATATTTAATAAACGATATACAAAAATAAGTGCTATGGTATTTTGTCATTTTTTTTTTTTGCTTGAAAGGTTTTTTTCGAAGCTGTGATTGTAAAATATTTCACGAGAATTTTATTACGAGCTCGATGTTGTAAATACATTAAAAAGAATAATTGAGTGCGATGTGAAAAGCGTCGACGACAGGTTCTCGTGCTGTATATTTGAAAATGGAAATAGCAGATTCAATTGCGAATAAAAGCAATCGTATAAAAGCGAGTTGAAGAAACTACGATAATCTGATAATCGGGAAGTGCATTGTCCATTTCCAGAATGAAGTAACTGGCGTATAAACACAGCATCGTTACCTCATATCGTCACAGTACTTACCTTTCAAGAACTCGTTTTGCCTCGTGATCGGAATGCCAGTGTTATAACCTACACATTCACTGCGTGCCGGCATGCGGTCGTCCTGACGTAACAAGGCAACCCGTTCACGAAAAGACTTTTGGGGAACAAGGCCGCGGTGACTTGGCTTTTATTATTCGAAGCGCGAAGAAAATTAGGTACCTGTGTTCAACGGTATATTCGCGGCACCGCTGATATGTGGGACGAAACGTGACTTGGTACGTTTTATCGGTCATTCCATATCAAATCGGCACGAGCAATCTCCCCTCGCCTTCTCTGCTTCCGTTGCAAATCATGCATGACAGTATAGTACAGTATGTGGTAATGTGCTGCTTTAGCACTCATTCAATTTTAATCTACTCGTGCACCGCTTCAGGAGCCCACATTGTCGGATCGAATTACGGTCCTCGGCACAATATAACCATATTAAGGTTTAACTGAAAAATGAACCTGAAAGTCTGCCATGATAATTACTACTGGAAGGTAAATTAATTTTGCAACCCGTCAATGCTACGGTCAAGCATTCATGTTATGAGACTTTTGATATATGTCTGAGCTTTTGTTCTTGATGTAAATCAAGCATGTGCGAATAAAATTGATTTACCCTATTCGACATTAAATAATACCCACTATGAAAACATAACGAAATATGCAAATTGACGATGATTCATGGCAATTCAAAGACCTGAATGTATTTTCGAGTTTTTGAACCATTGAGTTCTGTGTAATCCCAATTTTAATACGGGCGTAAGTATCTTATATCTCGTGTTGTGGTTTTATACACGAAAGGCCTCTTTAATTTTAAAGTGTGCAATACGCATACCTGCTGCATACCAAACCTTCCGGTGGTCAAGCATTGCTTGCGCTTAACGGGTTATAATCGGAAACATTCGTAACTCCGCCTCACGTGACAGACCAATGTCCCACAAAACAGGACTTGCGGATGAGCCCTATCCATATTCATCCTCCATGCTCAGAACATCTCACCGCACTAGTGGGTCAGCACGACTGGCTGTTACACACAATGATTTACTAATGAAATAATGTGTATGTCAAAGCCGAATTACGATTCTATTTAGATAGGTGCTTTTCTGTTTTTTCTATTTTCAGTCATAATATTTACATGATAATATTTAAAAGTATTCATCTAGAGTGGCTTTCAAAAAGTATTTCTGTGTGAAAGAATCATTTTTCAGGGTATTATCTCCTTGAAAGACTACATAATTTCAAATGCAAAGAAATAATTAGACAATTATTTCAATAAGTCTGTCAGATTCCATTGAAATTTACCTTTTTTGAAATTTCTGGGCTCATTTTAATCAGAATTTTGATAGTTTTTGACTTACTTAAAAGAAAAAATTTAATTCTTGATGTAATTAAATTTAAGAGAACTTAAACGATCATCGACAAATATGTGAACTCAAAATTCTGATCGGTAGTTTATATCTTTTTTCTTGGGATGGTAGAATATAATTCAATTAAAGATTTATTACGAATAAAGCGATAACTTGAAAACACAGGGATAGAAGCGCTGATAGGTATTTGTCACCTAGAATTCTCTACTTTGAGCTCTACTAATGTTCGGAGAATGGGTCCCATGAAAAATCACAATCCATATTCATTGGCGTGATCGTGCACGGAAGCAAATTGTTCCTATGCATCAGCAGAACGAACCGTTACATTTCGCACTTTGGTAACGCGGGCTATCGAACATGGCTCGTTACCGGCATATCCAACGACGCGGAGATACGCGTTTATGATTCCCATGAAATATCACCGAATACACGAGAATTCGTGTGTCGAATGAATATCTTTGGTTGGGATTTCTGTCGAATTGGAGCTAAATTAGATATATCAGTAATGAAAGAGTAGTCAGAAAGAAAGAGTATTCTCAGAAAAAATATTCTGATTTATTAATCAGACATTACGAGATATTAGATTCAGGATTGAAGATAAACAACAGAAATGTCAATTTTCATTTACAAATTGTATGTTTCAGTGTTCGTATGTTGCGATGTTTATAAACTAACTGGTGACTCGTAGAATAAATTATTCTGTTTATAAGCACCGTTTTGCACTTGGCGAGAAATCGATGCATTATCGTACTAAGATAACTTCTTTACTGTTGGTAATTCTGAAAAGTATGCCTGAGGCCAAAAGTTCAGCAATTCGCGTCACCTTCCACCCGGACTCGTTTACGATGCTTGCCTACTTACACTCAAATGTCGCGTGTCTGCGGTCGTATTCAATCCCGACTAAAGCCGGTTTCTTGTGAATCTCATTAGAATTATAGTTACGAGGTGAAGTAGTGTTTTTTTGTTTTTTTTTTTTAATTTAAGATAGACTTGCTCAATAAATATACTTGCTCAACAGATATACAGAATTGAGGAAGGTCGTTATCAGATGAGTTCAAAACGATAACCAGCGAGTTTACAAACGACTGATCTTTAGCGTCTGCCGAAAGTTATCTTGAGATTTTCTTGCAGTTCTGACCCAGCAGAAAATATTTTTTATTTCACTCCTTAAAAGAATTTCTTCTACGGGAAAAGGAATGCTAGCTTATTTCGAGGATATAAAATATATTTTAGTTTTATTTTTGCAGAAGCAGGCAGAAGTAGACATCAGTTTATAGGGAGAAATAAAGTTGGTGAAATTCCAATGACAGGAAATTATGTTCTATAAATTAAATTGAGAAATGATTTTTTGAATCAAATTAAAGTAAATTGAGCAGATAATGATATAGTGGAAGATGAGCACTGAAGTAGGAAGAGGAAGTTGGAAAATAATGGTGAAAAAAATGTATGTAATAATGGGAGAAGAAAACAAGGAAGGAAGGGAAGGAAGACAATAAGGTGATATTGTTGATAGAGGAAGTTGTAATAATAGTCATGTCACGAACGTAAAGAAAAAGAATTGTATGTAAAAAATGTAAATATCAGATGTAGTTGAGATAGGTAATATTTGCCCTTTTATTAATGTAAAAAGAAGATTGAGTTACGTATTTGATGCATCTAGAAAACAGTTGAGAAATAAAAAGTACAGCTAACACAGAAAAACAATTTGAACAAGAAGCACAGAAGAGAGCAAGAGTAAAAGAAATTAAAGGAACGGTAACAAAAGGTGTTAAGTAAGAAAAGCGAGAGGTGCTAATAGACTTTACCACAGTTTATGGTACCAGTTACCAACTCTATGCACATCAAAGCACTTTACGAGAAATTCCGAGTTTATTTGACTTTCAGTTTATTTACAATCTTGTAGAGGTTTATGTATCGGAAATATAATTTCCATTGAGTATTAAGAGCAGGATTTATAGAACAGGTGCAAGGAATTATCAATATTAGTTTTAATTGATTTGGTGTTGGTAATAGCGAATCAGTTTCAGATTTCGAACATACAACAACAGATATTAACATCATAACGCTAAATTCAACCTAGATTTGATAATTAACAAAGTTGAACTGTGCAGCATTTAAAACTTACCTGAGTAAATGAACCAGAAGTATACTAAGCCAGCAGTATAGTAAAAAAAACTCACCTAAAACAAAAAAAAATTGAAATTAGCATAATATTTGCAGTAAACATACAACTCACAAAAAATTGTGAGATACTTAAATTTAATTCTCATAGTAGAAGATAGAAGTGGAAACAATATTCTTTAGCTCTACATGAAAAAATATTAAGATTACGTGAGCTTCCAACTCTGTGCCACACAATAGCAGTGTATTGCTTATTGCTTTACAAGTAATAGAAAGTGGAACTTATTTTGAATTGAATCCTCTCGGAGGTTCATGTACACCGAAATTCTATTTACGTCAACAAGGCATTCCTCTGCAGTTTCCAGGAAATACATTGTCAACCCTAGCGAAGGGCGAAGTGGGTGGAGTAGGTTAATACAAGAAGGGCTCTCAATGCAGACAGAACTTGGGAACGATCGATGACTTAAATTTACATTCGCCCAGGGAGTGATTCAAAAAGTTTCCATGGTTTCCACCCGCTTCCATCACATCTACCCTGTTGACCACTCTCTTCGGACTGGTTTCGCAGTTCCTCAGTAGTATTTACTTTGGGTCGCGTCCTTCGCGTACAATTTCTAACTACACTTATATCCCCGACGTTCCCAATAGAAGTGCGCGATGCTCTAACTGGAAGCCCCAGCGTACAAAGAGACATTTGAAATTTCGCCGAAAATGCCACGTTTCGCGAAATTAATGGTGTGTGCACCGAGAATAAAGTGCCCCGGTGAAGGGTAGGGGTTGTTTCTCCATCCTCGCCGAGGTACACCCTACACCAGGATATGCGTCGGATTTTCGCAGGAATAGCAGTAGGATGTCGGGTGGCGTAACTGCGTTTAGTAAACACAACAGTAAGTTACGTCGTGTGGCAAATGACTCCTCCTGTGACAAAACAAAGTTTGATACGTGCACGAGCACCCTGCAGCTTCGTGGTTTCTCCTATAGAATGCCTAGAGCGCCTGTTTACCCGGAAAAGCAATTACGTTCTCAGCGTAACTGCCACCCATATCGTCGCCCACTTCCCCACCGAGTTTTCTACTTTAATCCAATTCCTTTTTTTTAACGCCTCGTAATTAGCACGTATCCGATTCGTGATGCAAAATGTTGAGCCGAAGGCGATTGATCTCTCATGCGTATATAAAAAAATTGTCAGGATTAAAATATCATCGCGGAGTAGAACGAAATTCTGTTGAAAGCCTCTCGTTCTGCGGTTAATCGCCGGTTTAGCTCCGCCAGCGGAAAATCACCGCTGGGTTAAGGATTTGACCTCACACGTTTTAAATCTCTGTAGTTTGCAGTCGAATGAAAATGACATTGGTCCAAATATTTTCACTTTTTCTTTGTGGATAGAAATTGAATTTTCGATGTTTTAAAAACTACTAGTTCTATTCTATTTTCTTTCTATTTCTACTCAAGAACTGCGACCTTGAGTTCTTTATTTGCTATAGATCATTAAACATCCGACCAGCCGGATAACTGGTGGTTAAGATTGGCGACAAGGATGATTTATTTTAAATTGACCCACTTAAATTTTATCATGAGATCTTTCAATCAATTAGGGTTTAATGTTGCCTTTTATACAGATTTGTTGATGATAATTGATGATCCATCTCTTATCCTGATAAAATAATTTACATTCGAGATAGAAATTTGAGAAAATTTGAGAAAATGACATATGTACCAAGGAGAGAAGACATGACCTTATCTTTAGAGAGTCAAAGTCATTAAACAGGTAATCAGCTGGATAACTGGTGTTTAAGACTGAGAACAACGATGATTCATTTTCAAGGAATACACTTAGATTTTATCATCAATTAAGACACGATCAACTTTAATGAATTTAAGACCGGGATTAATTTAGTGACTGCGAGTGGCAAGGTGTGGATAGATTTTATGGGATGATTTTATGCAGTCTTTTCGTAGTTGCAAGTCGTTTTAAATGATTAAAGAGTCATTTTCTGCATGTGAGCTGCGCTAATCATGAGTTATTATTAAACATAAGGTGAAGGTGATCGTGTTTAATGGTGGATTGAACTAGATTTGAGAACCTCTGGACCAGGATTATCACTGATCGTGCGGTGGCCTGTCCATCACTTTGTCAACATGTGCATAATCTGATGCAGTTCTCCCGTTAAATCATGTGGGCAAGTGCATTCCTGACAATCAGTAGCGTTGCTACGTACGCGGCTGCATAACGGATGAGCACTGAACGGTGTAATCGGTTCGACTGATTCCGCGGTAATTTAGTAGCCGAAGCAAAGAGCCGCTAAACGCGTGATTGCGTCTATAAGCTTCTGATCGCTTTGCAAGAGACCTCGCTGCCCTACTCTCTGTTCCTGGTAATTAATCCCGTAATGCAGATAAAATGAGGTAATTCAACTCGGCATTCTGACATGAGAACTTAATTCCCTTTTCATTTGCAAAAAAAAAAAAAATTGCTACAGTAAATCTGTTTCCACCCACCTACGAGTTTCATAATAATTATTGTTTGCGGTACTTTATTTCATTTGTCTTTTCAAGAAGGCATCAGTTTTTATATCAACCACTGCCCACGCACAAAGAATCCAGCTGATGTAAACATTACTAAATGACGTGTTGTTTTACCGCGGGCTGTATACTATCAGCAGATGATAATCATCTTATGCGTGAATGTTGCGCTGCATCTGTTCGCGCATCAGTTTTGACACTAATCGTGCAAGTAATCTCCCAGAGTGTGCTTTTTTATTGTCAAAAACGCTTCTGGTGTTTCCGGATATGTGAAAAAATGTATGCCTTCTATTTCAAGAATGAAAAGGATGTGAATTTGGGTGGTCTTTTCCTTTCCATATACCAGACAGATTCATCTTTGTTACCTTGAATTTGAAAGATCAACGACCTCAATCTCGTGCCGAGTGTTATTTCTTTTAATACGAAAAACAAATAAAAACACGTTTCCAGAAAGGATATTTTCGTGGGCGAGAACAGCCCACGATCGTTTACATTGAACGCGAAATAAACGGTATATCTCGGAGTCGTCTAATTCCATGAATAGAGTTAATGAAAAATCATCATGTTACGTGATGGGTAACTCCATTTGGTGCGTAATGAATGAAGTTTATCAAATCTTCAATCAGCTCTTTAACTGGAGATATTATCTTTCTCGTGGGTTGTGAGAGTAGGATTACTTGACCTCCTGAATCATCCCATCGACGCACTGGAAGAGTCTAGCTACTGCGGAAGTCCAAATGCGTGAAGAGGCCGCATTTATTGCGAGCATAAAGTAAAATTACTACTGTAACAGCATATTGCGAGGGCAGAACGCAAAATTCCCATCGTTTTAGTAGTAACTGAAGTAGATCCATTTTCGGTATGCACAGAACCGTTAACGGTACCAGCTGCAGACTGATTCCTCCTGCTTCACTATCGGAACTGCAACGGCTGTTCGATATAGCGATGATAGTGATGTTCAACGACTCCACAGGGTGTATAATTACGAAGACGAGTGGACACGCGAGATGCAAGACGCCCCCGCTTCTGTTCTGTCGTGCGACAACACGATTACTTTGAAGGTCACGCTTCGGCATACTGAACTCAGGAAAGGACGTGTTCAGTGTACTATATCGTGTACAAATAACATGCACTCCGTTCAAGATCAGTCTAGTGGTAAACAGACAATATTAAGTGCTATGAGAGCAATTGTTCAGGAGAGCAAAAACAAATCTCAGAATTCAATTGAGATTATACAATCGGGTTTTGATGGAGATCTCAATAAACAAATTTTTGAAAAAGTTCATTTCTACACGGAGAGAAAAATCAGCGTTTGAAGCGACGCTTATTCGTCGTTTGAACTCCCTAAATTTGAAACAGTAAAAAGTGGAAGCCTAGAGACTGTCGGAA
>CAJFCO010000035.1:4371759-4428865 GCA_904066015.1 Synergus gifuensis | reverse complement strand
AATATATATTATAGGTTATAATGACACATTTATATGCTTGTACGCGCTTCGAAACTGGAAGCGTGGCCTAATTCAGGAATGAAAGAGTTTCGTAGTTTCAAACGACGAGAGTCGTAGCTTCAAACGACGAAGCGATTCGTAGGATGAAACGACGATATTCGTCGTCTCAGACGACGATGAATCGTCGTTTGAAGCTATACGATGCCTTTCCGTCGTTTCAAACGCTGATTTTTCTCTCCGTGTAATAGCATAAAAACTGTTTAAAACTGAATATTTTTTACAATCATATACATTACAGACATTTTTTTTTTCTGTTTCAGGTGAGTCCACTTTCATGTGCTAATGAAATTTTACTGTAAGTAACTAGATATTTCAAGTAATTTTGACGCGCTCGAAAAGCAAGATTAAAGTTTCCTCTTTCGAACAACATTTTTAAAATTGATGAGAAAATGGATGAAAGAGTTTATATAATTAATTAAAAAGCTCTTATTATTTTTACTATACTAGAAAAAAAGACTTTTTTCTGAAATATATTATACAATAGCCAAAATCCAAAACGTTTTAATATTCGGCAATTTGCATTTTTAGCTGAGAAATATGATCATTTTATTATAACTCTAGATTACAAAATTAGTCATTATTTTAATAACTTGAACTTGAAATTACCCAATAAATTTTATCATTACTTTATAACTGCCTCTCCACACACGATCATGGTCATCATAGAATACAACTACATGGTTTCTTATCATTATATATATGATTATAGTAAATACTAGTCCCAAGTAGTTTCTCTCACACATTAATAGCGGTTAAATTCTATTAAGGTTTACCCTAGATTTTGAACATGTTCCATGTAGCTAATATTCCATGTTCTATGTCATTAATATTGTAAATATGAACATGACAGAAGCTTTAAGAAAAAGCGATGCATTTTTCGTGGGAAGGGTTTTTTTCAGCGATTTTTGTACTTTCTGCTTGGGTGCTGATCGGGTGATAAATGAACAACTCTTTAAAATTGTCTTTTTTTATCAGGGAGTAAATTGAACTAGAGACAGTCAAAAATAATGAGAGTTTTCTTTCCCGGCCGATAACTATATAAATTGGGTTTGCATTGAATGCAATCCAACGGGGGATCGCTGTGAGCGCCGAAGTCAACGACCAAAGAAGAGGGCGGAGACTTTCCGTTAGTCCGTAATTTTCGGGTCTACCGTTTACATTGGGTGGGTCGGGAAGATGGATGCTCCTTTGCCAGCTCGTTCGACCCCCGCTACACCACTTTGATGCAAGACCGAACGCCTTGTGGAAAGGGGTCCATTAGCGGAGCCATTTGAATATTTGCAAACGGTGCAAGCGGGTAGGAGGTTAAAAAGATGTAACATACTGGCACGTCACTTCCACTCAGGTTTGAAACTGTCGTCTCAAGGGTCGCTCCCTGAGTAACGGAACTACCTGAGCAACAGCCACTTAAAACTTCACTTTCGAGATCCTAAAAGCAACCGCGGCTCCCTGTTCATGAATATAACCATTTCGCGGATGGGGTGTTATCAACATTTCGTTTCTCGCATAATGCATCGTCTCATTTAATGAGTTACTGGACCCTCGAATCTTACAGTAATCTATTCTCGTGGGCGATGACCCTTTACACTGAAACGCATCTCGCGCCGTTCAAAAAAATGTATCCTGGAATCTCGAAAAGAGAAGATCCTGAAGCTTGATAACCAACAGTTAAAGAACCCGCGAAACTTGTTTCATCCATCAGCCCTGGAATGCAAAATGCTCCACATACCGCAGGTACTCAAGTTCCAGCATCTTGGAAACTTTCATTAATTGCAATCACTCTTCTATAATTATACTTTACGCGAGCAGGCGCGACATCAGGGCACGATCGAGATTGGTTACAGTTGGTAACGGGCAAATGTCCTGAAAGCAGGTTTATAATGCCAAGTGGATCTTGAAAAAGACAAAACAGGAACTCAGATCCGTTTCTCGTTCAACGCTATCATCGTAACGACCCTTTTTTTAGTTGCACACCGGTTCCTGGGCATGTGTACACACTTGATAAAGAACTGAAACTGGTGATCCAATTCGAGGGAGCGCTGTGCATTTTTTGTGACAATAGTGGGATAACATCAAAAGTAATTATGAAGATCTGAGTGATCCATCTTGGTTTAACATGCCTTTATCTTTGACAGATGTCGAAGTCAACAACGTCTCCTAAATGTTTATCATTACTACTTGTTAAGACGTGTTTCAATTTTTATCAGTTCTCTCGTTCGTGAACAAGATGTAAACTTTAAAGATATTGTTACTTTAAAATACAAACCTGTCCTCATGAAGATGAAATATTTCTTCACGTGGTAGGGATTGGAAAAGCGTGAAATTGCTGTTGATGAAATAGTTGACAGTGATAGTATCAAAGGGAATTGGAGCAAGGTTACGCCCCTATTGAAGCAATTTAAGGGAGAGTAGGGGTGGAGTATTTTCACGTTAGACCAAACTCCAATTTAGTTGGGAACTTGCATTCCGCGGATTAACTGCAGTAAACAATCGTACAAGGCTAGTGGCTGGCTCGCTGGAGTTGCTACAGTTATACGGGCTACATTCGATACTAGATGCAAAGGACCGTTGGTGTACCGACCTCTCCTTTCCCACATTTTGATCCGATTAGATATCCACGTCTCGCAATACACAAGGGCAATCTGCATAATGAGACCTGCCGTTTCTCCTATTTCGTCGTCATCGAATAAGGGTTAAAGAAAAAAAGATGGAGGGATATGCCCTCGCAATGGCAGCGATCTCAAAGTCCTGGACAGAGGATCTATGAAGTCGTTAGTCACGCTTCCTGGACTCTCTTGTCTCCCGTACATTTTCTGCCAGCCTGCCTGGTCGTCTTCCAGGTACGGTCTCGGAGCCTTTTAATTATCCGACCGGATACCAGACCACCGAAGTACTTATTACAATCGGTATTTTGCTAACTAAAAAGTAGTAATCAAACTCCTTCGGATAGAATCAATCCCAATTGAAGGAATCTAGAAACTCAATTTGTTCGGATCCTCTAAAGTCTAACGATACAGCTCATAAGTAATGAAAGCACCTCTAACCTCGCTGATCCCTATCATTGTTTATCTTTCAAATTCACTTCCTTATTTTTCCGATTTTGATTATAATTGTAATACACAAAACACTATATTGCATGCGGTTGTCTGCAAGTAGTATATATAATAATAACGCATCGTTTATAGAAATTTTTCACGTATTCAACGTTTGCTTTTTACCCAACATTCACTATGTAAAGATCGTCATCCTTCTGTAGATTTTTAACCTCAGTTAAATGCCTTTGTAAATCGCTAAATACCAACGAAACATTCCCGGAACAAAACAAATTCTATGGATGGAACAATGATGCAGTAACGTTCAAGTGTTTTGGGTATGCGTGGCAAGTTCACAGCCAATGAAGAGAGTCAATGAGGAAAGAAATACGCGGAAAATGAGGAGGAAAGAGGTATGCATTCGGTGAAAGAGAATGCATCGAATGTATTCCGGACGCGTTTGAGTAGGGTTTGATCAGTGACAAAGAAGGGGCACAAGAAAGGCTTAGTGCTAAGAAACACGACAGTCGGTGAGCGTGTAAAGTTAAGCAATCAGAGAGAGAGGGGGGGGGAGCGAAAGGTGGTAGAGAAGGAAGGAGGCGTTCACCGTGAAGAACGTTTCCGTCGCCCACGGTATCATATATCTAATGACCGGCGCCCTTGCCGACCTGGTCTCGTGATCATACATGCGTCAGCTGTGATGTGAACGACCTTCTATCAGCGGTGACGTAAATATTACATGCTCGTTAACAGAAGTGAGCACCCGCAGGTGCAGGACATGCTGTTTTGCTAACCGTGGGTCAAGTTGGTCAACCCTCAGTAATTAGGTTTAAAGAAGACCATGTCAAGACAAGACCAGCATGTCAGGTTACGAGTGACAGTTCAAGGTTTATACGAATTAATTCAGAGTTCCCTGGTAGGTGTTACAATGTCAAGATCAGCCCAAGCTTCAGTTTATACCTACAGCCAGACATCTCATTATCAACTCACGAGTTCTTCATTTCTTTTTATACATATACTTAATATTACTTTTAACAACTTCCGTGTCGCTTGGTTTCAGTTAATGAGCTAAAGATTACAGACTTTGCTCAGGAAATGATACAACGCTTTTAACCGTAGAGCATTTATTAAAAATTCAAGAAATAATTTCTAAAACGATACTAGGGATTCAAAACTGAAGATATCGAGTAACGGGTTATAGGCAGAAAAGCAAATACCTAACTTTGAAAATGTACTGCCTATGCTTCTAAAAGTTTCATGTGCAGCTGTAAAAGCTCGGGACAGCCATAAAGACAAAGTATAATGATACTTTGTATTCTGCCTGTGGTTAACTTTAACAGTTGTTTTGCAATAGAAAGTGTAACTTTTACGGCGATTTTATTTTTACTACACCTTTCAATGTTATTTTAAAAAGTTGAAGTGGCCGTTATCTCTATCATGATGACATTCTAAGAATATTTTTCTACATTCTAATTCTTGGGGTATTAAAATAGCTAAAGGAAAGATGTAAAATAAAATAAATACGAATATCGACAATAATTCGCAAGAGAGACAAAGAAAGCGAAGTCAACGTGTTGTAGAGAACTGTGGCTCAAGGTGGGTCTCGGATAGTGAACGTAACTCGATCCTTGGCGTGCCGACGACAGAACACAAGGTTTCACGCGCCGGTAGCCCAGTGAAGAGATTCACCTGTCTGATATGTCCTGTGATCATCCGTGTTGTCCCAGAGGTTCCAACGATTCACTGTCGCTAATCACAAGGCGCACGAGGGAATCAAGTATTCCTGATTTTTCACGCGAACATGTACCGATACATCTGTAGAAAATATAGTTTGTTAGGTATCACCCACGGGGAAAGACAGACACATGGCCTTGCAATCTGTGTAACAGTCCTCAGAGACAAGGACTGGACAAAGGATTACAATTGGTGCCGAGGTCCGAAGACGAAATTGCTACCTTCTACTATTCAGATCACTTCAATTATTTCCAAACAAGAATACCTATAAATAGAGCTGAAAAATATATAATTTCTCTGATGGGATCTCTCAAAGTACAGATATTTTTTGCATTCAAAACGAGAATTTAGTTGATCTGACATTTGTATCCCGCTTAAATTTAAATACGGCTAGTATCACTTTTCTCTCGTAACTTTTTTGTTGGATTAAGTGCGATATCCCGTAATCGTCACATAAATTGTACCTCCACGCTTTTATCGCTTTAACTTTTTTGTAAAAATACATCGGGTGCAATGAAGGCATTTTTTGTTTTCACTCTTGCTTCAGAATATAAATTTGATAAAAATACAGTATATACCATAATTTCGTCCCCTGTAATCTGAGTTGTTTAGCAAACTCTTCAAAAATTCGAAAGCTAATGTGCAGTATGAAAAAAATATCAATCTGATACTGGCAGAGGTCATCATCTAGGTAAATTAAATGATACTAATTTTCGTTCAGAATAAAGATCTCTGGAAAATATAATGATGAAAGGTAAACGACGCGAAAGCCTTTGCTTGTAATTGAGTCATGAGATGAACTAATGACTTAAGTGCTGCAGGAGTTTCATAAGACTTAACTCGTTAGTTGCTCCAACGGTTCAATTATAACTAAAACAGGATAAACTAAAGCTTCGATATAGATACCAGTAATCGGTAGTGCCATATCTAATTTTTTACTGCTTAATTAATGTAGAGCAATAAAAATAACTATGCATATTTATTTATAATCAAAAGAGGAAAACTGATCTTTCAGATCGCGTAAGAAATAGGAATTGATCTCTGTTGCATAAAAAGAAACGAAAACAATAATTGAGTTATTTATTTGTCAAAGAAAGGCATATTGCATGAATTTTCTGAAAAGTACAGTTAGAATCGCTGACAGTTAAGGGGTGCTTCTGCAATAGCCTTGCCTTGCATGAAATAATTATACGTTAGAACATACTAGAATGGTTTTTATTATTATAAACATAGTGAACGTGAATATGTAGTTTGTTGAATAGTTATGGAGAAGTATAAGATAAAAAGGAGCGTCTGTTAATTTGGTCAAGGGCTGTATGTAGTTATCTTATTTTCCTTTCTCGGTAGTCGTATCGTTTTCTCTATGCAAACCCCCTATTGGCGATCACTTATTACTTTAATAGCGCGGCGGGAACAAAAAGAAGCGACATTATACTCTGCACGACTTTCGACCCAAGAATCTACTCAAGGCGAATCATCTTGGTCGGAGATTTTGAGACACTCGGTACGAGTCTCTGATCTTTAAGTATCTTCTTTCTTCCTCGCCTACAATCTTTCCTAGTTTCTTGGCGATTACGTGGGTACTGCGTAGCTATTGGCATCATATTAGAGCCAGTTTCCCTCATCTCCAGATCCCAAGTCTTGATGCACGTTCCCTGCCGACATAGCCCCCGGGCGTCTGGACCATCCAATTATTTTCGAACAAGCCAATGTTTTATTTCGCGGCCGAGTCGGTCCCGATCGCGCGTAGAGCACCGACAATCATCGCTTGGTCATCTTAACTGTAACCCTTTCGCGAGCGGCTCGTGTGGTCAGTCCCACGCATATGTGAGATTGAGCAATCGGCGGTAGGTAGGTTGATAGGTAGGTAGTTGCTTATTCGTATGTATAAACACGTGAAAGCATTGTGCCAGTATTTTACCAGTATTGGTGTCAGCATATATTCTTAATTCGAGAGGAAAGTTCCTCTTCTCAAGTTAAACGATTTCCTAAACTTCTTGAGACGCAAAGAAAGTTTCTTTAGTGATTCATAATATGATGATTGCGTTTTAGAGGATCCTCTTCGATTTAAAGACAGCACGTCTGCGGAAAGTTCGATTTTTTGTGCCTCCGTAGACTCTGGAAAGTTGCCGATTTCTGAGCTTCTCACTTTACATCTCTAGAGTTTGTAAAGTATGCAACTTTACACCTCTAGAAGTTGTAAAGTAGCCAAAGGAACAATGTAAGGCATATTATTTCGTTGGCAACTCTGCTCCTTCTCCAGAATTTTTTGACCGGTAACAGCTAGTACGACTGACCTGTCAAATATCGGAGCATATTCCGAAAATCGAACTTGCCTTAGACTCGATGTGAAAAGTATTGTACTTGACATGTGAGAAGCAGACAATCCCCGATGAGTGTGAAGTTGGCGTCACGAGCCGAAGGCGAGCGATGCCATCACACGAATCGGGAATTGCCTACTTTCCACACTTGTCAAGTAAATAGCTACTCCTCTTCTTTTAAGAGGAGTTTCTTGAGTTAAGAATCATCATCCCTAGGAGAAATCAATTCTCGCAAATTCAGATGAATACTCCAGATGCCATTTTGTAGAAGAAAAATTGCATCAAAATACGGTGCAGGGCTCTATTGCTTTCTTTTTTGTTCCTGTTTTTCTCTCTTACTTCTGACTCTCACACATCTTCGCGCGTTTCGCGGAAGATCACTGCGGAAAGAAAGAGGGTTTCTTGAACCCATCCGACAGCTCTGATCTTCCCACTGCATCGAGCCTTAGGAATTTAATGCACACTGCGAAATAGTTTCTCCCTAGTCCAATGTTTCTTTCACACCTTCAAATTACATACTAGAGAGGAGACATCTGCCACCAACTAGAATTTCAATTTTTACTTCACGGGAGATGAATTTTTATCATGGATGTTTTCTGATGCAACTTATTGCTGGATTAAACCACAATTTAAAGTTTTATTGCTCTGGAATTTGTTGAACCCATCTAACTCTCGAAATAATTTCCTGGATTATCATTTTGAACTTTCGAAGGAAAATAACTTTATGGATGCAATTTTCGAATGAGATATTTATTAACAATCATGTGGAAGCTCTTGGCTGAAAAATTTATAAATTTTTTAGTTGCTAAACGAAAGTGGCTTTTGCAATTAGAAATCAGGTTGAAATACATGTTAGAAAAACTTAAACAGATTTGTCTGTAAAAACATTTTACACGCCGTAATTGCGGTAATTAGACGATAGGAAACCCGCTGAAGGAAAATGAAAGCAAAATAAAGGGAGAGGAAATAAGATTCTTGTACAAAAAAGAGAATCATGGCTTCGAGTTTATTTAGAATTGAACCGCCGTCAAAAGTTTTGTTTTATTGAAAGAATGTTAAAGAGATATAGAAAATATTCCCGGATTCACAAGTCTCTCGAGATTTTTTAAATTTCTATCGCATTTCAACATCAATAAAATGTAAAAATGAAGATCTTAACCAATTCATGAAAAATCCTAAGCTCATCAAAAACTCCAAGTATGAAAATTCTTGCGCAGAGAGTAGATTATCGATTTCAAATTACTCTGATAGCAGAATGTTGTTGTCTGATTTCGATATAATTTTCATTTTTCGTGTGAGCCAACGTTCGGGACGCTCTCAGCGGAGAATGTAATTAATTTCGCCCCTCCACGTGGCGTTCCCATTCACGCCTGAGGTCTTCAATTACTTCCTCTCGCTTCTTGCTCAGTGTAAAACGGATGTTCACCTTCGAGAACGCATAATTTTTCGAAGGAACCAGAAGGCCGACAAGAGTAGAAAAAAGAGCGCGAGAGAGAAAACGTGCAAGAGGGGTTCTAGACGGCGAAGGAACAAGGACGACGATAGAGAAAAAGAGTGAAAAGATGTTGGAAGAGGGTGTAAGAGGGAGGAACTGAGAGGGGATGGAACTAGAGAGTGAGAGACAGTGAAGTGAGAGAGAATTGTAGGGACGCGCGCTTCCATGAGAGCCACCACGGATGGCCAGGAAGGTGTATCCAGGGGGCTATTAACCGTACGCAAACAATGATCTAAAAGCGGAAGTAGCTGTGCATTGCGGCACCGCCGTTGCTGCCGCTATATCTTATCAGAATTCCACTCTTGGTGAGAGAATACGATAAGGAAGGCGCTCTTTTTATAAACGGCATAATTGGGAGACCTGTTCGGCTTAGCACACTTGAAGAGACATATCTTTAATGCTCCCCACTGAACGTCCGGTAAACATAATCCTCCCGATCTTTCTTTCTTAACTCTTGCTTTATCTACTGTTATATTATATACATCCGCCTTGTGAGGGGCCACCTAAATCTGAATAGAGTCTAAAAACAGTTTAAAAGCTTGCAAGCATCTTGAAAAGGAAGACAATGATGACAAGATTCCTTGATTCATGCGTTTATTCTTTTAGAGATGTAACAATTCCGGGTTGGTGAAAATCTGGCAGACTTTGGTAATGATCTATGAAGTTACGACTTCTACGAAGAACAGGGTTGATTTTGTCCAGTGCGTAAGTTGTGTATACATTATACAATCCTGGGAATAACACTGTATGTGTCCTTGTGAATGACCCTGGCTCTTTCCTAGACACTGAGTATGCGTTCCCGTTATTACATAAGATGTATCCACCACCTGGCTTATTAGACTCGATTCAAAGGGTAGGTATCTTTGCATTTTATCAGATATCTACCTGGGAAATTGTGTTTACTGGTTGCGTATAAGAACTTGGAATTCCATGCGATGCGGTTTTTCATTGCCCTATTTTCATGAATCCTACTTTAATTATGAGTAGCGACCTTTGTTCCAAGTACCTAAGGTAAGCCAACATCGCATTAATTGTCTAGCGGAGAGACGAATTTCCAACCAGAAACTTTATACATATCTTGTGAGAGCCTTTTTATTTTTAACGAGGACTCCTCTTCGCGTCTTTTCTGTTATATTATATTTTCCATTTTTACTTTTCTTTTCATGCCCACGTCACGGTCGCCCCAGCTCGCTCTCGAATCGAAAGAGCGAACATGCATATTCATAAGAGTTATTTAATCCGAGCGCGAGAAGACACCGACCGAAAACAGACGAACGAGCATTACTTATTCCAAAGAACGGAGACTCGTCCTTTGTATGTAAATTCTAGGGAGCTCACTGTTCCGTTACCGAAACCTCGGCCTCGAAAATCCAAAGTATCCTTCAAACGGTCGTTTATTATCACCACTAATTATTCAAGATTCCAATTCACATCTTCCAACTTGTCTTTCCCTCGGATCGTATTTCTATGTGAAGCGCGTTGCTGGTGTTAAAATAATTTTAAAAATGTGCAAAAATTCATTTTCTCTCTGGTTCTGAGTCAGGGTCGTCAGGTATTTAATTTCCAACCATTTTCTGTCTGCACATAAAACTCTTCGCAATTTCATTTTAAATTGTCGGGTGCAAAAACCACAGATGATTTTCATTTTATTACCAGCTTGATATTCTGTTTTGAATTCGTATTACGTATGTATTTTCAAACATACTTGATATTATTACAAAATGTAAGTAAAATAATTCAACTTATTAGTTATAAAATGAGTATAAAAAATTTTTGAATCTTTTCTACACCTCTCTCTCTCTTCTCTAGTTCTCGCTCCTTTCTGACTAGTAAGGACTTGCAACCGAGCTTGCAACTAAACGTGAGAAAGATCTCTAGTTGTTCTCTAGTTCCAGAGAAAAATTTTAGATATAAAAATTCTCGAAGGATTTAGTTATGTAGAAAATGTGAAAAAGAAATGAAGCAGGAACTCTTTTTTCGTACATTTATAAGGAATAGATCTCGGATTGTCTGAAAGAATCTGTCGTATGTAATGATTTTAATTATCGTCGTCATCATCACTCATCGATAGCCAGGAGAACTCGATAAGTTCGTAGACTACGATTTCCAACGACATTCCCACAATGTATCGGTGGTTGCCGGCAATGATGCATAACGCCGTAATTCACTGTGTCTCATATAACTTATGGCATTCTATGCCAATGTTGACAGGCATTTATCGTCAGCGTTCTAATTGACACGTTAATTTCCCACCCGGAGATCGTGATCTTAATTCCGACGTTAAAAATTTAGCTGCTCGAGGAATAGCAGCCCCTAATTAGCCTCACAGCCAATGCGCGATTTGCTTTTATATTTTAGTAATAAGTACCAGATATATAAATAAATTATATATATATATATATATATATATATATATAAATACATTATCGTACCCCTTTTCATTAAACTTTTACTACCCTCCGAAACTTGGAATAAGACTCTTGTCTGCAAAGCAACTACAATTAAATAAAACTGAGAATTTGGAGACCGGATAGAATTTCAGGAATTAACTTAAAGCCATTAATAATATTACAAATAACTCGTTAACAAGCAAACTTCGGGCTCTAATGTAACGAACCTTAGCAACTTTTAGTGACTGATGTCTGCGTAAGTATAACGTAGTCTTCGCGAGAATGGATGAATATGATGGGATATTCCAACGTGGAATTATATAGAAAGGATTTTCAAGTGAATTAAGTACCACGTCGAAACTTCTATAAAAGTATACCACATTTTCTTATGAGTTTCCATTAATTTTTGATGTAAAATGCTCATTAATTAAACGTTTATGAACATGTAATGAAAATACGTTCTCTTCTTTATTAATAAAATTACACCTCCAAAAGGAAATTTTTCACAACCCGGATTTCATTTTTTCATTTTTTAAACGTGGTTTTCGAGATTCAAATTAATAATGTAGGACGTCAATTAAGGGCATGTAATACTTTACCATAAGAGCAATTTAGTTAGTAATTACCACATGCCTTTAAAATCACATTTGAATGATCCAGAAAAATGATATCGTCAAATAGTTTGAATTTAATGTAGGATGTATAGCAACTTGTGTTGTCAACTCTTTTGAAATAGAAGACACAAGTACTATAGGAATATAAAACTACTTGAATCATATGTCACTTTGTTCACTTGATTCACTGATGGATCACATATCAGTGGGACGTTAAAAGCGTGGAGTAAAGGGTGAAGGAGAGAGTGGAATCGATAGAGCCACGAAACTGCGATAAGGCGAATCCCATTAACCACGATAGGAGGAGGCCATTGTGCGACTGAACTTCATTATCCGGACTAATTATTTCGAAGTTAGTTGAACGATTCGCCACAATGTAATGACTGAGGAAATGGTCTCGAAGTAGAGAAAGGGTAAAAGAGAACAGTGGAAAAGGAGCATAATCTAAATCGCGCTAAATTAAACCCTTAAATTGTTTCACTCCGGTAATTAAGAAAACGAATTTTCCAAAATTATTGTACTAATTATTAATTAATTATGTTCACTCGCAGCACTTCATGTATACTCTTTTTTCTCTCGTTTTTAGTGATAAATTGAAAAAAGTTAATTACTAATCGATCAAATTTCATTTCATCAGGATCGAAAATAGGAAAGAAAGGAGACAAATAGTAGGTTTATTGAAATCGAAGAAGTTCGACAGGGTGGAATTACTTAATTGGAAGAGTGTAGTACGAGGAAAGGTCGATTGAACTTTGGCGTCGATTTCTCAGCGAAATTCGCAATTCTGGAGACACTTGGAGTAATTCAAAGCCTGCGAAAAGTATTTTAATATCAAGCTTGTCAGAGAACCAAATCCCACGATTTTTTCCGAAAGCTTGCTCATAAATAGGGTTTAACAAGCGGCGCAGGGCTGGGCCAATATCGGTAACTTTGATACACAGATATGTCGTTGAAGTAAAATATATCGTTAAGCAATATTGGAATTCCATCTTTGATATAGGGCAGAGAAAAAGTTTTCCTATAAGATGGCAATATCCCGGACATATTGGAAGCAAAACAGTCCAAATGCAAAGAACTCCATAAAAATCATTCTGCTATCATTCCAATCAAAATTAGCCACAGACTTTAGCCGAGATTAATCCAGGTGATCTTTGGACGAAATTTACAACAAGAAGTATTCCAGCTTCTGGTCCACAGCCTTGCACCGGTTGTTAAATACCCTCTGGCAGCTTTCCGGTAATTCCTGAATTACACATGTCTTCATCATCTTCGATGCCGTGGAAAGAATTTCTTGACTGAGCAGGATTTTAACGCGGGAAACTATTTTTGGTGTATCCCAGAGAAATACTCGCAATCTAAATCCAAGTTGGGGTAGGACGAGAACCAAGACGGAAATGAACTCTTGGTACCACGTTTATCCATCACAAATTTTTGCTCTTGACAAAACTCGCGTACAAGTCGAAAATAATTTGTAAGTCGATTATCAGCACATACCTCGAGGGAGTTTGGCACTGGGACCGGGAAATCTCGGGTAAATCGGTGTCGGACGTGGTGATCGCACGGAGAATCTTGCACTTGGGAGCTCGGTGCCCTTGGACTTGAGCCCCGTTCACGGCCACAACCAACACAGAAATGCTGGGATTGCAAGGCGTGCGGCCACTTTTCCTGCCAGTACTTCAGGTGGGGGGATGTTCCCGGTAACTCTTGGCAGGTGGAATGCTCAACATCACCACACGTACTCACGAATTATTAGTGATGCATATTGGGGGTGGTAAATAAGTGGGGGAAGTCTTCCGGAGAGGGGAACAATTAGAAATGAGCATCTCGAGATTTTGAGTACTTCAGCCCGGAGGCGGACATCGCACGCTACCGATCACCGGCTCCGCAGGTCGTTACACTCTGTGCGCGCTCTGCGTTAAAGAAAAAAAATATATATATATTGTTGCCAGGAAATTGGATGCCCAGAAATTCTTTTCTTGTATTTAAAATATTATTTTATTAGCAATTCTAACTTCAAGCATATTAAGGACATTTCCGGTCGCTATCTAGTTTAGGTGATGTATAATCCTAAATATATTTTGCGGTATGCTTGCCACTCATCCCAATTATCAAGTTTAAACTGTAACTGATGAACAAACTCATTATGTTGGAGTGTATAATTTTGAGTGTTGGACAGTGATTAGGAAGCTTCTCTCTTCTGTGGAATGGGTGATAAATCAAGTGCGACAAAACTTTGATTGTGGTAGAGAAGTGGTTGATCATTCAGGATATATGCTCATTCAGAAAGGACCAGTTACGGGTTAACTTTGATTTTATTTTTTAATTATTATTTTAAACGTTTAAAATTTGTTGGGATTAAATAATGGTTGCGAGGGCGTTTTTTTAAGTCATACATCTTATTTTTAAGAAGGAAGACAATTCTATCAGTCAAGAGGTGAGAAAACGATTTTTGTCTCTGTGTAAAAATGTGTTTTATGATGTAGAATTATCTTCATTTTTCACATATCTTTTCATCTTCGCGTTTTTTGACAGCTGAATTTATTTTAAATCTTCTTATAAAAGGCAATATTGGAGAGAAGTTTTGAAAGAATTATTTTTCAAGTAGAAGTACACATGAATTGCTGCATTATCCTTTGAAGACAAATTTTAACGCTTTAATAGAAAAACATGATAATATATAATATATAAGAGAATCAAACTCTTTAAAAATATCTGTATTACGGAGGGATGATGCTATTCTGGTAAAAAAATGTAATAAAAATTTCATAAAATATTAATTGCTAAATTATTAGGTGGCCGAAGCTTCAATAAACTTTTAATAACTTAAAAATAATATAGAAGTAAGCAGTGGTTCAAAGGGAATTTAATTACCTAAATGATCCTCTTAAGGAAGGAAAGCAGCAGAACTGCAGGAAAAGTAATTGCAGAAACTTTTTTATTTCGAGTTGGCTCTATAAAATTGGTTCTTAAGAATTTAGCTTCGCAACTTGAGAAATTTTCTTGAGTGCATTTCATAGCGTGAAAACAAAGATTAAAAGTCTAAAATGCATATTTAGGATTACGAAATCTGGAGCTAGATTTCGGCTAAGGAAAAGCATAACATTGTATTTGGAAATGTTTACTTTTTTATTTTTTCAAATACAAATGAGTATATGTGAATGATTTTGATTAAATAACGTAGTCACTCTCTACTAGATAACCTTTTAAATGGATAGTACACCAAAAATCGATTTCTCTTTATTGTAATATCGACAGGCATATTTTTCATCAAATTAAATAATTACGTTCACCAAGCGAAATATCAAAGTACCACCCCTTCATGTTCATTCTGATGAGTTGCACAGGCTATTAAATTGACTAATTAAATTTTGAGTGTTTTCCTGCTTTATTTTTTAATTAAAAGACGACTTTGAGATACAGAAAAAATAGATATACGAAGCGTTATTTAAATTAGAAATAAAATCATTATATGATCGATAGGACTTAATTAAAATTTGAATAATTATCAAATTCTATGATAAAAACAAATTCTGCAAACAGAAATAAAATTGTGAGGTTTTTATCACAGAAAAGGTTTTTCTTGTCCATTCAGAAAATAAAAATTATAATATTTCATATAAAAATGTAAATTCTTTTTTGTAAAAGACGAATAAGCATATAAAAATTGCAAAATACCCTGGAAACTTATCAATAATAATTTATTATACACGGCAAAGAAAATGGTCGCTTCAAAGGATAATATTGAAGCAAACAAACAATCTCGAATTAAAAACCTAGACACCGAGTGGAAATTAGCCAGTTTTGCATATAATAAAAGTTTTTTTCACACCTGGAAAAAATACATACGTGAAAATACATAAACGTTTAAATACTTTCCGCAAAATAATTTTAAAAATATTCATTTAATTAATGAGCGTTTTACATACAAAATGAGCATAAAGCTCATATGAAAATGAGGTATACTTTTATAGAAATTTCAACGTGGTATTTCTTATTACTGTGAGAAATATAAAAATATAAATTAAAAAAATTATTATAAAAATATAAATTCGAGGCTTGCCTTAGTCGATTCAGTGAAGTTTTCTTCATTGAAATCGATCAATAACAGAAAATCGATTTTTTAGTCACTAAGCACTTTTTTCTATGGCAAGAACCCTTGATTGATTGATTTATAGATTTCACTTTTTATCTTATTTTCCGAACTTAATTAAATTTTCGCAAACTTGGAAATCTTATCCTCTCTTTAATTCTTAATTCACTTGAAAATCCTTTCTATATAAATCCTGGTTGGAATATCCCATTGCATTCATCCATTCTCGTGAAGACTACGTTATACTTTCGCAGACATCAGCCACTAAAAGTTGCTAAGGTTCGTTAAACTTGAGCCCGAAGTTTGCCTGTTAACGTGTTATTTGTAATACTTAATCACCCATGTAACCTTGAAGTTGATTCCTAAGATTCGACCCGGTTTCCAGTTTCTCGGTTTTATCTAATTGAAGTTGCTTTGCAGACAAGAGTTTTATGAAAAGGGTTACAATATTGTTCAACTGATAGTCATATGCAGAATTAAGGGCTACTGTTCCTTGAGCAGCTAAATTGTTAACGTCGCAATTAAAATAACGATCTCCGGGTGGAAAATTAACATGTGAATTAGAACTATACATAGACAATTTTCCTACGCATCTCTAAATTTAATGAGATAGATAGGAAGGTGAAAGAGGGTGTTCCTGTTCTTTATTTTAGATCTGAATTGTGCCGACACGAGTAGCAAGAGATGATACTACATTTGTAATCCCTTCGAACGAGGCGGTCGTATAATTATATTGAACCTCACAGATAAATTCGTTTAATCGATTAATTATACAACAACACATCGATTTTCGTTTTGTATTTTTAGCCTCGTTTATTTTCTTTTCATTACTGATAACAGAAAAACTGTTTCAATTTCACGTTGATGTTAGCACCGAAATAATCTTTCAATTTACTTTCGTTTCATTAATCTGTTGTCTTTATATTTAATTATTTCTGTAATTCAATATTTCTTTATTATAATATGTTATAATGTTAGTTAGGAGAAGATTACATAGAACTTAATAGACTCAACTAAACTAAACTAAACTATTAACTAAATCATCATAATTAGGGATCTTTTCAGAAGTGAATAGTCCGTGATTGATATAATTTTATACTATAAGATGTCGATGAAAGAAAGAAGAAGGATATTAAATTAAACATACACTGGGATAATACCGTTTAGAAAAATAAAGACAATTTAATAAAAAATAATTATTCTCTTTAATTCATTAATCAGGAAATGAAACGTTTTCACAAATTATAGTTACAACTAATTCCAAATTAGACTGAATACAAACAAAGGAACTAATGAAAAATTTTAAAATATAAATTATCTCGCGATATACGAGAGTACGCACCTCGTCAAGATGCCAGAAAGGGACTAATTGCCCGCTAATGCGTGGGCCCGATCTTTATAAGTTCGCGACATTATTGTCACTCTCCTTCATTTCTCCTCCCTTCATCCCCATCGATGACCAATTCGCATGCTAAAATCTCGCGCGCAGCTTTGTCTCAAGCCTCCCGGCCACGTCTCCACATGTGTATGTATGAGTGATGCGTAAGTAAGGTGGGCTGAGAAGGAGAGGTCAAAGTGGAGAAGAGTAGAAGAAAATGAAATAGAGGGGAAGTCTTGCGAGTATGGTACTGAGGAAGAAAGCCAGAAAGAGAAAGAAAGAAAGAGGAGAGATTATGTTCACGCACGCAAGTATGCAATGTATACATGCGTGTGTATTCATGTGTAATGTGGAGATCCGTGCACGTAATCAAATTTACCCTGCTTCTAAGAAAACCTTTTTGATTTTCCCAGGTAATCTCGGCCACAGTCGAAACTGTGCACGAAAATGGCTGATAGTACATGGAGATTCTTCCATGCACCCTGAGACGCAGCGTACGGCTAAATTCCAACATTCTAGATCTCAATCGGATTTTAATTTTCAAATCCTCCCAATTTATTTGTAATTTAGTCAAAATCTTCAAAACTATTTTCCCTGTATAGCATCTTTTTCACAATCAAACTTTTCGCAGATCTTTATCAATCACTCAACGAGAAACGCAACTTAAAATTCGGAGATAAGTTCTGGAAACATCAACGAAGAAAAAAGTTTAAGTTCAAATTAACAAAGATAAATGTTAAACTACAAATTTCGCAATTACAAATTCACAGGTTTCTAAGAATCAACGCTGGTGGCCGATTTTGGTTTCAGTTTAGTCGCTGTTTATCCGATCACGCATGATTCGCAGTATTTGTACAAACTTCGCCTTGCTAAATTCGCGTTCAGAGTATCTTATGACTCTAATCTAAACAATCAAACCTACCGCATCTTTATTTCGCATGACAAAACTCGGTGAAACAAAGAGACTTATTCCATATATATTTATAGATTAGCTTCGATAAGAACTGACAAATACGTTGAATTGAATCAGTTATATTTATTCGACTTAAGAAACTGTAAACGTTATTTAAATTTTGAACACTCAATTCATTCTAAGAAGGTACTATTGTTTTAATTTTACTTGAAGAGTAGATTACGGGAGAAAAAACGTATTTGTCGATTCTTATTTTACATAAATTCCTAAAAATTTAAAGATACTTAATTCTATCCGGAACAGATATTATGGAGCTTAGCAATTAATCGGGTTTATTTGTGTCACGCATAATTCTTAAGGACGATTATGATGACTCGGTGAACGAGTAAGTAGGTCAGGTTGATGTTTGCAAAGAAAGTCGATAACAGCTGAGAAGAGGCGGAACGTGTTAAGTGTGGATAAGTCATAAGTCATTTGAAAATTAATATAGCGCATGCTTTAATCAAGAAATCTCATTTGACATAAGAAACGGATCTGTATACGTCATTTAACGGATTCGATGAGTGATTAGTTCTTCGCATGCAGTTTTCACTGGACCTTGCACATAGTCGTTCGTTATTTTACAGAGATTAACATATTTGTTGGACGAAGCCCTCAAGGTGCAAACTGTAAATTTTGAATAGTAGGCAAAGGAAACAGATGCATCTGACATGCAGATATTATAAACACCGCAGCTTCAAAGGGGGTGTTTCCAACACATAACTGCTCTAGTAACGAGAAATTAATGTTTGGGATTAATAATTTTTCTTGCATATGCTACAAAACTCGTCCATTTTCTGCTACCAGACCGTAAAGTTTATTTATGTCAATTTAATCTTAAATATCGTGTTCTGCGATAATAATTTCTGCATTGTGTGGGTAGATAATAATAATAATAATTTCTCCATCGGTAGACCAAGTTTCCTTCCCAGTGTAATAACTTTGCGAAAATACTCGGTATGGCTGTAAAACTTGGTAAGTTTATTCTTCTTTATGATATTTAATAATATCATAACGCGATCGAAATTCTGTCTAAATTTTCTAAATTTTAAGAACGAATTGTGAGATTTCACATTATTATTTGATTAATATGTTGTTTATGTGTAAGATGCTGAAGTCAGTGAGTGAAATTGTCTTGAAGCTGCACAAATTCAAATTTCATTTGAAGTTTTAGTAAACGAAGTTATGGTTTCATTGTATATAATTTTCATTCTCCTCGCTGTCTTTAGCTTCTTAGACTCAAATTCAGTCTTAATAAATCAATTTAAGTTCTCACATTCTCCGTATCTATCTTCATCTCTCTTTCTCTCTCTCTCTCTCTCTCTCAATATGAAATAACCGCCGGCAGTGACGGATGTCATTTATGTGCGGCTCATAAACCTTCCCTTTCATTGTATTCCGCAACTAGTTTTCCTTTTAATGTCGAGCCTGTGAGTGGCGAATATGAATTCCCTGCCATGATTTTTCGCCCCGGCGCTAAACTCAAACATACGGACTTTTATTGTTCTTTACTCAATAAGGTACTTCCTACCATTCAAAGACAATTTTGAAAAATGTTTGTTTGTTACTCAAATTGCTTCCACGAATTGATCTTACAATTAATTTTCGTTATGTGACTAAATCATTGCAAGATCTTTATGTAAGTGTCTAATTATACATTCTTTTACTTTAAGGCTCTCTGAAACTTTACTTATAAACCACCTTGAAAAGTTATAAAAATGCGAGAAGATCGCAAACAATTTACTAGCTTTGCATAAAAATATACACATCATTCCCAGCCGCTTTACCGTTTTTTTGGTCAATTAAAGGTTTAATGATACTGAGCAAAAGATCTTTGTCAGTCTGAAATTTAAGTTAAGTTAATCTTCAAGTTAATCTTACCTACGGGAAGCTAGAGACCAGTATAATAAAATGTTTCCGGTACTACGAAAAAAGAACGGAACATGATTAAGCGTCATAATTAATTCGCATTACGTAATATTGACGAAGAAAGCTGCCCCTTATACACGTGTGGATACACGCCATAAATTATAGCGGTGTAGATTACATCATAAATAAAAATTGTTGGAAAAAAATTATTTTTCCGCGTCGATTCTCACTGAAATGATTTCTTAGACCTCCATGCTCTGTAGGCAATTGCGATTTGTGCTGGAAGTAAAATTAAACTTTGGTCGACCAGAGTTAGTTATGTTAGTCCAAGTGTAAATTTCTCGACCGTGGCTTTGCATTCTGCCCAAATTGGCCAGACTGTTGCTTGGTATCTAACCCGAAACCGGAATAGTACATACGAAACATGACTAGTTGGAAAGTTTGAGACGAAACAAGTTACTATATAATTAATTTTGTAATTAACTTCTTCAAAAGTATGCATCACTTTGATGATGAAATATTTCGCAAGTTTTATTTCAAGTTAATAAATATAAAATTGGAGTTCTAGTTTGCATAATCCTATTGACAAAAATCGATAGTTGAAGATAAACTTGAAAACTCAATTTTCCCCCAATATTTATTGGATTTCCTCTTACGTGTAAAGTGCTCCAGGCGACGCATCGTTATCTGGTAATTTTACTGGTAGTGTGCAGCAAGGACAAACTTACCCACACTACATATGGATTGCGGAATCACTTCTGTGGCGACGAGTATAAAAATGGTAATTGCTTGCTCAGTGAGAGTTTCACACCTCTTTGTTGAAGCGTAACACTCTAATTGAGTCTGTTTGTAATCCTGCTTATGAATCTTTATGAAAGGGAAGGTTTATGGGCGTCAGATAAACCTCATCCATCAACGGAGAGGCAGCTAAATACCTCATCAGTTCTCTAGGAACTAACATGGTGTCTTCCCGATAAGCACGCTAAGAGGACATTTAAGTACACTCCGTAATAAGACTCCATAATAATGTCACTTGAATCCCATAGAGCCAGCCTTGCCCTAGATTTTATCTTAATCTGGTTCGATATCTGCATAGCGCATATACAGTGCAGCGGAATCATCTAACGACTGCGGAGACATCGATTCAGCCCTGCTAATCATTCAAGGAATAACGGTCGGAAGAAAATGATTCGATCGTACGTGAATCTGAACACAATATAATTTCTGGACCTAATTTCTCATCGCTGAAATGTGATTTCGATTTTTTCAACAGCCACAATGAAGTATTTATGAAATTATGAAAAATATCATTTTCTTTCACAATATAACACGCATAATATGCTTTCACATCGCAAATTATTTCAGGAAAGCTCGTAATTCAATTTTAATGACAAAAACTTTTTAATCAAAACTGAATAGCAAGTTTTACGATGTTTTTTATCACACAGTGGACGTGAAAAATTAATTTAACGTTCTTTTAGATTTCAAAATATGTTTTAATAATATTATAAAGAATCAATCGGAAAGAATAAGGTTTTTTCGTTTTTATATCAAGCTATTATACAATTTTAATTTTGTGATCTCAAGCATTAAGTCCAACGTATAATTTCTTATATATTTAAGTAAACAGAAAATGATATCTAGATTATCATTCTGATTAAAATATTTTACGAGAAAGGACTGGAAGAGACTATAATTGGACGAAATCGTCAAGAAGTCGGAGATTTTTGGGACTTGAAAGGTTAATGGTATCATTAGCTTGTGCTAATAGTATCATTCCGTGAAGCGGAAATATCCACGAGGATCGCTTCCGTGCGAATACCGTTGCGTTGGCAAGGGCAAAGAACGCAGACGTAATTATCCGAAATGTTGGTATTTCAGGCATAAAAGAATCACGATGTGCTTCCGCCGCACGATCAACCTTGAACTTGCATTCTAGCGAGGTGAATGTTCGTACGTTGTAGAGAATATAAGGCGGATTTGGTTTTACGTAACGATTGTAGGTATAGTAAGCGTATAATGAACTCACGCGATAATCCTGGTAAAACCTCACTTCCCGAAGTGCGTTCCCTGGGAGCTGGGACCGCCTCGTGAAAGGAATCTCGAGGATAATCTCACAACGAGTACATTTTTATTCTGCTCCCGCATCAAGCCTCAATAGCTTCGATTTATCACGTGCTTGAGCGAACCACTTGTCCCATTGCATATACTTGTCCCTGGGGACATACATTTTTAAAATATACCTTCCTCCTACCTCCGAAAAATAATCACCCCCTAAGCGCCAACGTAAACGTATTATAGAGTGTGCTTCCATGTGCAAGCTCCTCGTAAATAATAAGAAATCAATTTCTCAGCAAACGTTTACTGTACAGAATGCCGTTTCCAATCGCCCACGTTCGTTGCAGTACTCGATACAAATTGTAAGATCTAACTACCCATGTGTTAGGTTGTACTTGTATATAGAGACCGACGAGACAGGAATTGATTATTTCTATTTTACTGAGTTTTATCCCATGAAATTGGTCGATTCCAAATGTCGTTTAGCGGCAATTTTCAATATTTATATGTACTGGCCTGTGATACAGTCGATCGTATACAGTATTCTGTATGATAATTGGGACTAATGTCGGGAACCAAATTCAGTATTTGACTATATCCTGTTTGCCGTTAGTTACTCTATTTTCATTTACGATATCGAATTTATACATCTGTTCCAATCGAATGTCGTGAATTTGGCGGCTGAAAGCTAAAACTGGGTAAAAATATTTCGTTTATAGAAGTGAAGATTTTTCATCTCACTTTTACAAACAAAATATATTTTTATCAACTTTTTACTTTCAGCCGTTCAATTATATGTATGTAGAAAATATGAGATTTTCGCAGTCAGAATAAATCCGAGATAAAAGTAAATGAATATTATTCACGAAGCGATGCACACAAAAATTAAATTTATTTTATCCATAAAGTAGAGTATGCAGAAAGATTTTAAATAGCAATATTTCTGGTTCGCTTCATGATTGGTTTGCCAAAATAGTGTAAGCTTTTTATAGTTTGAGATGTTTTTCCAAGGCTTTGAAAATTCCACAGTTAATTAACGAGAACGAAAAGATAAATAAATAAATAAATAAATAAATCCTCTTCAAATCGAATCATGAAGTATATAAAATAAATAAGAGAATTTTCCAATCAAAGCAGATTAGAAATAATAAATATTACTAACGAAGAAGTGAAGTTAAAGATAAAATTTACTATTTGAAAATAAAGTAGCTGTAGGCAACGGATTGAACTGAAGTTTATCACTATATTTATGTATTTTATCGTTCGAGTGCAATAAACGCTCCTTTCAAAAGCGTGACTGGATACATTTTGGTTTTGGATACGATTATTTTTCATTTCTCAAGGGATACCTCTCCACACGTGTATGATGTTTGTCGACGAACTGCTCGACGAACTGTCGTATGCATGTGTCACAATGAAGTTCGTCGAAAACGCTATTTTTTGGTCCAACTTACCGCACTGAGCATCCCCAAGATCCCACCCCATGAATATGAAATCAGCACAAGGACCACGCAGTATCGTTAATATCAAGTCGAGCCAATTTCCATTTGTTTCTCGAGCTACGTTAAGTCACTCAGGGATACAAATTCAGAATTATTATGTGTTGATTAATCATGAATAACTATTCATTTCGGATAAATTTCAAACGACAACTAGAATAATGAGTACATGATTGGCCTACCTTTCACAATGATTGGCCACTTGAAAATGATCATATATTAAGAAATATTGACTAATATATGTAAAACTTATAATAAATAACATAGAAAATAACAATAGACATTACCAGTTTCTTTAAGAATTTTTTTCAATGTAAATTAATCAATATTTAAAAACTGTTTCTTGTTTAAAATACAAACAATACAAAAATTCGTTCATTTGACTGAACTTTTCATTCATCATGTTTAAAGCAAATGATCAATCATTGGTGGTGGTCAATCATTGATGACCATCCCTTTTCTCATATTTTAGAGTTAGAAAGAATAGTAAGAATTTTGGGGGTGAAGTAATAGGGGAAGGCTGGACGAAAGAATTAGAGGAAATAAAAGAGATTGAGATGGAGAAAGAAGAAATCGAAAGGAAGATGAAAATAAGGAAGGAAACGGAAGTCATAGCACAAGAGGATAATTAGAGAACTAGACATCAGGGAGTCGTCAGGAATGTAAATAGGAAATGTAAATGAAAACGAATTGTAAATGACGTAGTGGAATAAGGGGCGGAAGTTATGTAAACCCTGAGGGGAAAATTATATAATAAAGATGAAGAAGAAGAAGAAGAAGAAGAAGAAGAAGATAACTTGTCGAGGACTTACATATCCAAGTTCTGTTCTAAAACATAGGAAAACATGGCCAAAAAATGTAGTGATTGTATGTTGAAGCGAAAAGTTGTAGTGGTATTAAAAAGTGAAGGTTTGCGGACAACCTGTTGGTCTTCCTCGTTACTCGGAAGGTAAAGATGAAAAATTGAAGAGTGAATTCTGAAAGGAAAAAACGATAATAAAACAGTCGTGACCGTCATGCTTGGGCTTCTAAAGAATTCAAAGACTCCATCGAGTTCTTCTGGCGTCAGTATCGTTCGTTACCGAAGGACAGTGAGCGTGTACTACTGTTTGTTTACCCTGTAGTTCGAAGAGCTTCGTAATCTATATATACATGTCTACATCTGTACATGTATAGAAACCCTTAAACCGGTTTCTACGAAAGTCTTCGCAGACAGGACGTGGCTTGCTCGGATCAGCGATACAATTAAATGTAGCAAACAATTCCGGATACAATTCATTCTCGAAGCTCGTACCGGTATTGCTATTTCAGACGGTCGACACGTAACGATAATCGCGAGGATGCGGCGGAGTACGGAAGAGCAACGATCGAGGAATCAACGACTTTATGAAACGATGAGATTTCCTCGTTCCAGTGGCCTTTTTCTCCTCTCCCCTCGTCTTGGTGATGGCGCGCGATGTACTCATAGAATAATGTACAACAGCAATACGCGTAATACAATATATCGTGCTTATTTATTGCCTAACATCCACCGGAGTAACGGGCGGCAATTAACTAAGAATCAGTAAGTACGGCGTATCGTACTAGAGGCGAGCCACCGGAGTTTGTTGTCTTGCGAGTTGGCCATAAATACAAACGCCGAAGCGTTGAAATTTCTTTTTGTCGTGCACCTTCCCTTCTGCTTCCAAGAAGGGATCTTCGATAGGCAGCGAAGCGAGTAGCTCAGAACGAAAAAAAAAAGTCGAATATTGAATACTTATCGACAATGAATTAGTGGGAAGGAAATCTCAGGAGATATTTCTTCCAGCGACTACTTCCGGCCTTGAATCACAGAAATGATGATTATGATCAAGATGATGATGATGGTGATGAGATCTCAGTCTTTTAATGCCTTTATTACCATCCAACCTTCTCTTCAGCGTCTACATCCAGCGATTCTAGCGGCACTATCTCAACAGAGAAACATTCTGCATTCTCCATTCTACATTCTGCATTTACTTTTCTGCTCGCCCCCGCTTTCCTCTCTTCACTTGCAATCTCGCGAGAAATTCGTTTGCACACTACATCTAACGGGATCAACAGCTGTTGGACGTACGCAAAGCTTTACAAGGACACGACTCGCGTGTTTGCCAGAGCAAAAGAAGTCGAGGAATAAAGGCTCATGTTCGGAGACATATTTTCCATTTCGCACTTCCGACCAATGTCTGAACGGCAAAGCCGGCGTTACGCGAAAGGAATTGATTTAACAACCCAGTGCAGTCTTCTTGCCGCCATGGAATTTGAAATCAGAAAATGGATTACCAGTCTGAAAACCTATTTGAATTCGAAATCCAGGTTCTTGAATACGGATTTGGAAAAATCGACGTTCAGTAAACAGCCATGTGCAGGCTGAATAAGATGCCATTTACATTTTAATACCCTATATACCACTTGATTCGAATTTTCCCTCGCAAAAGAATTTGCACCTCTATATAGTTTAAAGCTTTCAATTAAATATGATAGTTTCAAGAGCACATATCTTATCACATAACTGGAAATCCTTAACGTTCTATAATACACCCATGGGGCACATGTTCGCACCTGGAAAGAAATTCCAAGCACGAGATGACATTACCTCCAGAGAGTTCTGGCACGGAAACACGCGTTGGCGCCTTTCCCAAGAGATATTTGTAAAGATGTACCCAGTTCTTGAAAAAGCAATCTTTTTGAGACTGCACGTCGGTTTCATAAGTCGCAAAACATCTGAGTTTCAATCATATCTGAAGCACAATAAAAAGAATACGACGTAAATTTCACTGTCTTATCTTTTTGAGAATTCTTTGCAAAAAAAATTTCTCTGGATGATAGACTTCTCGCACATGTTTTTTTTTTTTTTTTAATATGAAATTACAAACAGTGTATCAAGAAAATGTTGCCAGTAATTGTAGTTTCTTTTATAACCCAGTATGTAATAACTAATTATTCGGAGACGACTCAGAATATATCGCATGTGTAGAAACTGTACAGCAGGATGATTACATATCATATCGAGAAAATACAAACCAATCATTTTCCTTCAACAGGTGTAAATAGAACTCTTACGGAAGTAGGTAACCTGTTTACAATCAGCTGTTTACATTCCAGACTGGTGCTCCTTATTTTAAGGTGTCGCTAAGACTGAGGAAAAAAGACCTGCACATTCTTTTTAAATTCCTGCAATACGAGTTAAGTGCCAAGGCCGGTGTGGAAGATCGCTCTCGGAAACCGCACCAAGGGCGTGATTGCCTGCAGAAAAATGATATAAGGCGGAAGGCGAGCTTCGAGCTACGAGTTCAGACATACCTTAATGCAAATTCATTCGAGGTGGCGTACAAGCTGCGACTTGAATTGCACGACAAAACTGATCGTAGCGGGTAGCTGAACCAAGAACACGGCTGAACGCCCGCGAGGCATGCCAAACGCCTATTTATTTGTAAACGGATTTATCTAGTCTTCATGCTTTCCAGTTTCCATCCACCTATGGATCTAGCAATTCTACTTTTATGCTTCTACTGCTTGTATGCTTATATCAAAGTGTCATTTTTATTCGTTTTCAAACAACGTTCAATTTGTGAGAGAATTGTAGGAAGTTTCTTCACATCATACTCTCAAATAACAGTCAAATAATCTACCACTCAAATAAATCATAGTAAATACTAATGCTTATAACTTTACTACATGCACCTTTTTGAAGATTATTTTATGACCAGTGTGAAATTCCCACACGGAAACTTCTTTTACATATACTCAGAATCGGAATTTTCAAAGGATTTCTGAAATTGCTCTAATTTTAAAACGTACGTTTTTTTCGTAGTAGTACTTTGATAAAAATAGTAAGATCCAATTGCGAACGATATTTTAACAATGATATGATATTGGAATTGTTGAAATTGCATGCGGTGAGAAAACGATAACTGAGAGTCAAATTGAGATGTTAGAAAAGTAGGCTCACAGCGAAACGGAGTGAATATAAAACCAGTTGGAAGTAAAATAGACTGGCGAAAGTATATCCCATGGGAACAAAACTTGGTAGTTGTAAATTAAGTTGGAAACAAAATTGAATAACAGAAAGTTGGACGTTTCAAGTCATATGAAAGGCCACACTAATGTTTCCCATGAGAACTTGTATTAAAACTTAGGTGGATGAAATTATGAATTCAATTTTATTTATCTCATTACATCCAATAGTCTTATGTATATATTGACATTTCATAAGCAGTTCAACTTAATTGAACTGAAGTAAATCCCTAAGAATTATCCTCTTACTCTTTTTAAAAAAATGTCATGTTGAAAATATTGATCAAAATTCCAGCTTGCAGTTTTAAACGATTTCAACTGACTTGGAAAAGCTTTGACTGGCTTCTGATAATCTGAAAATCAGGGCTGTCAACTTTCGTTATAGTGAAGAAATAAGTGATGTGTAAGCTAGTGAAAGCAGCTTATTATAAGCGCGGTATCCTTTGGATCGTAGATTGCTGTACGTCAGCTAAGAATCTTTAAAGATAAGAGTTAGGACCTTTACGAAGGCAGACTAACTTAGTGGTTATTAATAACTAATAAAGTGAGCAGATGTGAACCAAGTTGACGAGATGAACACATCAATTAAAAAGGATGTTTGAAGAAAATCCCAGATGAAGTTGCAATTTCTGATTGCTTTTGGATCGCAAGGATATTTTATTATTAAACATTGAAGATAATCTTTGCAGCTTTGTAGTCTAATTTCTCTACAATGGACCCAGAGGATCCTTAAAATCAATTGAATTTTTTTGAAACCCATTAAAATTCCTAATAATCACTTTATGTCTCTTGAAATCCTTTAAAACCCCTTGAAATTCTTTAAAATCACTAAAAATCTCATGAAATCCTTCAAGGTGTCTTGAGATGATCTAGTGAGATCCCTTTGATAACTCCTTCAAACTATATTAAAAACCCACTGAAATTCCTGAAACGAAATAAAATCTCTTCGAATCCTTTGAAACTTTTTAAAATCCTTTAAAATCTTATCCCTTGAAATTCCTTAAAATCAAGTGAAATCCCTTAAAGTAATTTTAAAATCCATTGAAATCCCCCAAAGTCACTTCAATCTCCAAGTAAGTGGGAAAATTACATGATGGACCCCCTAGTGTGCTGCAGGGATGAAATTGATGTTGATGGTAATAAACAGGTGGGGATATTGCTTGTATAATTGTGTAAAGCCCAATATCGGCAAATCGATATCTTCGAAGACGACAGAGGTAATTCAATCCTGACAATGTGGCAGTGTTCTCAACATTATCGAATATTTGGTACAAGAATGGTAGTAAACAGAACACAGATCTGAAGCAATTGGTGGATCTGAAGGGGATCCATTGTCTGATTGAATGCTCTCCACATGTATACAACATAGGTTTACTCCTTCTACATTCCAGAGAATCGTAGACGATCGGACTTGGGGTAGCTTACTCTAAACGCATAGACACGTATAGATATAGCCAAGGTACATCTGATAAGAGGATTAGAGTAGGTAGTCTCGTATAATCGACAGCTAATGTTGCGTGCTGACACGATTGCACACCGCCTGAGCTTATTCTACTCTCCCCCCCCCCTCTCTCTCTCTCTGCATCTACCTCTGTCTCTCCCTCTCCTGCAGTTTCTCGCTCCTTAGCACGGGCGCTCGCGCGCAAGTAACTACCAACGACTAGTTACACGTATGAAATAATCTATTATCTGGAAGGAGAGTTATCTGGTGCGGGCATTGAATCACCAAGGCCGTGGAAGAGTGGCGGCAGAAAAGTCGCACCGCGGTCAACGAACCTAGCTCGCAACGTGTATTCAGTGAACATCATCCGTAGAACTTGCCGGGATCTTCTGGTTGACTGTGCGCTGCGCATTGTGCAGCACAGCGCTCTCTGAAGAAGCTCGAGGCTCTTGAGCGCTGGCAGCAGATTTCATCGAAGGGTTTCTCGCTGAGAAATCATTGATTGCCGCGGCGGAAGTTATAAGCGAATTCTTGGAACACTCCTTCGAAAATCCCGGTAGTCCATTCGGGTCCACTTGGTTTGAGTTGGTCATCCCCGCTGATGAATTGCAAATGCGCTAGAGGGACGGAAGTGAGCTAGAACACAGTATTCTTCGAGTTAGCGTTAATCAATTAAGCTTCCTCTAAGCTTTCAGTCAAGTTTTGGCAGATTGAACCGATGATTAGGAGAGAGTTGAGAGATTTTGGTGGAGTAATTCCGGTTGCGATTCCTCGTTGTTTTAAGCGCCAGATAATGTCATTGTATCATATATATATATATATATATATATATATATATATATATATATATATATATATATACGTTGTTGAACGTGAGAGTACGTCGATTGCAGTGTAATTGTATTATTAGGATGAAGAAAATGGATGTACCGCATCCGTCTTGGAACATCGCAAACATGTTGGAAGCTGTGAATTGCTTGTGTTCGATTTGGAATTATGGTATTTCGATGGCGATGTTAGTATTGAATTATGGAATTGAGAAATTCTGTTGGAGGGAAGCAAGGAATATATTATTTAAAGTGGCTGTATTTGTTCCTTGTTCCTAGTCGAATGAACAGCTGTTCGAATTGCGGAAATAGATTTTAGAGCATAAGCAAAACAACAATTTAATATTTTTAAAGAATCAATAAATAAATGACGTGACACCTCCTCCCGTAGTTCGAGCGTGGACACATGATCGAACTTTTGGGTAGGAATGGTCACGTCCTCGGTGATTAGAGAAAGGTTTGAGAAACTGACGCAATAGTTTGAACCTAATTTCAACAAAAGAAATTCAATTTGATTTCACTACTGATTGCATGGTATATTATTGGATTGGTCACTTTTTCATTAGAAAAAGTAAAAGGTTGTAGTAAAGTTTTCTTGTTGAGTTTCTCCATCCCTTCCAGTCAGTTAGTGTGTTTTCTAGTTTCTAGATACGACTAGCTTTGAAAGTGAAGAGTATACTGAAGGTGTATTATCGAATAGGAGTGATCGAGAGCAATCAACCACCACGAAACTCAGCGAAGATCGGTTTAGAGCGCAGCTCAGGCAGAGTATCCCGTGTGGAAATTGCCTTATTTAGCCTTATTTTAAAAAAGGCTCGGACCAGGTCCGGATCAGGCTGCCTGATTGTCAAATTTATGTAACGGCCCTGATCAGGTCCGTTTACGGCCCGGATAGGCTCCCCTTATTATTAAGTAAGGCAGCCTAAATTATACCGTAAGTAAGGTAAACGTACGGCCCTGATAGGATACGGATAAAAATGTATTGAAGATCAGGCGTACAACAACACAAGTATAGTGCAAACTTTAGAAGATTTTAAATTAAATAATTTATTATTTATAATTAAAATATATTTTTTTGACTAAATAGTATTTTAAATTATTTAATTAAAAGTGTTTTATGAAATAGAATTTTGCTAGTCCTATTATATCAATCATTACTACCATATACTTTTCATCAATACTTTTACTTTCTGTAAAAGTGAACACTAAAAATATAGGAATATATTTTATTTTTTTTAACTCTAATGCATTTTTTGATTAAATTATCTCGAAAAAATTTAATCTTTGTGTGTGAATGAGTATACCGTGGAAAAATGTGGGACCACCATCTCGAGAGCTTAGGGTAATGGTTAGGTAGCTGGACTCGTGTCCCGTAGGTCGTGCGTTCGATTCCCCTCCGCGTTGCGTGCGAAATTTTATTTGTTATAAAAGCGTTAAAATTTACAAATACCGATTATTTATAAGTATACGCATAATATCTCTACGTATAAATCATGTTCTTAATTAATAACATTTATTTTTATTTTTTATTGTAACTTCTAAGTGTAATAGGCCAATAAGGATCAGTGAAGGCGGCCAAGAACAACAACAAAATGTTTATGCGAGATTTTCGAAACATTTCGTTATCAGGGAATGCTTTGAAAAAAGTGGGGCACTAAATTTTTATTTGCTTTTTTTATTGAAGCGCGTAATTTATTATATAATAAAAAAATAATAATTTACGGAATTTGATAGGAATTAAATACGGCCCGGAAAAGAGCCTTACGTATTTTAAAGGCTGAGGTAAGGTTAGGATACGGACCGTCTAAGGTTGGCAACATACGGTCCTTTTACCATTGAGCGTTACAGAACACTATATGGGCCTGATAGGATTGACGGTTCCGGACCTTAAGTAAAATAAGGCAACCTTATCAGGACCTGGTAGTGCCCGGATTTAAATTTCTACACGGGATATAGTTTCCGCCGATTCAAAGCCACAACTGTCTCTTTTTTAGCGACCTAAGATCTGCGCATAAACTTGAAAGTACACCCGTCTAATAGTATAGTGGTATACGAGGCAAGAATTGTGGATCTTTCAAGAAAGGGTTTCAGGGGTTAGGGAATTTCACGAGAGAATGCAGGAAGAACGAAAGTAAGAAAAAGAGGGAGTGCTCATAGAAAGCTGAGAAAGGAGGAGAGAGAAGGCGAGAGGAAATGGCCTTTTCCGTCTTCCAACGTTGCAGCCTTGAGAATATAGGTTGAATCAGTTCCAGGTGGAGGAGAAGTGTCGGTGGGACGGAGTGAGTAGCTGAATACTTGGGTCTCACCCAAGTATTCTTCGATAAAAGTCGCGAAGTACCTTTGTGTTACGAGTCACCCTCTTTGCAGTCTCAGTCCACTTCGTACACGTATACCGGGTGTTTCCACCTTCTGGGAATAAACAAAAAAAAACACATCCTCCAAGACTAGAATCAAAAAAATGACACAACTTGTTTTTCTAAAAGATAATCTCTGTGTCTTTTTGAATAGTAGTAATAAAACTTTATCTTATCCGTAGACAGATTTATGTAACACAATAAACATTGTTTTATCGGAGAACTGGTTTTCGTGAAGTCAGAACGTGATTGGACCAGTTCCTAATCAAATAGCATATATTAATTTCATTTTTCTCGTGAAAGTGGCAATGCCAAGAATTAAGGCACTAATGAGAAAAACTTCCTTTCAAGATATTTAATATTTGTCTTGATTATGAGGAAACGCAATTTATTCTTTACTTCTTCTTCTTCTTCTTCTGATTTGAAGAATGAAAAATTGTTGTGCGGTTTTTCATTCTATTCCACGAAGAACAATCTTTGAACGATTTTTCAGCAGGAAATTCTTCTGGAATTTGATGTCAATATTTATTGAAATATTCTGGTGAGACATCAGGTATAATCAGTATAATGATCGTTTGAGATATATCGATTGCCGCGATGGTAACCTCGTCGATTTTTCGTAAATTCCAACACATTCTTTGCGTAACTGAGGAGGCATGCAAGCAGAAGAAACGTGCACCACGCAAGTGGCGATCGTCAGGTCGAATCGGTAGACCTTAACGGATTTCCGAAGACCGAGTCAATCCGGATGATCAGGGAGTTTGCTGCATAGGTATCTTACCAGTCGCGCCTCCGGAACGCAATGAAAACGCCTGTAGAGCCGAGGTTCGCGTGCAACTATCTTTTCTATCTACGTGTAAACGTTACTTAGCGCTCGACGTGTTACTCGTGTCCTATGGTGCGGGACGCTTTCCTCGAAGATACCGGTAAACGTCGCGTGAGGAAGTTGATTTGCGTACAGGTTTCCGAAGCTCTGATAAAACCGACCTTCTTAGTCCGATTCCCCTCTCTGTTAATCTCAGATCTTCTCTTTCATTTATTGCACTCGTATTTCGTAAATCATATACAGACAAGAGTAGAAATATATGTGTTAGAGTTAGAAAGTTATATAGAACGATATATATATATATATATAACATAAGATGATGAAAGTCGATTTGGGTCGTGATTAGAGAGACCATAACACAGGGTAAAGTTAAATTCCTTTTATTCAGAACTTTCCTCGTTTTCCATGTAATGGAATACAATTTTTGCATTAATGACATATCCAAGCACCTCCACTTTATTATGGAAAAAATTACCCGAAAAATGCTCTTCGTACAATAAATTTAAATTAGCCGCTTTTTATTTTGCTCAGGTTATGAGTAAAATTTTTTATAGATCACGTAAAAGGGCGAAGTTCTGCAGTCAAAGTTCATTGGAATAGACAGAAAAGATGATTCAGTTATGAGAAGTTTAAAATTGTACCTGAGCTATATCAGAAATGAAATTCAAGTTTTAAAAGGTTGTATTTGGGACAAGTTTTCATTGTGGTTTCAAAACATATGATTTTCTTCTTCTCGAAAGTGCTTTCCTGATTTTTTTATATAATGACTAAATATGGGTCTATGGTCAAACTTCTAAGAGAGTTTGTATTTTATTCACGCTACATATATGAAAGTCTCCTCACGAAGTCCTGAAATGGACAGTTTTAAAGTTTGCTTAAAAGAAAACTTTCAACTCGAATGGGAGGACCTTGGATTCTTAATAGTTTGAAATAAGTTTCATAGAAGTAAAACCATGAAAAGACGCGAATTATTCTGTTTCGCCCTTATGGTCTGCTAGATCTTGAAACTTTTGACCTAATTCAGGTTTACTACCAGAAAATAGACGATTCAAGATTCAGTGTAGCAGAGCAAAGCTTACTGCCTTTCGCGCTTAGAAATAAGACGCGGTATCTTCTGATGGTTAACTTCCTACGTGCATTATACTAGGTCTTGGAGAATACACAGGGTGTAGATATGCGCGTAAAGCCGTCAGCTATTAAGGTACACCCGTCTTTCCGGGAACTCTGCCGACTTCACTGACTTTACCAAGTCTTTTCTTTTTTTACTGACTTTAATTGAGGCTCCGTAAAACTCAAGAGATCTCGCTTACGCTTCTGTTTCGCCGATGTAGCATCCAGGTTGAAAAGAGTTTATGCTTTTATTGCACGGATGCTGTCTATGTACTTCTGTCTACGACTTAGCTACCCTCGTAAAAAAACAATATCGAGGGTCGCCTTAACCTGCTCCCTTTTCTCAAGCTTCCGTCTATAAATGTAGACTACCAATCATCAAGCGTGCGACTACCACATCAAATAAAAAACATAATTAAAGACGAGAAAAGCCTGGAAAAATATTCAAAGTTGTTTATGATCATCCAACATACACCATGCCCCTAATCAAGCCGATTCACAGGTTAATATTCTTGCATGGAGGAATTAACGCTTCCAGCGTACAATAAACTTATTGAACCCACTTGCATAAGCTTTATAAAACCAATTCAACTGAGATATCAAATTTTATATTGGAATTTCTCCAATCACCTTATGTTCAGGTTTTAAAGCCTCAGGACTCGAGTTCTGAACTAAAACCACCCGCCTCTTACGATATTCCGGTCTGGTACAAAGTGTCTTTTTGTTGGGTAGTATGTATAGAAGCCATTAATAACGTAACTTTATGCATTAGAATTTTAAATGAACGACATCTAGATTGCTGGAACGCAACAATATATGTCAATTAAAGATACAATATCGACGTATACTATTTTTAAACTAATTTTCAAACTAATCTCATTTCTTGAGACCAAAAAGCTAATTTCAGTCGGGGGATTTTGAAATACAGTTTATTTTGTTTGATTAAATTCAACGAGAAATTAAAGTTTTCTGATTGCATTCTGTTTACAATATCATCCATCAGATACTAATGTATCTGTAAAAAAAAACATGCTCTGAATAAGATTTTATAGTAAGTTATTAAAGTTAATTATTTCTTCTTTGACAGTGTTAAGTTTATATAGAAGCCTAAAAAAATATAAAAGCTTCTGGAAACTTTCTAGAAAGTTCAAAAGACGTTAGATTACGTGTTCTTGGATAGGGTAGCGAAGTTATCAACTCCTCGTAGATATACTTACCTGTGTTTCTTCCCGACCCGATCGTTTCGTCCAACTTCCGGGTCATTAATTTACATTAGGACATTTTTCATGAGCTAGAGTTTGCGATCTTCGCTCCAAGGAAATTGCGCGAGTCGCGCGACTTTTTACCAGTCTTCCCTTCTTTGCCTCTGCCTCCAATTCGGGTAAGGCAAGGTGCTGGTTCTGTTTCTTATCGACGACGTGAACAGGTCTCTTACATACCTACTTAGCACAAAATCGAGAAACGAAGTGGAATTAAGTACTTAGAGACTCGGAAGCTCTGCTCTCCGGAGTTGAAATGAAGAAATCAATTCACTGTCTTTAAAGAGAAAAAAAAACTTCTTGGGCTGGAATACGAAGCCTTAACTTCTTCTCGATCTGATTAATTTTTTCTTTTTATCTTTTTAATATATCGATCTCATCTATCTAAATACATAATTAATTTTCGAGAAAAATGAACGACGTGATATGTCAAGATTTTGCACATCCGCAAATTTGCTCAATGAAACATTTTAGAAATATGATGAATATATTATTTAGACATTCTCGCTTCATGAAGAGCGGTAATTGTCGAATATAACTTTTAACTGAGAAGCATAACCCATAGCCATAATCAACAGTGCATAGAGGTACTACAGAAAGCTGTTATCACATTTCTTTATAGTTGTATTAATTCTGAGTAGTTGCTGCTCAAAGGTCGCATTGATGCTCCAAGGATATTTTTATTATCGAAATGGATAAAATGGTTCTCATCATGCAATAAATTGAGATTAAAACTGTATAGTGTAGGTATATAAAATACGATATAAAATTGAGAATTGCTGGTAGAAAATTTCCTCAATACTACTTTAATTACTTTATTTGCATACATATATACATATGTATATATGTATTCTCTATATGCATGTATGCATTTAGGGAAGATTGATTTTATAATTACAATAAACAGCAACTCTATTCACAATTGGTCCCAAGTTGAAAGATCTTGCGTCAATAACTTAGCTATAGATATACCTCCTGCAGTGCTTGGAGTACATGCTATCATTGAACAAGCTACTTGCCTGTTAAGATCGTGACATAAAACATATTACGTCTATAACTTGTATCCACTACGTTGCTACATACAATCTACTGGTTTCACCGCTTATTTGAACATGCGTCTAATTACTTTGCAAAGAATATTTCGTCATTTAATGGGGCAAAGAGTGTTGCCTTGTAAATATTTTGCATTAGTTAAAACAATTATGAAAATCATGAAAGACTCATTACGATGATTTTAAAGTTGATATCTAGATAATTATAATTGATTGTAATTATTTTGAAATTCATGTTCAAGTACATGACTTTTTATGAAAAGATAGCTACTTCGGGTTTATAATTAAAAACGTATTTTACGATGTAATTAGTGTTAATAATGATATTTTTTATATTTCAGACATTACTTTGCGTATTTTAAAAAGGTTGGTAGTACAGAAGTTAAAAGTGCAAAGGTCGAAAGGATATACAAATAAATACTAATTCTCGTGTAAACTCGACTTTATAGTTAAATCTAACTATTTAATTAGAATTCAACTACCTGAATTAGCAACAAATCAGAATTATTATTAATACTGAATATGAACTTAAGTATTATTAATTAAATATAGCTTGGGAGTAATTATGTTGTACATATCACGTGGGCAATAAAATTCTCCTCTTGCGAGTACGTTCCTGAGGATATGATATGAGAAAGGAAAAGAATTTGGTAATTTCACAGATACTAGGGTACTTGAGCAAATATCAAAGTAAGTTTAATTCGATTGAATACTTTCTAAGAGGCTTTTGATCGTTTTGTTGCAGCACACTCTCACGGGCCATTGCGGAAAAGTGATGGCGGCGAAGTTTCTTGGCGAGCCGACAAAAGTAGTCACAGGCAGTCACGATCGCACTTTGAAAATCTGGGACCTCCGCAGCAGAGCTTGTAAGTTATGCATATATCTACTGTCGAAAGAAGGAAAAATAATTCGCATATAGACTTTAGCGGAAGATTCAAAATTGAAAAACTTGAGCCTGAATAACAAAAGAATTAGGCAAATACAATTCCAAGCCAATTTAAAGAGACTCATTATTTTAATCTCATTTGGTTTAATTCGATTTTAATTGTTTATAATTAAATGCCCTCGTCCTTCAAAATTTTGTTAAAACGTCTTAAAATTCCTAGAGACCTTTTGAAGTTTCTTAACATTTAAAATCTCTTAAAATCATTAGAAATCTCATCAAATTCCATGAAATCCTTAAGAATTTTACAAAATCTTTTAAAAATTATAAAAATCTCTTAAAAATCCTTAAAATTTTACGAAAAACTTCGAAATTTTTGTAAATTCTACAAAATCTTTTAAAAATCATAAAAAATCTTTTAAAATTCCCTAACCAATTTTAAATTCCTTTACATCCCATAAAATATTTTAAGTCATAAAAATCTCTTGAAATCTATTCAAAGTCGTGAACACCTCTTAATATTTCCAGAAATGTTTTGAAATTCTTTAAAATTCTACAATAACATTTAAAATCTTTTTATATCCTTTAAAATCCATTAAAAGTATTAGAAATCTCGTCAAATTCCATGAAATCCTTAAAAATTCCATATAATTTTTTAGAAATAAGAAAAATCTCTTGAAATTCTTTAAAATTATTAGAAATCTCATAAAATTTCATAAAATCCTTAAAAATGCCAGCATAAAGTCTTTTAAAAATCATTAGTCTCTTGAATTCTCTTAAAATTTCGGGAAATTCCATGACAACATTTAAAACTCTTTACAATTCTCAGAAACCTTTTGAAATATCAAAATTCCACAAGATTTAAAATCCCAGAAATCTTTTTAGATCTTTTAAATTTTCACAAAAACCTTCAAAATCGCTTAAAATTCTATGATAACAATTAAAAACCCTTTTATATCCCTTAAAATCCATTAAAGGTGTTAGAAATCTCATCAAATTCCATAAAAACTTTTAAAAATCATAAAAATCTCTTGAGATTTCTTAAAAGTCCTTGAAATCTTTTAAAATTCTTAGAATCCTATTAATATTATTCCTAAAAATTTCAAAACCTTTAAAATCCCTTAAAATTCCCTAGAGTTCTTAAAATCTTTAAAAATTTGATGAATTCCTTTAAAATTCCGTGAAATATCTTGAAGTTCCTTAAAATGCTGCAAAATCTTTTAAAAATCCTAAATAATCCTTTTAAAATTCCCCTCTGAAATGGTGAAGTAACGAAATATCTCTAAAATCTCGCATACATTGCTGTTTCAAACCTAATCTTTAAATTTGAATCAGCGAAATTTTTCTGGTTCAGATTAAGAGAGTGATTGGCTTTTGAATGACTTAAAATTGTAAGAAGTAAAACAAATAATCGTGTTGGTTTGTTGGTAAGTATAAACTCTGCTATTTCAAGAAAAAATCGTAATTAATCTTCCGAAAATTAATTCAAATTTCTAATAACTCTGTATAAGGAGGTATAACAGGGTTAATGATTACAGGTTGACTGGTGGTCGCGAACCAAAATTTAGATGGCGGCCAGTAAACTGGAGTCGTATGTAGTATATTGTGTCCCGGCACCAGTTGTAATCACATTCTCCGTTACCCCTATTAGTCATTGCATAATGCAATACACTTACAATCATTTCGAGATAATAAAACAAACGATAAATCTGCATAGTCATTCATATGTATATTACGCTGTACTCAGGTCGTGTTGTCCGCAGAGCACAATGGGCCTGGCGTGTCTTCACAAATATGACATTGAATAATACTTCGAGCTTATAATGCTGTTGTAATAATGAAGATTGCATAAAAATCGAACCTTTCTCCGCCGCCGCCAAGTTAATTACCCCGATAAGCTTCTCTCGCAATAGAAAAACTTCAATCTATTCCTTTTCTGTTCGCTTTCACTCTGAACGAATCTGCCATCCGTACATTAGCGCGATATCATTATTGAATCCGTCTATTGGAGTTAGACGAAATGGAACCCGACAAATATAAGAAAAAAATGAGCTTTGAAAATATTGAGAAGCTCAAGTGAAGGAAAGGAGCTTTGCTTTGCGCAACTCAATTTTAATATTAATGGAACTTGACGCGAGTATTGATGGAAATTGATGGATATTCTTTATTCAACACTGTTTCATAATCCACATTTTACTATTTCATTTAAATTTTATAATTATATTTGCATCATGATGAAATTAATTATTAAATACTCCTTTTTCACTAAAGTGTGAGAAACCTGTTAAACTGGTGACAAATCCAGGTAGAGTTAGTGAATTGAATTTCGTTTTCTCGATAGAAATTTAACAAAACCACGTGTCTCTAATTTCGCATTCCGAACAATAGTGAACGCTGTACGAGAGGCGTGCATTGAAAAGAGAGGTCCACGAAAGCTGGGATAACGTGAATGATATTAATTTGCAAAGTCCACCGAACAGAAACCTCGTTAAGGTTTCATCCGAGCTTGTTCGCCTGTTCGAAAACGAGTTTTGCAGTTTTAATTTATCGAGTTAAACGTTTGCTTTAGTGTAGTTTTACTTCCTATCTCGCGAGTTGACTGTGTTGCTGACTAACGTTCGAGTTCAGTCTTTGGCCACCATCTTGGTGTCGCCTTGCTTAATTTACGTTTATTCTGTCAATTCAATCTCCACCTTCTACAAGGTTTTAATTATCTTATATAGCTTTTTTCTGAAGCACCACTAATCCACTAGATTTCCAGTCCTTTTCTAATCCTAGGTTTTCTAATCCTTAGAAACCTAGATTCATTGATTAAGCAGCTAGGAGAGGAGTTACTCATAAATTCGAATCATTGCCATACTTCTGGCTATCTCAATCCGTAAAATTTTATGCTTACTCCTTACTGACAAAAAGTACTTGTTCCTTCCTGGCTTGAAAACAGCAAGCAACAGCAAGCAATCATTGCTAGCATGTTTCCTAGCACGTTTTGCTATCTGGTAAGTGATTGCAGTGAATGCTGATGGCAGAAGTTATGCACCCCTCACAGCTGGGCCTGTGTCTAGCATCTGAAAATAAAACGGTCGATTTGTTGATCGATACATGCAGCAGCATATTAGCGAATAGATACAAGAAAGCGATAAAAGTAGTATAATAACGTATACGAGTTTTATGTTGAAATGGAGATACGAGCACTTCAAAGCGGCATTCATGACCATACCTGTGTTTCGCAAAAACGCACTCGCATCAAACGAGTCTTATCTGACTAGGAATAGTTACTCAGTTGAAGTACTTGTCCATTCATAGCGACTCACAAGTTGCGATCCGTCCTCGAGAACTCCGCTGCTCTTCTTCGCGTACGTGCGACGGAAAAATTCGTCGAGCGGAAGAGAGCAATGTCTACGCATAAATTTGTCTGCAATGTATAAAGATTCATAATGCAAAGGAGATTATTCTTTGGATAAAATAAGCCATGCTTGACAAATACAAAGGGGATATAAATAAACGTGTGCTGATTAACCCCCTACAACCATCTTTGTTTTATAAAATATGACGGATTTACTGTTTATTTGTATACCAGCGTACATAAAATTTACATTTTAATTATGATAACATGTGTAAAATTCAAGTTAGATTCATTAATTAAATATACACTAGAACAGTTGGACACAATATAATTCTCAGATGATTTATTGTTACGATCTTTCTTTCACTGTACGGATGAAAACTGTAGAGTACTATTTGTGAGAAAAGAGTAAAAATACATTATCAAGATTTGCAGAAGTATTTTAACGCCAAGAAAAACTGATAATCTAACTAATAATTCCCTGGGGAATACCACCCGGGTAGAAATTGTACGAGGGCCTAAATCAGGTTCTAACTAGTTTGCCCCACTTTTATTAGAGCTCTAGAGCTGGAAAATCTATCTAGCGTCTAATTATTTTGTCACGCTGATCTATTAGAGTCTAAAATAACTTTAAAGGATTGACTAAGTAATTGTAATCTTTTCTATTAATTCCCAGAATTAATTTATCTGTCATGTGATTTCATTTCCTGTTAGGCAACATATGTTTCTAACTTTGTACAAGGGATGTTTTATTTCCCTCGCGGGTGCTATTTGTCAGTTGTATATAATATATTACATTTTCTTTTATTTTATGAGATCCTTTTATGCCTAATGAATTAAATAACAGATATCTCTGTTTAGGAATAAAATCTGAAATTTAGTATCTTAACTGTTAATCTCCTTAATAGTTTAAAAGCTAAAGGCACATTTATTAATAAATATACTTCTTTAATAGATAATAGGGTAATAAAATAAAATAAATGATGATAAACGTGGAATAATGTTATCTATTCTGAGAAATCGAAAGCTACTTTTAAATGTAGGATATTTCCGCGAAAGATCATGTCGTTCTTCCTCCTTTACACTAATGGCGATAGCCAGACTGTGGGATAAACACCTTGTATAACTTTAAGTTCTGGAGATACCACGCAATGTACAAGTGTGATACATAATTTCAGACAATCGACATTCGCATCGCTACTGCCGCCCCGAGATAATGTGACTTTATGCGAACGACAAGTTTACTGTGGAAGTGATATCCCATAAAAGATAGTAGATTGCCTAGGAGTAGGAAGTTGAGGTCGTAGAGAAAAAAAAAACATAGGGAGGAATAAAGACTGTTCTCACAACGAGATGATCCCTTTTATTGTCGAGTTCATCTCGGCATGGATACTCGAATTATTCGAGAAGTCAAATAATAACTTAGAATGGCGCCGTAATCAACGTCTTGAATAGTCACGAGAAGGAAGGGAAGCAAATGCAGAAACTATAGTACCCATGGGAAGTCGAAGACTTCTTAGTGGCAAGGACCTCAGTTCAAATATCAAAAATTATCGATATCGATTTCATGATCTAGCATTCAATATAACCAGTAATACGATTACTAATGAAACCGTTTTAACATCAGATTTGAAATGTTTTCACTGATAATGGCTGAAATTAATGCAAGCTGAGCGTAAAAAAAGTTTCATCCCTCTCACATATGTGGAGCCTACCCCAATTGTTAGGGGTTCAAAATGGGAAAAGTGTAGTGTCACATGTGCTAGAGAGATAAAACCTTTTTATGCTCTTTTGGCATCAAATGCTGCTGTCATCAGCAATAATGTTTCAAGTTTTGAAATTAGCCTATTTTTACTGAATTTTGAGACTTCTAAAAATACTTTAATATACATTCATGAAAATTACACAAGGAAAAGTATGACGTCATATTTTCGTTCTATTTGCATGAAACAATCTAGTAAAAGAAAATTGAATCATATTGTCTGAAACGCTTTGTGAGTGAAACATATGTGTTTGTATAAAGTTTGTTTATTTTACTTGTAAAGTCCACGGAACACTTGAAAGTGTTTTATTACAAATTTTATTCTGTTCCGGATAGTAAAGCATCGGTCGAGAAAAGCTAACGTATGCGGGTTGTCCGCGTATCCTTTTACCTTTCTCTTTCTCCCAGTGTGCTCCTTAAGTTTACCAGTTTCTTGTGCAACGAAATTGAAGTACAAGACGTTACGTCGACATTCCTTTCTTGCCGTTCTTCTGTCTTGAGACATACTAACCCTCCACAATCCATGAAAAATTTTATTGTTCAAGATCTACACTTTAACTGCGTGGACTCCACAGTTGCATATCTTTGAAACTTAAAAAAAATCAATCTTACTGGAAAATATAACTGATTTGTTAAATTGCTCGCGGAGGCAAAGTTGTCGGAAGTGCCATTACAAAATTCCTCTAGCATTACTTTATTATTGCTCTAATGGCAAAAGTGACTCATAAAAGATTCATATCCTTGAAACAATGGAAGAGTTAAAGTCTTTCTGTTTAACCCATCATTTCTTAAATAAAATTATTTTGGAATATTCACGTTTTCATTGTTTAACTCATTCCAAATTGAAAATGTACAATACCGGTCAGAATTTTCAGTTTACCTGTTTTTCAATGATCGTTTAAATTCTCGAAAATTTAATTAAATCAAGGATTACATTTTTTTCTTTTAAGTAAGTCAAAAGCTGTCAAAATTCTGCTTAAACGAGCCCAGAACGAAGTCAATTTGTCATTTTTTAAAGAAGATATTGCAAAAAACATGAAATCTTTATGTTTTATAAAGATATCAGTAACTTTCGAAATAATGAACATTTTTTAAATATCTTAGGTAATATTGAACTTTTCACGTATTTTAAATCCAAATTTAAACCCTTCTATAGAAAACCTTTCAAGGTTTTTGATTCTGACCGGTAGTGAATACTATCCAGATATTGAAATTATTGAAGCTCGTATTAACAGAGTGAATCAGTTTAGAAGTGGAATGGAAGTTAGACGAGTTGTGATCGTGCAAAAGATGGGTGTAAACGGAAGGCTCGTAATTTATCTAGTTTACGGCCCTTCCACAGCGTATCACCCTCACATGTCTCTATTCTGACCCTTTTCGCGAGGGTTCTCCAAAGTGAAGCGACAGGAATATATTTCCCTGAACTAGACAAATTAATAGCCAGCACTAAAACATTGATGGAAGCCAAATTCTCGAAAGGGAGAAATGACTTCCGCCCTTCATGTAATTGACATAAATGCCAATAATAATACTCTCTAAATTTTGTTTCAGGTATAGAAACCAAATTCGCTGGCTCTAGTTGCAATGATCTCGTCACATCTGATGGATCTGGTTCGACAATAATCAGTGGACACTTTGACAAGAGGATACGGTTTTGGGATACGAGAGCTGAATCCAGTTCCAATGACATACCTCTGCAAGGGAAAATCACATCCTTGGATCTGTCACGAGGTAAGTTGAGATATTTTCCCGTTACCCGTCATCTATGGTTGAAGATTATTCCATCATTGTATATTGATTTCTTACAAATTTATTTTCTCATTAGAGAATTCCCTTAAATTAAAAGTCTTCATTAAGATGAAAATGTGCATTTCAGTGACTTTTACCTTTTGTGCTCAGGTTTCTGAGAGAATGACTTCAATTAATTCTTTCGTGAGTGCTAAGAATGAGTTTTAATAAAAATTTAGAAGGAGGAGGTTTCCATAAAATTACCCGAGGTTTTTCGTGGCGCTTTAATATAAAATCTGCACATTTCAAAAGAAGTTGAATAAAAGAGAGAATCTCCTTATTACCTTTACTTTTATCCTTGCCCCTCATTGTATAATTTTCATCGTGGCTTCTCAGCCCTAAATAGTAGTTTCACTTTGAATTTCTTGACATACTCTTCGTAAAAAAAGTTCTTTCTGTTTTTTTGTTCAAGAAGGTAAATGTAGGTTGAAAATATGAAACTGTCTTTAGTCTCTACCAAGTTAGTTAGCTTCTAAGACTGCTTTCGAAGTTTTCGCTGCCTTCTGAAACAAATTTCAAATCCGAAGCAGTTCAAGCGTGCGATCTAAAACTCGATGTTCACGTACCTTGAGGGAAAGCAATTTAAGTTGAATTTTAGGGTCTCTTCCTCGTATACAAGGGAATTCATGCAAATTTTCTCTGGTTTATTTTCAGACGCAAATTATCTTCTAAGCTGTGTCAGGGATGATACGGTTAAGCTTCTAGATCTGCGAATGAAACAAATCGTCGTTTCTTTCAGGTAAGTTTATTTAGATTCAAAATTAAACACTGTGGCTAGTGAGTCATTTAAAAGTAATCCTTCATTATTTACTTGGGCGAAAAATTCAAATTTAGCCAAATAAAATGGATTTTCTGTTTTAAATGTGCTAATTTAAATTCAATTTAATTTTTGCTTTATTGACATGCTGCACTAGATTTCGAAATCCAATTTTGGTTACTTATCGTTTTACGTTTGTGAAATGGCAGGGTTATTTCGCACCGGTGTGGTTTTAGATGCAATTCTCTCGGTACTGCGGTTTGGCCAGATTACAATGCGTTGCTTTGCAGATAGTGACGGCCGTCTGTCAATCATTCGCATCACGTGGATAAAAGTAAAAGCGAAGCTTCGCGATTTTTAATTAAAATATTTCCTGACGCGATGCAGCATTCTCTATCGGTAACCAATACACGAATATTGACAAGGAATTTTCGAAACGTCTAAACTGTAATGTGATAATGAAAAATTAAGTTCAATTCTTTATACTTTATTTCAATTTTACGTCAGGCTCTTCCTATTTAGCATCAAGAGAATAATGGCTTGGTACGAATAATTTATAACTATTTAAAATGAAAAGCAACATAATATAAATATATCGAATAAAAAGTTCTTAATTCGAGACAAGACTTATGGGTTTGCTGATATGAAAGTAGAAAAATTAATTTTTCGCGATGTGGAATCGTCAATAATTCGAAAACAGGTGTCGTTATTGAATATAAATTATAAACAAAACTTGCTTCAAACCTGTTAGCAAATGAGTTTTCGATAAAGAAGTTGGATTGTTTCCAATTGAAAATCATAAAAACTGTCGACGACTGACTAGCCTCTATGTAATTACTTGCCATCTTCTCGTGTAATTACTTACCTTTAGCACTGTTCTGTTCAGCAGAAATAACAACAAAGATAAATTCTTCCGAAGAGTCGTTTCGCGTTGTGCGTTTTACCACAGTAAACTTACGATTTCGTTGAAATTTAATTACCCAATGGCTTTTCAGCGCTGACGGCTTCAAAGTGGGTTGTGATTGGGCTCGGGCTACTTTCAGTCCTGACGGCCAGTATATTGCTGTTGGTTCTTCCGATGGATCCATCTACGTCTGGTCTGTTGTGACAAGCAAAATTGAAACTGTGCTGAAAGATCACTCGTAAGTACTTTTTGTTGAACTCACTTAATTACATTTTTTGTCTTATTTTTAAAAATTTTCGCTTTTAAAATATTTGATATTAATTATGATATACAAATATTAATTCACTGCTTCACTCTGCTAACTCGAAGTATTGAGAGAAATTAGGAATAATTTCTAAATGCTTTCTTGTTTTAAAAATAAAGTTAAAATATTTTTTCCGAAAGAAATTCAATCCCAACATTATAAAATGTCAAACCTCACTTTCAATATCAGAAAACGATTCACCTACGACTCAAAATCAAATATGCTACTCGCACCTCAACAACTGTTGGCTTTTCTTAATAAAGTGAACATAAAAGATGGTACGAATAAGATTTTACGAGAAGGGATTTATAGAGTAATTTTCATACAACCCAAACTTTTAGAGAAATGTGTTTTAGACTGTGGTAGAAACATGAGTCTTTTCAGAGGGAGAGTTTTCAATGAAAAAAGTGAGCTTAAAATCGCTTTTCAGTGCTACCATCGATCATTTAGTAACAAATACTAAATTTGCCGTCAACCGCAGATTCCATTTGAGTTAATATTCACTGAAATATAAATTAAATCCTAAATGTTGTCTAAAATTTGCGATTGTCATTAATTAGGGCTTATTTAAAATTGGATATTATTTGCATGTATATTGCATTTTAATATAAGGTTGTCGAGCTAAATTTTGATACACTTTAAGTCTAAAGAGTCTTCATACTTTATGACATTCTTTGATCCCAGCTACGAATATATTGGTGTGATATACAACACGTACATAATAAGGCTACCAAGAGTTAGTAATTCTATCAGACACTTCGAAAGTATTGCTCATACCTACCTGACATGAACAGTTCTAGAGCTCTTTACTTCTCCCAGTTGAGAAGTCAATGTGTAAGTTGTACGAAAAGGTATATATTTACTTGATACAGAAAATATTCGACCTGAATTCCTTCACTTCAACTTTCGATGGCGTATCGAAGAAGACTCGCGATATCGAGGATTTATACTACACTTAAACTTGGAAGCTCGCTTACTTACGGATGACGGTACTATTGAAACTGTCGCTTTCAAAGACGCAGGCATCAAAACCACATTCCAATATCCATATATCAATCCTCAGACGAGGAAAAGTATTTTACCGGATCACATCAAGAAATCGATACTACAGTAAAAAAATGGAGTTTCAATATTTAAAGAATATTTACATTTGATGAAAATATTTGTTGACTACTAACTTCAGAATTAGCATGATGCCTCTTTCAGAGAGAAAGGAAGTTTCAAGGACATTAAAAATTACCAATTGCGTTCCCTGACTAAATCAGCTTAACCGTATCAAAAAAATATATTTCAAGGACTAGTCACGATCACGCAGAGCGTTTTACTGTCATTAGTTTTACCTCGAGTGTCACGCATTACTCTGGATCATAATTCGTACGTTGAGAGCCATACTTAGGATTCTGAAGCCCAACTTAATAAGTGCTTCGCCTTCATTTTTTCGCTTCGTTCTGTTGATTCGTTTAACGCCCTGGAGCGAAATTCACTATCGTAAAAACAATTGGTTTTAACGAATGAAGAAACGAGTGACATGGTCCGGGTTAGGATCTAGAATCAGATGGCTTATTACTGAGCAGCGATCCATGTTCTAATTCACAATTAAGTATCGCGATTCTGAGCGTGTACCAATAGGCAAGACTCGTTTAATGTGGGGAAATTTGGGTTACCGCGCCCTGGGACGCCGCAAGGGTTGACTCTTGGATAAGATTCCTCCGCTCCCGAGGCTATAGATACGAACAAACAAAGATAAGACGTTGAAAAGATAAAGGCCGCCGGCTCTCCGGAACATGCTTGCCAAAAGCAATATTTGCTGCTTTCGAAACTAAGAATATCTCCTGTGGAGATGAACCCTGACAGCTGGTTTCTGTCTTTTTTCGAATTAGGAATGAATTCCACGTGCCACAATCTGAAATAATAATAAAAATACTTAAAACAAATGATGGAAATGAACTTAAACCCAAACTAGGGTAAATTTAATTATTTCTTTCTTTCTTAATTATTTGAATTGGAAGGTACCAACAAAATTTTTTTGATTTTTAATTTTCGTTTCCGGATTTGCATTCTAAACAATAAACATCACGCTTACAATAAACAATAAACATCATGCTCACAATAAACGTCATGCTTTGTCAAACATTGATGTTTATGATAATTTAAAAAAATCTTATGTTACGTTATCTTAATCCTCAATAATTTGAATTTAGTCTAAAATATAATCCCTTTTTAAGGGTATTAAATGAATTGAAAAATATTTCGAAAAATTATAGAAGATTTCAGGATATTTTGAAATATTTAAAAGAATTCAGAAAATTTCAAATGATTCTACATTGTTTCAAAATATTTTTTTTTTAAGTATTTGAGGAAATTGCAGATGAGAATTTAAAAAGACTTCAAAGAAATTCTAACGAATTTCAGAGAAATGTCAAAAAGCTTTGAGTGATTTTAAGGGTTGTTAATTTTTCTTTTTGCAGGATTTCAAAAAATTTCAAAATATTTCAGGATATTTCGAAATATTTCAAGGAATTCAGTTCTCAAGTGATTCCACAAGATTTAAAAGTATTTTCTTAAGCGATTTAACAAATTTTAAAGAATTCGAAAAATATTTCAAAGAAATATCAAATAGCTTTTAGAGTGATTTCCAGGAAGTTTAATATTTTTGCAGGAATTCAACAGATTTTAAAAGCTTTAAAAGAAATTCAAAAATATTTCAATTTATTTCAAAAGATTTCAAGGGATTTCAAAAGATTTCAAGAGTTTTCAAGGGATCTCAAAGGATTTGAAAATATTTCACAAGATTTCAACAAATTTCAGAGAATTTCAAGTGATTTAACAGATTTTAAAGAATTAAAAACATTTTTTACGTCTTGAAATCACTATAAAATCTTGATATTTTTTTAAATCTCTTGATAATCCTTTTCATATTCTTTTAAAATCCTTTGAAATTCCTTAAAATCATTGAAAATTCCTAGAAATTCTTTAAAATATTTTGAAATATTGTGAAATCTTTTAAAAATCCTTGAATTCTGTGGATTTCTTTTAAAATCCTTGAAATTTCCCAAAAAATAAACTTGTTGAAGCGGATCCTGACCTCCTTCGAATTAAGAACGAGCCCGGCGTGTTGGGATCTGAAAAGCTAATAAGAAGATAATCCCTCGTGGTTATTCTAAGCGTGTCGATGTAACGGGAATCTTGGAGAGCACCCAATGCTTATCAGGGCTCCTGCATAGAGCCGCCCACGGGTCAATCCTAGGGCAGCTTTAACCGCAATAAAAATTTATTTCGTGCCGATGCCGTGAGACGGGGTGCGGCGTGGCTAGGAATTAGATTATCGAAACGAGCAAGACGTGGGTGTGAGAAGAAGAATGAAAACCAATCTCTCTCCGAACGCCCTGTAGATCGACATCGGCTGATCTCATTGTCTCGCTGCGCGAAACGAAGCGCATCGAGTGAGATCGATCGCCTCGTGGCACTTTTCGCTACTTGATTTCGTTTTCCCGGCAATGATTCCAGAGTCCGGTGCGATATTATGTCATTTGTCTTCGTTCTGCCCTCCAACGGGAGTGCGATCCCCTTTCTCTTAAAATTCTTCCACTTCTACTGTCTCTTTCCCTCCCCCAACACACACTGGCTTGCACACAGTAATCCATCCTTTCTCTTACTCTTATTTCCTTCCGTTCAACTATTAGATTGCTCTGGATACCTTGCTCTAAATCTCGCTCGAATGCTCATTAAGTAAAGTCGAAATCTCCAATGATTGAATTCCTCGCGAATATTTGTTCATCCACCAAGTTTTCGACGGCAAATGAATTTCGATGGCGCGGACAATGAGTGGTGAAATTTAAGTCTGGAAAATTGTAGAGGTAGACCAGTCACTTTAGAATTTTCCATCGCAAAAATCGTTAAACATTCTGTCATTGTGAAAACATCAAGTCTTCACCGTAAACTTTCTCGCAGTAAGTTTCGGACACATACTGTTTTCATATACTTTTTGGTTCTGAGCGTGGCAAAAGTTTCGGTTAGAAAACAACGAAAGCTGTAGATTAAAAATTTTGGAAATGTCAAGGTGTCATTCCTGTGATAGAACAGCATTCTTCTAATAATTCACAGAAGCTTCATCATTGGCTGAAATGTCTAGAGATTTCCACTTCCTTGCTTTACGTCGACATTCATTCTATTTTCTCCCCCTTGGTGCATAATATACTATATCAGTTGGATGTATTTAATTAAGAAGAGGTTTTGGAAATGTTAGGTCAAAATGCTTAATAATCGGATGTTGTGGAGTGCTTTTGACAATTGTTAAGAGCCGAAAGTGGATTTTGTGGGGACTTTGTTATAGTAGAAACATTGGGTGAAGTTTACGCAGATCTGTAGGTAGTTGGTGAAATTTCTGTAGGTGTTGGTAAAACTTTGCCATTTGTACAACTACGAGACGTTAACCGAGCTGTTTGGTTTCGAGTTTCGCCTTTTCGTAGGGAAGGTGCGACGTCGTTTCTCAGTCTACCCGCGATCCGACGACGCAGCGACAACGCAAAACTCACCGCGTATCACCGCGTGTAATTAGACGACTGGTACGGCTTCTCGGTGTTAAACGAGTCTGCGGTATGGGAGGACATGGGGCAAATTTAATGGCGACGTGGCACGAAGTAGAGGCAACGATCTGGCTGCTATACGCTTATCTCTACAGGTAGATTAGTCCTCTTCTACGCACCACGAGTAAGAGAATGAGATGGAACAAACATTGCTATAGACATATATATGCAAGTGAAACTTTATAGCTTTTTAACTTTAATACTTAGTCTTTTGCGAGGATGAAACATTACGAATAGGGGAAGAGGTCGAACTAGGCAACATTACTCAATATAAGTGTTAAATAATTCTTAATACGTTCAGCTAGAAATATTAATTGTTAACTTCAGCTTATCCTTTAAAAATATTGACATAATAAAGTATGTTAGAAATTGAAATTATAGGTATTGCGAAACATCCATTAGGGGCTCTAAAAACTTCTTTATGGTAATGAAGTAATTGTCCAATTTTGTCAAATTAATAGTACATTTATAATTTTATATAGAATTCTAACGGGATTGAAACGGTAATTGTTTTTACCCGAGAAATTTTGAAGTGATTGATTATTATGTTTTAAAAATTATATTAGGTTGGGAAATGATTGACCTTATTATAGAGAATTACGTATCGCGTTCATCTAATTATTGTCATTGAAGATGTTAAATTCTTGCATAAATTTCAGGAAACTCTCGCAGCGAAATGTAAATTGCTCTTGACACGATTCAAAATCAATTACTCTACTCTCTCGGTGTAGATCCACCTTCCGTCGATATTTTGACTTGAGTGGCGTCTTCCCTCTTGAAGCAATTTGCCATCCTTCTTAGTATTGGGTGACCGTTCAGTGTGTTATTTACTCTAGAGAAAACGTCGATTTAATCATCTTGCGCATTGTCATTTATCTCCTTTGAAGGAAGAGAACGATCCTTTTCCCATGAGCACCCTATTGCATGTTGCTATTTACAATTGGAACACAGCTTATAATTACTCAACGTTGCAATTATTAAAGGATATTTTCCGACATGTCCATTTACTGAAGAAGATTTTTAATGATGTGTCCGTGTATGTTTTTAATTAGACAAGAATTATATCTCAGATTTTCGTCTTTCGCGTAATAAGAAAATGTGCAGTTTCGAAAAAAGTAAAACTTAAATTCTTTATTTGATTTGTACGTGTACAGATTTATCAACCAAGACAAGAACAATAAATGTAAACGTTTTACGAGGTTGTGAATATTCGATAACTTTGGAAATAGGCATTACAGATTTTTCTTCCTAGCATATCTATGGATTATTTTTCGAGCACGTACAAAACGTTCATCTCATTTTATAATTCATATGAAGGAAGTACGAATCTCTAGTGAATACACAAGAACCCCTACTTTGAAGGTATAAAATGGTAATTCAGTACTTTTAATCAGAGAGGAAAGAACTTTTTGCAGCTGCATTTATATTTCTTTGGTAGCGATTTAATATATTTAAAAATGTCTATCTTTTATTAAGATTAAATACTCCTATGTAATTTAATATAATCTGTACCACGTTACTGTTTTAAATATTGGGTGTTCATATTAAAATACCTTTTTGATATAATAAACAGACTGTAATTTATCTTTATAAATCGTGACGAAGACTTGTCTTCTTGATCTCACTGTGCCCCGGTTTAAGTGTAATAATAAGAAAGCCACTCATGCAAAGTATTTTTGCCTTTTTTGGAGGCTTGTATTAGAGACGTTAATCCATTATACGGAAGTGCCGAGACTTCAATAACAGTTTACTCTCGGCCTTTGGTCCAAATATCACGCGAGAAAAGTCATTATAATTATATATATCTTTCGTCCTATTCCAGATTAAACCATCGACCCTTTGCGTTATGGAAGCCATGAAAAAAAGTATGTTAATGAGAGCTGCTTTTGAAGAAGCCACCAGTTTCCAGCTTAATTATAAAACTTTCATACAATCTCTTATACAGCATTCAACGAAATACTTTCAATGTAAAACTTTGAGTGGAGCAGTGCAGTTTTAGTCAGACATTAAAATACGGTTTCATTACGTTCTCATAAAAAAGACCAAAATCAAATCGTAAATTTATTTTAGTTATTACTTTAGTAATCGTCACTAAACTACTTGAATTCCTTTAAATCTTTTTAAATCTCTGATTAAAAATATCTTGAAATTTTAAGAAAATCCTGAAACTTTTTTGAAACCTATTTTTCACCTATTTTTATGAAAAAAAATCTGCCCGCTTCGCGGGCACATTCTCATCGCGCGCTTCGCGCTCCGTGTTAGGCGCTTCGCGCGCTTGTGCCCTTCGTGAAGCTTGCGCTTTACAGGACGCTTGAACCTATATGTTTTTTTTTAAATTTAATTAAATTATAAAAATTTATATTTTAATTTATTTTTTAAAATATTTATTTTTTATTCTATTATATATTTTTAAAAATTTAATTAAATTAAATTAAATTACAGCTTTGAATGCAAAATTTAACTAATTTACTTAAGGTTCTATCGACCTTAAGGAGCACATTCTCATCAGGGCATTCGCGCTTCGCGCTCGATATTTGATTTAAACCTCGCGCTTCGCGTTCGGCTCTGTTTAACAATATTTTTCACGATTAAAACGAAAACTACTCATCCTATTGAAAAATGGCCAAAGGAGAACTTGTAGATCTTTTTAAGGCGAATAATTATGTTTCTTATCATTTTCTCTGCATCTCGCGTTTTTTGGCTCAAAATTTGAATTTTTGATTTCTTAAGGAAATTCAAAAAGTTGTTATGCGGATCCTATAGGGCGTTCAAAAAGAAACATTTTTCATCTTTAGACTTTTTTTCATATCGTGCGTTGTTTTGTTTCTAATTTAAGTTTTCTTTCATTTTTTTCGGATTTTCAAAATGTTATAAGTCATTCAATTTTTTTTTATCCAAAAAAGTCATTAAGAAAAATTGTTCAACTTTTTGAGTACTACGAACATACGTCATTAGAATTTTTAGATTAAAAAAAAAAGTGGTTTCAAAATTTTTCAAAATGCTCCAACTTTTTGAATTTCTATCCAAAATGGCTGGCCAACCAACTTGACCTTCATTTTAGGACACTGAAAGAGTATACCAAAGGACAATCCAATCGGTCAATTCTTTCGAAAGTTATCGTGCTCACAAACTAAAAATCTACACACACACACACACACATTCGTAAAAACATGTTTTTCGGGTTCAGGGGGTCCCAAAACGTGGACATTTGACAAAAACTGATGGGTCAAATTTTACACAAATCTAATACCTTCTCTGATGAGAATGTAATATAGTTTTTAAATAAATCGAAATATTGGAATGGAGGAAATTACGCATGTCGCACTATGCATTGTATGATGATTTTATCGTATTTGGTTAAAGTTTAGTAAACATCACTGAATAGTAGCCAGTGTGCAGCGTAAGAGCCATAGTGTGTGGGTTTAAATCGACAAGGACGGCGATAAGGAATAAATTCTAAGGATAGTTTCTAAAACGATGGTTTGTAAGGTAGAGCTTTAAACAATATCACCCTAAGTCAACCAGTGTTACGCCACTTACGTTACTTTATCACAATTACTATATGGCTATTAAGGTATATCGTTTAAGAATATCCGTAAGGGCCTCTTGCAGGCATAGTTATACGACTTTGTCGATCAATTAAAAGGTTTTCAATGGCTGCCCATAAACGGGCAAAGGACCTGGATACAATACATAGCCTCTCGTCGAGCCTCCAAGAATCTAGCGCCGGGAACGTCGGCTCGTTCCAGTCATTACGATGCTTTTATGCATGCTACATTAGGGTGAAGGGTTATGGGCGTTGTTAGTCACCCGCGCGAATCACAGCACCAGGATTCTCCACAACGTAATTTTCATTGAGATAGGCATTGTGCACACGCCTGTATGTTACCTATTTATTTTCTGACCAACCTCACTAACGGTCCAGCACTGATAGAATCTCAGTGACCACGATGCGCATTACATGCTGCACATTCGTGCATGTTTAGAAGGACACACCACTATCCTGACTCCGAGACAGGAGGATATAATTATCTCGATCGCTCTGATATTCGACCTACTCGTCATGACACACTAGAGATCGGAGTTTGACTATCTGCCTCTCGTTATGTGCAACAGGGCATTGGAACAAAAGGCGGAGTTACACCCGATGCAATGGATATGTGTACGTGAGCGTGTTTCTAAGTCACCTTACTCCCTTATCCGAACATGCATGGCACTCTAAAATTATACCAAACAATCTCGTCAAATTCTAGTTTACTTTGGCATCAATCCTAGACACACTCATCGAAACACTTTAAATTCGAATCCGGGCATTATTTGCTCAAGATTATTTTTGTTATGCATTTCAATTAGTTGAAATTTCATGAAACCTCTAAAGTATAAAACCTCTATAAGTATTAGTAAGTCGAAAAGGAAGAAAATCAGTGTTTTTGATTAAGAAATAAAAACACTGACGACAATTGTAATTAATTAATTTAATTTACACTATATAAATTTACAAAATAGTGGACTGTATAAGTGGAACTGAGCATTTATAATTAAGTGAGGAGTACAAAAAGTGTCGAGTTGAGTTCTGTCTATGCAGCGAGTTGCATAGGTCAGAGGTAGGATTGAGTCTGGTTGTCAGTCCTTTAGCGTGACCAGGTCTGAAGGCTGATGCTTCATTTCCGATTATTCACGAAAAGTATCGAAGTTTAACAAATTTGAGGAAAAACCCCCGAAGTTGAGATTAAGAATAGAAAGTAGTCGAGAAGTGTTTTCTTAGTTGCCAGATGAGGGCAATAAAAAAAGGTAAATCGAAGGCTAAATGTTTTAAGACCTAAAATGTACAGATGTGTCACAAATCGACTGATCGTGTTTTCGGACGGTTTGGACAGCTTATTGTAATAAAAATATAAAATTTAAGATTTAGTATTTCTTGTAGATATTTAAGTAGATAGCAAAAAAAATGTTTATGAATTTGAAGACAGATGTTTTGAAAACTAATAAATTTAAATTGGTTGGGACAGAATAGATTGTTCCGACGGAACAATCAGGAAGTAGAGCTTTTTACTTCCAGGTAAACAATAAATTTTGTTCTGTCATGCGAAGTAGCTCTGTAATCAAATATACATGTAGACACTGCTTTTCTGTTTATTATGTGAAAAAAATTCCGAGTTGAGAGATCGAAGAAGCTATTCAATCTGTATATGCACTGAGAAAATTGGATTGAACGGTATATGATCTTGGAAGGTTAACTATGGGACAGCGATCTAGATATATTAAACCGTACAATCTGGATGTTAATTGATGTTAATTTCTAAAATCCTGGATTATGAAACTCATAATCTAGATTATACGGTTTAACATCCAGATTGTACGGTTTAATATCTATAGATCGCTGCGTCATAAATCTTACAATCTATTTTTCTCAGTGTGTCTGCTGCTGTTTACCTTACTTCTTGTGAATCATATTTAATTATGTTTAAGTTTATGCATCGCTGAATGGTTCACACGTTTATGACTTGTTTTGTAGAATTTTTTTTATACGAAATTTACTTTTGCAAATACTCTTTAAATTCCGCTGATCTTGATTAAGAGAGCACATGTTTGAAACGTCAAGTTAGTTAGGAAATAGAAGTTAGTGAGGAATATATTCTATTTATTGAATTGAAAAGAATTTTTATTTTGTGAAGCATACTCTTCTCTACAAATGAATATGGCAGAAGGATAAGAATAGTACCCAATTCGTTTTTTTTTTTTAACTTAAGAAGAAATTTCATTAACCGTGAAACTTTTCAGGAGACTTTTCAGAATGAGTTAGAGTAAAGTAACTTTTTAGGAAGATGGTGACTGGGACAAAACTTTTATCATAATGTAATTTTTAAATAAAATTGTGTGAAAGTAATAATCTCGACAGAATCTTCAATTTATTGCATAAGCGAAGAAATTGAAATTGAATAAACTGGCATCCATTTACATCATATGTCTATCAACATGAAAATACTATAAATGAGATTAAAGCTTTCTGTTCATACTTCATTATTGCATAAATGTATAAGCTATTGAAAATTATTAATAAAATTAAATTCAGTCGCTTTTATACCTTTCAAATGTCAGAGGTTTACATGTAACATGACATTTATCTAATCTGTTTTACTTGAACCGAAGCTTTTCATTACATAAATCTAATAATTCCCTCGTTGTTTTATTTCAATCAGTCTTGACAGCGTTTTCAAAGCATATACTATATCAGTATATAGTATTTCAGTTTTGGCCTTAGCGTTTATCATTTCATGTTATGAATGCAGTGTGTATAAAAAATCGTTGTTCTAAACCGCATGGACATCGTCGGAAACCAATTGAACATTGCGTTGATGAGTTGCTGCATGAACGCCTAACGC
>CAJFCO010000035.1:4354321-4371749 GCA_904066015.1 Synergus gifuensis | reverse complement strand
TTATGCGTGTAACGGGCGCGAAGCCCGTGGTCTTTTGCAACAGTTAGTCGGTGGTCACAGCAATTCGTCTGGTCCATTACGGTCAGAAAACACAATCTTGAACCCATAATTGGAGTCGAATTACCCCGAGGCCTCGAAATCAGTTAATGTCACCCCCTAGATGACTGGGCATGTAGTAGGCTCATTTCCGCGAGTAACTACCCACGCATAACCGTTAATCTTATGTCTGTCGAAAAACTTAATGATACCTCTATCACCCCTTTAAAGAAGTAACTCATTCCGCATATAAGTATAATTAAAATTAATGAGTTGTTTCTTAAGCAGTTTAAAATCAATTTTAAGTCCATTATACATTTTGGTGAACAGGAAGCTACTTTTTTCGTATCTTCTTTTTATTTTTCAAGTTATTTAAATAAAATACATTTATAAATACATACATAAGTAAGGCAAGAAATACATCTTTATTCGGTGTTTTAACAAAATTACCTTTTCTACTTACAAGTTCCAGAGATGTGTATCGAGGGAATTTTCAGTAGAAACGGTAGTCATAAGTCAGACGCAAGAACACTCTAATAAGGACACTCAACTCCGGTGGAGGGGGTAAAGTAGTCGTGAGCCCAAAAGTGTATCAGACGGTCGGGTATAGCTGCGCCATTTCACGCAGTTTGTTTTTGTTCTACGCATCAACAGAAAATCAAATCATCATCAAATTTTCTGTTGATGCGCAGAGCAAAAAAAACTGCGTGAAATGGCGCAGCTATACCCGACCATCTGATACACATCTGATACCCCCTCCATTGGAGTTGAATGTCCTTATTAGAGTGTTCTTGGTCAGACGTCACAAATCGTTTTAAAGGAGGCAATTTCTACTAATTTAATAAAGATTTTAATCGATTTATCAGAGTGAGCTTGAGTTACCTTTAGCTAACTTCGTGCATAGTGCGCTAACCTTATTGGTCAATTCATATGGCGCGCGAATTTAAATTGTCATTTCAGTTTCTATAGACAAAACACGCGCGCTCAAGCGAGCGCCTAATCTTGTGATACTAAAAAGCAGAATTTTCATAAAAGGATGTTTTAAACTATGTATAATTATTAGTTTTGTAGTTTGAAACTTTGATTGTTTAAATCACAGAAATCGTGTGATTTTTTTTCGCAGGTCGGCTGTGACTGCAGTATCTTGGCATCCCCATGGCACCTACTTGGCATCCGTAGATCGAGCAAAGAAAGCCACGATTTGGGGTGATCATGTCTGACAGGAGGAGTCTTCCTGAAATGGACAATCAGTCTCCTCACTTAAAGTCTCGAAAGTCCTTTTTCAGGTTCCTTCTATATAGATGGTAGGACGTACAGCCTACCACATGTTAAAGACAGTTTCTTCTTCTCAAGAGATTGAAAGAAAAATCGCAGGAGGAAATCGACTCTTGCAATCATTAAATCAAAGACAAATCGATCAAGGGTCTTTAAAGACGAGTTTTAAGTTTGTAAGATATGATTATCATTGATTACTTCTCAGTGATTATTTTATATGAGCCTCTGCACAGAAATACTGTGAACCTGGTTCATTTTAAAGTCTCTCATAGATTATGTAATAGAAGCACCTTTTTAAGTTTCCATAAAAAATATGTGGATTTCCGGCAGAGATGTGCCATTATATTATAGTTACGAAAAATCGATAACTGGACTGTTTTCTGGCAGATCTCCAAATATGACTTTAAATTAAGGGACAGATAATCAAATTTCTTTTAATATTTGACTGAACTTTATTTTTGTTTATACATAAGAATTGGAAAAGTGGAGTACAAATATTCCCAGAATAGCAAAGTCACATCATCCTCAAGTCACAATAAATAAGACCATCAATGGAGAATGGTCTGATTTTATATTTCAAGCTTACTCCATTTTATACGTTTTTACAGTAACCTTTTATTTCAATACTTACAACACATGTATAGATACTTTTAAGGCACCCGATACGTCGAAGCGAATTTCTTAAAAGTAATTTCTATAGCTCGTCGATCCGAACAGTTTACAGGAACGTCAGTTCGCTTCGGATTTATTCTTAATATAATTCAATATATTCAATATTCTTACTCGAATTTAGAAGGAGTTCCAGAAGCTCAAATAAAGCGATGCTTTCCTACCTTACTTTAATGCAAAACTCTGTTTTAATTGGAATTCTTATAAACTTTCGGAATTCCTTAATTATTTAAAGATCGGACTACTTTACGAGACGAGTTGACGTAGTTGTATTTTCTACTTCTGAAGAATTTTAGTGGAATTGAAAATACGCTGTAATGGAAATCGAGCACAATAATACTGTGAAGAAAGAGTGATTAACAGATTTATACGATTAATGATAAGATCATACAATACACGCAATCTGTATGAGATTTTAGTTAACCTTCATTTTAGAGTTAATTTATAATGGTTAGGGATTAAAAACAATTAAAACTCCACGCATTTTTACAAAAAAATATGAGATTACTCGAGTATTTAATAACTTTGCATATAGAATTTATTTATGACGCGTTTAATGATAATAAATAGCAGTTTGATAGGAAAGTTGATAGTAGTTTGCGCTCAACTCAATATGATGCGACTGATGCTGTTCTTGAATACTAAATACGATACATATGGTACAAAATTTGTGTAGTTGAATTTATTACTGTACACAAAAAAACAGTAGAAAGTATTAGATCTACAAAATTTGAGGGCGCTTTTTATTGCATTTCAAAAGATTATGGTATTGGTATGTCGTTATTTGTGCCAGAATTTTTAGTAACGCTACAGCATCTACCATCTCTGATGAGATATTTTATCTTTTATACTGTAACATGCTGTATCTTACAGCCGAATCACGTCCAATTAGTTTGTTACCGTTGCACTATCAGCTGTGCGTATTTACATCAAATGTTTTAAGCTCTTACTAAGTCCGGTTACTGTAGTGGGCTGAAAATTTATTCTAATGAGAGATAACGTATATATATATATTGTCAAGCAGTGTAAATATATTACATTTTTTTCTCGTACTTTCTATATTTTTTATTACTTCCATGAATATTTCAATTTCATTTCATGATACAGATTTTTTAATAAAAATTGAGATTTACATTTAATTCATCATTTTCTTTTAGTTTCTCTTGAATTTTTTGCCGTAGTACAGAAAGAAACTTACATTGAATTCGATTCATTTCAAGAACATTTAAAATAAAATTGCAGCAACATATCGCCTCCAGGAAATCTTACTTCTAAGAAAAATGATAAATTTATATTTCAAAATTAACTTATGTAGAAATTATTTGCAGTTTAAGGTCAATTTTGGAATCGTTAAACAAAATTCAAGGTAAGAGATCAACAAATTCTTGGTTTATAAATTATAAATGTTTGCAAGTGTGTTTAACAATTAAATATTTTGAAGCAAAAGTGTAAATGAGTTTCCTGCTTTTGTTGAGTTTTTGAAGCTATGTAGAATTTTCTTTCACTCATGAATCGCTTAAATCGTTTTCTGTCCTCTTTTGTCTTTCTTTGTAGCAGTTTTTCCCTTCAAACCGACTCAACTGTACCTTTCTCAAGGACTTTCTTCCACCCTATCAGTAGCATTGCAGGTGATAGTGTAGGTATGTTCTCGTAGTTTCAAAAGCGCTCATTAGTCACTGAGATACGGTCACAAAGTGACAACTCGCGAGCATTGCACGGTTCAAGAACTTCCTGCGACTCGTATCGCAGAACTGTTTGTAACTTCAGCATTATGCTCTTTTACTGCGATCGACAGTTTCGACAGTTTCGCGATCAAATGCGAAAATCGTGACAGTCAAGAGAACCAGCTGCAAATTACGTCAAAGTTCAAAGCTTCCGGAAATCTTATTATATTTCTCAAAGTTTTCATTGAAGATCAAACTTGTATTCAGGAGCTTCATCGTCACCGAGTTGATACCATTGTTTTTGCCCTTGTTTGTAAATTATGCCATCTTAACGAATTACTCTTTAGTTTATCCATTCTGCTTTACATAGGAAAAAAATATATTCACAGAATATAAAGTAAAATTGAACATTACATTAAAAAAATAATAAGATTCATCAAATCACACATCGTATAAAGCTCTATAACCGACAGACACAGAAATTGCTTGTCTTTCTGGGAAAGAATCAGTTTTCCAATAATGGACAGGGCTGCAAAGGTGCTGACAGTAAAGTAAGATCTAATTATTTTTAAATGTAATAAAAGACAGGGAAACCTTTGAATTTTGTATACCGGCTTTTATGGAAGCATCTGCACTGCTGTAATTAACTATTCATTGATCAAAATAATTCGAGTTAGTGAAGCATACAACTTTCAGAGGAAATAATTCTAACAAGGAAACTGAATTGCACAATGGGTTTGACAATACTTTATCACGATAATTCGTTATATTTTATGCTGAAAAATAAAATAATTTAAGAGAAAACGAACCACAACGATGTGACACATTTATCTGTGCGTGAAACGATGTGCATTAACATAAAAGAACTAATTATGTGGAGTATTCATTTGGGTGTAAAATAATTTTCTTTTGTATAATATACAGCTACATTTCACAACAGTTTAACAGTGTAGTGTCCAATGTTATCAAAAAATTAATTAAGCAGTTAATAATCAAAGTACTGCAACGAGGAATAAAATAAAGACTAAAAATGTTATTACTTAATTAAAGTAACAACAAGTAATTAAAGTAAATTTGCTAATTTAACTAACAAAGTTTGTTTCTAATAGAAAATTTATGATCTCAGATGTATGTCTCAGCATTTGTCTCCCTGACTATCAAATCTAAATGTCTAACTTTTTATGCTAGACTACATCAAGGAGTCACTGATGAGGCCATACATTTTGCGACCAAACTTTTATAACAGTTTATGTTCTACCCTTGTGCTTTGCGTTAAATTCACTCTCCACCTACTTTTATACGGGAAACAATTTAACGTTCTAAAGAAGTTTGAAAAAGTTTTTAGGACTTTCAAAATAAGCTTTAAGGACATGTTAGTGTTAGTTGAATATAAAATTTTGTGTCATCAATAAAATACTTTTACTACGCAATATATATATATATATATATATATATATATATATATATATATATATATATATATATATATATATATAAAAATCGAGTAAACTATTCCATCCAATGTAACGTACAAAAGATGTATACCTTACATTACCCATTCTCCGCCTATTTTTTATAGACTTATAGAGTGCAGGGACTTCCTAGATAATGTAAGGGGGAATGCTCAAGATTAATACGCCCTATCTCAGTAACGTCGATCTCAAGATCATCTATCGCGTTAGATTTCGAGTCGGAGAGTGATGTGGCACGATTAGTCGTGTACTTCGTGTCCCTGACTCTATTTTAATTAACGTCAGAGATACCTCGCCCTTCGAGCGATCCAGAATGGGGTGAGCGACAGACTTCTTCATTGAATGTCCTTTTAGTGTGGTCTGATATGGAAAAAGCTTTGAATTCCCTCATGATTCTAATGCACATGTTATTTCATTTTATAAAACTGCTTTTTTATAAAACTTCTTTACTGAACTTTTAGCTAAACTGCATCATAAACTGAATATAAGAAAACGGCTTTATAGACCTCTGGCAGCTCTCAAGACCGTTGATTCTGGAATTGTGGATCCTTTGATACGTCCCCCTTAGTTTTTTTCAGTTGATGGGGATAACCCGATTTTTCGGCTTAACGTACATACGTCTCTTCCTATAGATTCGAAGGGAACCGGGGAGTATCGATATTGAAACGTAAAAAAGATTCAATCAGTCGCGAAGTTTCAGCGCCAATCAATCACCCGGCTGGACGGGCGAAGCTCGCGCAGCTCTATGGTGGCGCGTCTCCTCTTGGCCAACGTAAAATGGCCGAGCTTTCGATTTAGCGTCGACGCACTGCAAGCTCGATGCGCTTGCGGCGGGAGCTCAGTAGCCGCTCGAACGTCAGGAGAAGCTCGGTTTTCCCAGAGCGCTTCCTCTCCAAGCGAAGACGTCTTTCATTTTTCAAAAAAAAATCAAGTTAAAAAATAAAAAGTAATTTTTTTCTTCCTTAACTGCATTGTCCTGTGAAGAAACTGTGAAAAGCCAAATTGTTTCATGCTTGAAAAAAAAGTGTTTACGAGATTTTACATTCTCAATGCTCGACTTAACGGTCCCGGAAGTGGTGGTACCAGTTTCCTGTGATATAAACGGATGTGATTGGTGAACCGTGTCGCGTGGTCCTTGAATCCAGTCAAGCGCGCACGATGGGAAGTAACGTCAAGAAACGACACACGCGCTCGTTCGGACTTTCGCTTTTTCTTTTCTTTGCAATCATCACCGGTAAGATTTTCTTAATTGCTTTAACGACTTGAGGCGGTGAATGTGTGATTTAATGGAAGAATAATCACAGGAAAAGTTTTATGTCGAAAGTTTCAAGTTTTCTGAAGGGATGGTAGATCGAAACTTGAGCGACGCTTGAAAATCAGGATGGATAATCGAATTTCGAATATCTTCGGGAAAGATATGTCTTGCCTAGTAAAAGTGATTCAATTCCCTGAAAATCTGGTTCACAAAGTTGGTCCAATCCTTTCTATCGACTTTCGCGTGAATCGTTTAAGTTTGCAAGGAAGAACCGAAAGTTTCCGATAAAAGCACGCTACCGGCTCTCCGCTTACCGAGGCGCAATCAATTCAATTCAATCGTCGATTTCACATTCAAGAATGTTAAAATACTTGAATTTTAATGAAATGTCATCATCTTTTTTTATGAATGGTGTAAACTTTAAGAAGTTGATAATTCGCAGGATTCTTTTTCTTTATCACAGGCCTTATATTTTGAAAACAAAGATGTAGTTAACTTTTCTAAGTGCAAGTTCAGTATGATAAGTTCTGTAAGTTTTACTGACAAATGGCAAAGGGGAACATTGTTTTCCTCAGATCCTTAGTTTGTACCGTCGTGAATAGAGATCTAGAATGCGGATAATAAACTTTTCTAGAATTTTCCAAGGAACTAATAAATAAAATTCTTCAACTTGCAAGTTCGACCTGAAATTCTTTATAAACTTTTTTATTTTTAAAACTTTAAAAATATTATTTGTTTTTTGCAAATTTGAGTTCTTTAAATTTTCATATTTTATAATATATATATATATATGTTATATATTTAATAGACTAAACCCATCGACGAAGGCCTGAAAATTCTGATATGATTTCAAGCGTAACGCTTGACGAAGATGAATGATTGCAGAAGGTCGGACAATTTTTCACATAACGAAATTCCAATAGCGCATAATAAAATTCAATAAAAAACGAGCAAACAAGTATACGTTGTACAAAATTTACAATAATAATTACAGAGTATAAAAAAATCTGTTGATGATTTCAAGCCATTTTTATAGAATTGATTAAATGATAATTTATTTGAATAATGAAGTTCAGTTGTATATTGGAAAATGATTTTAATTAATCATTACAGGAAGTACTGGAAATACTTTTGCAGAGCACTTTTGTGCTTTATTGTAATCAGTGACCCAGGGGTTAGTAAATCAGGCAGTTATACTAAATTCAATTTGGGACTTTCAGAAACTAAGGTGGTATTAAATTTAACATCTGTTTTTGTACCATGGTCGCTGGATTCCAAGTAAACTTTAGCAACTCCATTCACGCTACGTGAATGAATTTACTGAAAAAGCAAATTTCCATATCGCGTTGTAAACTTGCAAACCTAATTGGCATATTGCCAGTGAAACTGTAATATAATGTTCGTACGCGCTGCAGATATTAATAATGAGCGAGTAGCAAGGAAGTTCACATAATCTAACGCGCTACCTTACATGGGTATTCGAGCCGATACATCATTCCTGTCTGGCTTAAATGGAATCAAACTTTGATTCCCAGAGAGATTAATAGCTAATACTAGAATAGATTGCATCGATCAAGTAAAACATGAAAAAGTTCGTAAAATCTGCGATTAATCAGAGCATTTGATAAATGCATTTTATACTTGAGCGAAACTAGTATAGTTCTCTGTCAACTCATTCCAGGATAACAATTAGCATAATATCATATAATATAATCATAGAATATCAAATTTAATACTGATAACAAATTTAGTCCGAACACTGAACTCAAATAAATATAATTTAATAAACAATAAAGAATAAAAGCATTTTGATTATAACATCATCTTCTCTGAAAAGCTGGTAACTTTTTCAAATAGCACTTGACACAAATGAAATAATATTAATAAATCTTGTGTTTATCATTGAGGAGAGTGAACGTTACGCTCTTCATGAAATGGTTGATAAATCGCAGTCCAAATAAAAGAATATGGACGACCCTACTCAGCTTCATCGGCACGCACTCGCATTTTCAAATTAAATGACTATTTCATTATTCACTAAAAAAACTCGTGTATTTTTTCCAATTAAACACGAAATATTATTAAATTATTTATAATGCTGTCATTTTCATGGAATTTTAATTATGTAAAAGGTGATTAAAAGGTGTTTAAAAAAAATATGATTAGTTTTAATAATTTTAAACGAAATAAATTTTCGATTCATTTCCTCTCGTGTCTAGATCGCATGTTAAAGATGAATTATTAAATAACCCGGAAGGACAAAATTGATCCCTTTTGAAAGTTTTCGACGAAACTGCAAACAACCTAGAGCTTAAACTTGTTTTGAATTATGATCCATTGTGTGGAAAATTGTCTGCAGAACAGTACAATTGCATCAGTTTGCTGTTACTATAGATTAAGGATGCAATAATTTACAAAAGTGAATAAATGGTTAAAAATAAATATCGCAATGTAAAGGAACTTTCCATCTTCCGTAGAATATTTCGATTAACCTTTTTCACTTTCCCTAAGTTTTTCTATAAAAGCAGCAAAAAATAATTGAGTCAAATAAAAGAAGGGTGTAGATACCGGATTGTAGTCATTATTTTAACGTTGAACATTTGAAAAATGTTTCAGAAACTGTAATCTTTTCCTTTTTATCATCTTCCAGGAAAAGTGTGAAGAAAACTAGTTTCTTGAATAAGAGCACTTTCATCTTCGCAAATTATATACAGTTCGTGACGACTTGCAAAGTGAATTTGAAAGTAATTCGTTAACGAGTACCGACAAAAGATCTTTCCGATTGTTCGTCTATCTCCTTTTCAGCAAAATTTATGCAGAGACATAATTAAAATGTCACCCAGAAGTAATGTTGATCGCGCTTAAAATTAAGAAGGAAAAGTAACGGGCGTGTCTTTGTTCTTCGCGGATTTAGCTGTGAGAAATTAAGCAATTAAGACGCGTATTTTATTACCGGGGTCCAAGTTTCAAGTGTACGTATTCTTTTTTGATCTAACTTCCTTCTTGTGGGCGTGATTAAGGAACTCGCGGAATTAAGATCAAGAGAGTGAAAAATGATTAATAGTGTAAAAAGTACGAAACAACGAAAATCTGGATGTAAGAATGAAAAAATAATGTGCAGGAATTTAGTATAGGAAATCCATTATTTTAAAATGAGAACAAGATAATTTTAAATTACAGAAATGCAATCAGGTATCATATTCGGAAAATTCAAAGCCTTATTTCTATTTTTATTTTTTTCTCTTTTTTCTTAACTCACGAGATAAAACGAGAGGTCTGATGCGTTATACGGTGTGAAGCTAACTCAGAGTCTCTATTACTCAGTTTCGATAAAAGGTATGAAATGTAACGAAGAAAACTAAAGCAGCTCTTGAGTTGATAAGGCGAGCAACCGACTTTCCCAAAGACGTTGGATGTAGTACTCGGAGGTATTAAATACAGGGTCATAAATGAACGTCATTCGTTTTGAGAACCCAGACTAATAATAGCTTTTGCAATTTAATCACGCTCGTTTTGAGACGTCTTCAACTTTCCCGAAGAGTATAAATGCTCGAGCCTGAAACTGTGTAATTAACGTCTTAAAAGAATAAGCCAGTGCAATTTGCAAACTTTATAATTTTCTTAAAGATGTAAACTTTGTTACGTCAAAGAAAATTTGTTAATGTACTATTTAAAAGATATCCTGTCATTTTCAACCTTTGGCTCATCCCGTTAAAAGATAAGCTTCTTTTATCTAAGTTAATTCACTGAACGCACCCTTTTGGTTTTTCTCCCAACAAGTCATTGTTCTACTGTAGTTTTCTTTTTCTATTCACTACTTTTTATATTTTTACATTATTACGTTTCCTTTGATACCACACCTCTGAAATAACCTGTTTAATTAACGTTTCACTAAAAAAGAGAATTTTCTATCCTTTGAAAATATAAAACCGTTGTAAAAACATACTTTAGCTTTATGCTTTCGAAAGTGAGAGCGAAATCAATTTTCTTTTATATAATATTTTTGTTGGAAGAGTTTCTTTAAAAAACAAAAGAAAATTCAAGCTCACTATCCATTTAGGCAAAAAGTGTGTACATCACATATTCTTAGTAAATATACTTTGCAAAAATGAAAGATAATCCTGCAGTGTTACGAATAAATTCATAAAAATCTGAGATTGTCTCAGTTTCGAAAAGCGTCAAATATTTTCTTTAGAGCCTATGTAATCTAACTAAATATAATTTCTCGCTGTGAAAAGGTTTTAAAAGTTTGAACCCAAAGTAGAAAAATTACTTTCTTAGGGACAGCGCAATAATTCGTTTATGCGAAAACTTTAAATAAGAAGAAAAGGAATCTGAATTACAAATGACTGTGCATAAATTTTTAAAAATCATTTATCAACACCCTCTCTTATTTCTGGAACCTTAAATTCGATTTTCTTAAACTTATCTGCGATGGTCTAAAACATACTTTTTTCAAGTTTTTCATAGTTTTTCAGAGCTTTAATTTTGTTCCTGTACTTTTAATATCAATCTTTATTTATTGTTAAATTATCTTTAATATATTCAGTTATTCCACGAAATAATTTCCTCGGGGCAATTGTGAGAGATATCGCTTGTGATAATTTCCAGAAGTTCGTCAATGAATACGGAACTGGTAAGAACAAATTCGCTGATTCGCTAATCCTATTACTGATAACGTAAAGTATCCTGAATGAGGGAAGGTGGAGGGCTTTAAGTAGGCGATTCGCAAAAGCGGAGATACGAGTGTCATAACCCACATAAGCCGTTGCTGATTCCTACGGAGCTTCGGTCGCATTCGAAAAGGAATCGCGGGGATTACTATTACTTCCGCTCGAAATCCCTTTGCCAAATACCTATATCCTGGCATTGGGAACTCGCGAGGTGAAGGGAGAGCGAATGAAAATCGACTCGCCGAATAATCCACTTCAATTTGCAGTAAACTATTGCGAGAGGCAGAGAACTTTATCGGTCCTCGCGTTTGAGGCGCCATTATATAAAATAAAGTGGAGCCACCTCTTAGCTGCCTGGCTGCTGGCCTAACTGATGTAACCATCCATATGTCCCCGAATAAATACTCTCACTCATAACCACCTTCGCAAAGTTATTTACACATTTATTGCTTCTCTTATAACACAGATCTTCTTTAATCCTTTTACTTTTTAATCCTTTTTTTATTGCAATTATTCATCTACCTTTGTCACCATGAAGTAAGAAAATTATATCAAAGAAAATTGAGGGTGTTTTTATAATGTAGGTACTATTTACAATTTGTAGTTTTTAATAGTTTCTCGAAGAAAATTATAATAAGAAATATGACTCTTGCGCATTGCAGTTTCTTTGAGTGAGAAATACGCTGATAGTGTAATTGAATTATTATGTTTAACGGAAAACGAGTTAGACGTATAAACGTTACATTAGGTCACATGCATTCTTATCAGACTTGGGTGTTCATGGACTCTCGTACATAAATTACCCTCTGGTACAAAGTTGAGATAAAAAGAAATATACCTAAAGAAATGGGTCAAAGGGGAATAATTGTGTCTGCAGTTTCGCGATATAATTTATATCACGAAATTCTGCATTTTCAGCTCTATGTTGCAAAAGAGTTTTTATTCCCTTTGTACACATTTCAACGATTTTGTTCCAAAAACTTCTTTAATCGTAATTAACAATGAAAAAGAAACGTACATTATCTTCAGTTTCAAAGTAAAAAATTTAGTTCTAAGAGTCCAGACAGGAAAAGCTTGAGAGTACTCTTGTAACTCTAGTAAACAATGAAAACCAATTAAAAATAAATTTATTTTTATCAGAAACAAAATATATATATATATATATATATATATATATATATATATATATTTAATTTTCCACTATACCTGTCGCAAACCATTATTTGTGAAACGTGAAATGCTCTTTTACGTGGACTGAAAAGCTCATCACGTGAAGCCTGCTCTTTCGCGTATAAAGCCTTAAGTAAGGTACCGCCGCGGCCTGGCACAGAAGTTGTTTGTTCGTTGAGAATAAGGAGTCTGAAGTACCCCCATTTTTCAGAAGTTTTTTCCACTGCCACTGTCTACTCTCCAACTTCCGCATATTTAATAGGAAGATGCATTTAAAATTTATAAAAGCACAAGTATTTCCGTTTACAAGGTGCATTTTTTAAAATGTCGCCTGGTGGGTCTTTGTCTCAGACGACTTAAATAGTTTGCAAACAAAATCCCTTAAATTGAACACTTAATATATCATATAAAAAGATGGAGCGTATTAATTCAATAATTTAGAAAAGCAGGGATAATGGATCATGGATTTCTATTGACAATTTAAAAGAAGCATTAAGGTTTATCTCGGCATATTAATGACGAAAATCAGAACAGTAAATCCTAAAAATGAATGCCTCGAAAGCATAGAGTCAATGATACTCTGGGGTGTTTTCTTCTTTACGTTGAAATTTATGGATAGCAGCCTTTGCAGGAAAATGAGAGGGCGAATGAGCGAAAAAAAATCTACGATCCTCTTCATTGTTAGCCACTATTGCACAGAATCAATAGATAGGACACCCATCTGCCGCAGTTATCAATTTGCCAAATTGCAAATCAATACCAAATTCCCCGTAGACCAGCTCGTAACAAGGACACTGAATATTTATATATAGAGGATACTTTTCTGTTTCATGCCACAAACATTCGACAGCCAAAAATTTACGCAACATCCGGTTAGCTGAATGAAATGAACGAGATGGCAAATTGTTTTTTGAGAGAAATTTTCATGGCATAGCTAAAATACTTGATGAAATTTGGAAACAATATGCTTCTATCAAAACCAGTTATTGCCTGGAATATTTCGATGCATTAGAATATTTCGTCATTAGAGAAATTTTTGACTAATAATTCAACGCACTGCTGAGTAATTATTGCATCGGTAGATTATATAGAGGCTTCAAAGACTCATAATCGATGTGCAGTAAGTTATTATAGCAGCATCAACGAACTCTAGATTGCTTGCATAGCACCAAAATATTTCCTTCAATTGCAGGCTAACAGCTTAATTATAGGATCAAACACTAGATCCGCTTCGTGTTAAATCAAAATCGGCAAATATGTTCACCAACATAGAAAGAGATTATTATGGGCGTGGATACTGTGAGCTGAACCATTTTTCACTAAAGCAGTTTACGGCATCAAAGTTTGGATAAACTTTGGTTGAGTTTTTAAGATCGATAAGGGGTGGTGGCATAAAAGGTGGTGGCGTTCAGTGGTGCTAAATAACGGCCTCGAAGATATCAAAACGAACGGCGACGCGTCAACGAAGACTTGTAATTTGCTCGGAAGGATCAGTGAACCGCGGTTGAATCCCAGTAGATATATATGTTCAGCGAGTTGGCCTTGTTTTTATCGAACTGGAAAATCGAATTCGGCTCTCGCACCCGAGGAAAAAAGGCTTTGTTATATCTGCCAGACGTTTCCAACAAATATAATTTATTTCGCACTAAAAACAGAGCGTAGAATTCATTTAACTCTTAGAAAATAGAATTTAAGGCGCTGATCGAGCATACAAATAATCCAGAGACTATATATGAATATTGAAATAGGTAAGGTGTGATAAAAAAATTGGAGAATAGTAGAGCAGATCTTCTCAAATTAAATTTTCAGTTCTATATACGAGTAGTGTCTATTATGTCTATTAATGGCTTTCAATCATTTTCCTCCTGCACGCGGATCAGCGAAAATATTTGGGTTAAAGGAAAAAGGGAACTTATATTTATTCATCAATAGAGTCTCCATGATTTAAGCAAATCCGAAATATCCTGAATATATATAAACATAAAGGATAAACCTCCTGAATATCAAAATTGTTCTTTGCATATCAGGGAATAAGATTAGTCTTAGAATATGGTCAAGATAATCTTGTTATTGTCCCTTTTCAGGACACCTTTAAAATAAAATCTAGAAGATACTTAAATGACTCGAAAATGTTCCGGTACAATTCTCGATTTTTAAACCATTAATTTTTTACTATACTGCAGTGTATTGTCGCTTTTCTTTGCGGCTATTACATCCATTCTTCTGAAATCGCTTTCGTGCACCAAGTTCGTCTTTTGGTTACAAGCGCGATGAATTGCTTGGAAAACGGCGGAGCAAAAGCGTCGTAAAGGTCATTCTTTTACCTCTGAAGCGTACACAGTTTAAGGGCGAAGCTTGAGTAAAGTACACGCTGCAGTTGAAAAGCAGCATCATCGTCTATGCGGTGGCTGCTGGTAATTTTCTGCTATTTACCGAATGTGCATAGAAGCAATGAATGCACACGTACTTACCCGCTGCATGGCAGGTAATAAAGTACTTGTCCGCCGTAAAAGAGTAATTTTTCCTTCTGCCTGTTTACACTTCATTATTTTACAGTGGTTCACAACACATCAGCTATTGTATTTAGAACCCTGACATTCTCACACAATCATCAACCTTTTCTACTTTAGGATATATGTTGCAAATCTATAAAATTAACATTTATGTGTTGCGCTGACTACAAAATAATGATGTATTCGATTTTTTTCACTGTATTTAATATCTTTAGAGTACGGTTCTGTTTTGCTGCACCTGCTTTACGATTTCGACTCCTCTAAGTCAAGTTGACCGAAGAGAGTGCATGGACAAGGAAAACTCATTAACTTATGCATATTAAAGTTTGATAATTAAATTTTCCATACTTAATGCAACAGTGTAATTTAAATTGTCAATAGTGAGTTCATAATATAAAAAGTAGAACAATAGAAGCTTTTCAAAAGTCCACCTCAAAAAAAAAGCAAGTAGTTCATTTACACTTGCCTCCAGCAGTGCAAGCACCGACTATATACTCAGTTTTCTGTTGAATTTCATGGTAGCAGGCTTTGAAAAACTGCAATTTCTATTTCCTTTTTCAGGACGTCCTCTACTATGAAATTGCTCTTCTCTTTCAAAGTTGACTCAATAGAAAGGAAAATGTAAATTGAATTGATCAAGTTTTTAAAAAATACACTACTTTTTAAACTAAATTCATAATTCTAAATTCATAGTATGAATTAATTAGTATCTTTCTGTTAATTAAAAAAATGTTTCGTATCCATATTTTAATGAGTTATTTGACATTTGTCTCTGCATTATTCACAAGTTTTTCATTTATGAAAACTAATAATTGATTAAACAGGATGCATTAATGTAAAAATAGTTTTTACTCAGGGGATTATGACCTTATTTTTAATTAATTCACATCCCAGGAAACGTTTGAACATAAAATTAAAAAATAAATTTATATAATCTTAATTGAGATGTATCAGGCTAGAAAAAGACAAGTGTGAGATTGAGAACTTATTGTGGCACGTAAACTACTGTAGAACCAACGTAAGATGTTAAACAGCGTGAAGTTATAAATAAATGGTTCAAAGACCGGGAAGTGGCATTCTTGAACGCGGAACTATACATTATACTAATAACTGAGCGCAAAGTGTTAAAACATATTATACATCTATAATACTGTAATATTACAATGATGGATTTATGGACACTAGAATATACCTTCTAGGTTCTTCTCACTTTTTTATGCCATTTTCTTTAAACCGACTTTAATTATACATTCTTTACCTCTGTATATGTGAAAAAAAAATGTTTTATTTTTGTTGAGGATATAAAGTTGATGAGAAAGTTTTATGCAGTTTTTCTCTAATTGTAAGAATATAGTGATATAGTTTAACATTTTGCCTGGATAGCTTGCTTTTGATTTGCCTGCGGGAATGAATTCTAACCTTTCATCTCTCAGTATTCATACTTGTCCACGTTAATTACGACTAACAAGTTAGCTAACTCTCTCACAATTTCCCATGTATCATAGCCTTCCTATAAACAGTAGATGAAAGTCATTCCTGTAATTCTAGCAATCACTGCTGTGTATTCAGTAACTTGTTTTCGCTCACACAATTATAATTACAATTATATTAATCGTACTATAATTAATATTAAAGTAAAATTTTGCCTGATATGTCTTTTTAGTCAAACGTTTCTCTGCGATTAATACTACTATGTAATACAGTTATAATACAGTTAATACAGTTAATACAGTTCTAAGAAAGCTTATCATTGATCTATAAGTTGTTTTCCCCGAAATTGGAATAGCCAATCTCTAAATTCACTGAAATTTTATACACGTAAATTCTGAAATTCCCATAAGAATCTCTTTGGAAACTCATAGAAATTTATTTGAGTCCATGAAGACACTCATATAAGTATTCACTAGGGAACGATAGGCATCCATTTATCTCTCGTAGGGAGAACCCGTAATATGTTCCTTTTCAGGAACCTATGCGAACTTACCTGATCTCGTGCATACAAGAACGCGCGGACTCTACCTGGATTCTCATAAGTTCTTATCAAAAATTTCTTAGGATCTCGTCCTTTGTTAACTATTTCCTCCATAACAAAATCCACTGTTAATTCTTTTTTGCAGAGATCATTTTATTCCTTCTTGACTCAAGACCTCTTTTTTACAAAGCAGTAGCAGAAAATAGTCTGAGATGGTGAAGATTCATTAATTGAGACCATATTCTACTCTATTACAAGCCTTACTTATACAATTTTCATTACACTACAATTTTCATACAATTACATACATAAATATTCTCAGAAAAGATTAATATTTGTATTAGATGAGACACGGGATTTTATCAAGTAAATAAAATACTTAAGATAGTACATCATTAATATTAAATTAATATCATTATTCTGTGATTAAGCTCAAGGAGAAACTTACACATGAATTCTACAATGATAATGCTTCCAAAAGAAATCCTTTTGTAGAAATGATTTAAAGTGGGCAATGGGCATCGTTAATTATGATAAATGGCTCAGTTCAATAAACCTTTTGGGCTGATGAATAAATTGAATAAGGAGCGGATATGTTTAGAGCATTAGTCTGAATTAATGATAATGAATGTATTCGTGAATGATTTTCCTAGCAAGGATGTGTGTGTGTGTGTGTGTGTGTGTGTGTGTGTGTGTGTGTGTGTGTGTGTGTGTGTGTGTGTGTTATCA
>CAJFCO010000035.1:4313305-4354221 GCA_904066015.1 Synergus gifuensis | reverse complement strand
GTGTGTGTGTGTGTGTGTGTGTGTGTGTGTGTGTGTGTGTGTGTGCAATGGAAGTGCTAAACTGAATATATAGGGAAAAAACTTGACATACGAGTAAATAAAGTAAAGCTCAAAATATAAACTAATAAAATACAGATCCTATATGTTGATCAATAATTATTAATATGTACTGCTATAAATAGTTTCTCTCTGTAAATATGTACTACTACTGTTTATAATATGAAGTGGCAACTTTTTAAATGAACTTCCAGCTAAAGTTAAATTTTTTATCAACTACCAGAGACGCTTCAGAGGCATAATCCAAAAGTGTGTAGTGCGGTCAAGACAAGTGAATAGGGTATTAATGTAAAGACCATACAACGGTCTTAAAGAAGTGGGGCAGAAAGTGATTTTCGCGTAATACATAGCAAAAAGACGTGCGTGGTGAGAGTGGGCGGCCGAGGGAACAAGAATTTTTCCATCCTGAACGACGATTGGAACACCTCTGGACTATGTATTCCTCACACCCGGGAGATTATATAGGGGTAATTCAGCTGAATGAACATCGGCAGTCGCTTGTCTTATCTGCAAAATGCCACCCCTTTTACCACCCCTCTATTTCTCCCATATCTGCGTCTGGTAGCGAAATCCGTGAAGCGCGTTTATATATCTGCGAAGCACAAAAGGAAATTGCGTTAGGAAGTGAAACACAGATCAACCGAGCGAGCCAACCCAACTCGTTTTATCGTCTCCAATCAGCTTTCCGATAATGAAATGAGCCATTTCTGCCACAACGAGAATTGCGAGGTTTGAGGACGAGAAAAATTTTCGAAGTAATCCGCCCTTGATCATCATCTCTTTATTCATTCCGTAAAATATGAAATCGGCGTTTTAAAGAAGCAATCTAATTTTTTGGAGTGCTAGTGGATCGTTTTCTGCAACAGACTGGGATGTAATTGGCCAGGACCAAGACTAATTGACTAATTCGATGTGCTCCACGATTTAGCTCCTGGGAAATGTTTTCCTCTAATCGCATTGCACAGGATTCCGTTATAGAGTCTATCCTATGTGAAGTAGATGGCAATTCACAATGGCTATCCCTCTGGGATTCCTGCGGAATCTTTTACGAAGTTTGGACAAGATCTCGTATGAGATTTAATGGATGCTGCGTTTTATTGAAAGTCGTGGAAAGATAAAGTAGACATTATCTTTCATCGAAAATTTTGAAGATGTTTTATACCCTTTACAGTTTTATATCCTTTATTTAGCATTTATCCGGGAACTTTCACTTAGATGTTTGAAATATGTAAACGTATTTATTAATAAAAAATAAAGGAAAATAAAGTGACGTGGTAGAAAACATAATATAAATGCAGTGTCATCACTTCCTCATTGAATGTTTTAATTTTGTTAGTTTCACTTTCATGATATGACTGACATATGGAAATGCACGAGGATTATTTGACAGCTTTATAATAACCAACTATACATTTTAATAACTTAATTATGGTAAGCCATCAAGACTGTAATGACCACATGCATCAATTTAAATTTAAATCAATATGTATGTGTACAAAATTATAATGAATATGTATATTTATACAATATACATACATTCATTGTAATTCATACAGGATACCGCTAATATATGCCGCTACGCTAGTAAAGTTATCCGCACGTTCATTGGTTATAGCTCAATACAGATTTTATCCACTTTTACTCCTCTCGTACTAAATTAAGTTATTACTTTCGTACGTACAACATATGAATACAAGATTTGTAAACATTCATTTTGACAATTTTTGTAGGAAAAATTAAAAAAAATTGAATTCAATTAAAAAAAAAAATTTTTTTTTAATTGTTTTTTAACTTGCTAAACCTTTTCTCTGTTTTAGGAATATCTGTTAAAGAAACTTGTTGGAGATAAAATTTATTATTCTTTCTAAATACCTGTGTATAGTCTTAAATTTTGTGCTGAATGTTATAATTATTTAAAACTGCTGACTAGTCGGATTTAATTTTTAATTACGATAACTATTAACTACGGGTTCTTCAATAGATTTCCTAATGCAAATAATGTTTTGACTACCATATAAAGCATGCTTATGATGATCTACTATCTGAGAAACCACCAGGAAGCCATTTCATATAAGTAACGAGACGATTACAAATTAGAAGTGTCTACGTTAACGAATGAGTGAAACTACCAGTAAAAGCATTTATCCTAACTGAGTCATTTACGATGTTTATGCTCGTTACGTTTCATATTTTAAATCAGCTTCCCAGTATTTTATGTTCTAATTAATATTCATGTTTAAAAATTTCTATAATTTATACTCTGTAGTTTTATTAGTAATATATATTAACATGAAATTGCGTAATAATTTTTAAATGCAGGAATTTTTTTAGTCACCCTAATAACACATAGCAATGTTTTGAATGAATTTTACAATTGCATTTATGTAATTACATTTAGTATTGATATGTAATTCTATTATGTAATCCTATAGATACTTCAAACGAAAAACATTATAAAATATACTTAGAATTAAACAAGTCATATTGATTCTTCCAGTTGCAGTTCAGTATATGTTTGTCAACGTGTTGAACAAACACAATGACGGAAAAGCTGAGCTTTAAAGCCTGATCGACTGTGATCTCGGAGAGAGCATTTCCTCGTTTGAGCGAAGGTTTTAAATGATACCGAGCGTGTCCATGTGCACCTTTTTCGCTCTTCTCCTATTTCACTGATCCGCTCAATTTATCAGCAAAAAATCTAATTGAAGTCGTTGACTTGAAACTCGAAACTCCCTTGATCTCAAATAACCGAATTAGAAAGCTTGAAACACATGGGAAGATGATTCGTTAATATTTTTAACGAATTTTAACGTATTTTAACATAGAATTTGTATGAACTTAGAAAGAATATTATATAAAGTTTTACTAACTGCGAAGTGTAAATTTTGCCTATCACAGATTCGATTTCAATTTAGATGGTTTGTTTGCAACTCCCTTGAAACCAGAAAATTAATTCCAAGTAATACTTCCTCCGATCGACCCTATACAAAATATACTTTACTGAGCCCTATAAACGATTGTTTTTCAGTTCCAAAACTTGCTTCTCTCCCTTAGTTAGCATAAAATCAATTTTCAATCATATTCTCAAGCACTTATTCTCAATCTTTTATCTGATGAAAAAAGTAATTATATCTAAACCTCCCAGCACGAATAAATGATGGTACCGAGTTTACCAAATAATATAAATGAAGCTTCCCTTGTACTCTGAAAATTGGTTTTCAACGGCGCGAAAAAAGCAGCTATGTAACTTTTCTTGATTGAATCACTTTTGCAAAAAGAATGAGAAAAGCGTGAACGAGCATAAAAGCTCCCAGGGTGAAACAGCTGGGTATGCTGACTGCAATCACCGTAGACTTTAAAGCTTCAATGTAGAGGTATAGATGTATGTACAAACACAAATTGACGACTCATGTTGGCGATGTGTGGCGAGGAACCGACAAATTTTCTTCTCTGCTAGTGGCAGGGGATGCTGGTACCCCACGATGCTAGTAAATCACAGCTGTACACGAACATACTTCACATACTTTCGAAGTTAAGGTTCACCGAAGCGATTCTACTAAGCGCCGAGCTTTTCGCGATATTTTTGAGTGGTTTGGGGGATGGCAAAGGGGTGAGATTGAACTAGACAAGATAGGAGTCTCTCGGCACGCGTTCTCTTTTTCTTACTTCCGCTTCACTTTTTTTCTTTCAGCAACCACATCCCCCTTCTTTGGTTGCCACTTCCTGTACGTTTATGTTTGGAGCGCGAGTTCCTTGGAGAATTTCGAAGAATCGACAGCCCGCATGCTGAACTGCAACCTCGTACAGAGAATAAATTCCATCTGTGGCGATTGTAGTGCAAAGTAACGGATATCCGCTTTTCCATGTTGTCAATTTATAAGCCAAAGATCCTTTGCTTGACAGGAGGAGGTCGTACGTGCACTCGTCCACGAAACCAAAACGCAAATCCACGAAATTCGCATCTACTCCCGTAATGCATTCTAGAAAATCCCATAAAGTAGAACGAAAACTGGAAAAGCGATGAGCGAGGTCGAAAAGTTTTACCTAGAGCAGCTCGGTTAACCTTTAATCCACCTAGAAAAACAAATCCTAGCCGGACTTCAAACTCGTTGCCCGTTATTCACGCACAGTGATCATGCTGCAACTGATAGGCTTAACCGTTCAAAATAGAGCGGCTTTTATATTTTTTTTGAATCTTTCCATAATCCGAGTGTATTCATACTATACAGTAATGTTATAAATATTTTGCAGAAATTTTATTGGAGGAGAATATGAAACGTGTTAATTTGTTATTAATGACATAAAGTACCATACGATTCAAAAAAATATTTCATAAAAATAGGGCAAACACTCTAAGCTAATTCCGCCCTTTGTACTCTGTGTTACTCTTTACAAAGAGTATTTTTTGTCCATTAAAGTGTGCAAGGACACTTTTTCATACGATTTTTAGTCATTTCACACCTCTAGCGTTAGAGTGTTTTTTCATATGGTTTATGGGTAACAGTAAAGTAGTGCTATATTTCATGTTGCCAAGAGATGTTTTATATTTTTCAACCCCTCACTATATGATGTTTTTTAAAATTTGTTAATTTTTAGTTTGAAAATTTTTAGTTTTAGAATTGACTCGACTCAAACATTTTATTTATTTTGCGTCTCAAGTACGTACCCACTTCAGCAAAATAATAGGTTTCAGAAAGTTTAATTACATTTTCTTTTTATATCTTTCTACTTCCTCAACATAAAGCATTAAATATACGGGAAAATAATCTATAGAACTTCCAAGTTTTATGTCTTTCGTGGTTTAGCGCTACTTCCAGTATTTTTAATGGTCAAAGTTTAGTTTACTTTCACACTTATATCTTAAAATACTCTGCCCTATAATCTTTGGACGCTACGGAATTTTTCAAATGGGCGATGCTGAAGTTAAAACTATTGAACTTACTATTAAATTTCTCAGGAGAAAAAAAGACCGTTTAAAAATTGGTCGTTAGAGAATAAAAACTAAGTTAATTATACAATTACAATTTCCATTGAGAAACTCGAATTTAGGGAAAATAGCAATTGTATTAAACGCTCTCATGCACATATGTATAATTAATTTCGGCAAATAATTATTACTCGCGCAGACAGTATTTATCGATTGGTCTGAATCGTGTAAAATATCGTATCACGTTGGTTGAAAATCTATTAGTATAGGGTTGCAGAACGCAATTTGCGAATTTCTGTTCAGCTTAATTACTCATCTATTAGTGTAATGAAATCTAAGGAAGGAATTCTAAAAAGTTTTCCTCTCGTTATATACGTCTTTAGTAAATTCTCTCATGACCGGGAACTAGCGAGAAAAAAAAACCAAAGGCGTAAAAAGCTGGTGCTTTGAAAAGAAATCCTTTTCTTCATTCAAAACTCAACCAAATGAAAAACTCATCCGCTTGAACGTTAGAAGCTTTTATTGTTTCACGTAAAAAGAGTAGAAAAAATATGGGTGGGGAAATTTTCCCTTCAAGACCGCGAAAATGGGCTTCCGCTCTATTGAAAATACAACACTTTTGCGTCGACATGAGTTTCATCGCGGTGAAAATGCAATGTCTTTCCGCGTACGCATTATACAAGCAATATAGTGATTGTGCACAGAAGCAAGCGAATCGTGTCACGCGTGAGGATAGCCATTAACAGAATTGCTACAAAAATAGGATAAAAATACTAAAAATATTTTGAGCAGTTATTTATCAAAGATATCTTACGTAAAATGCTATAAAAAAAATTCGCGAGGTTCTGCTGCAGTCTTAATTATTTTAGGTCTTCTTAATTCGAAGTATTAAATTACAATATTTTTTCAAACCATATTTCATTACGCAATAATGGCATTAACGATATCGATATGTATACGATAAATATCGAGAAGTATAATAAATCTGACTCGTTGCTGGTGAAATCGCAATTGTAATTACAGGGTTTTTTACTTCACATGAATGAAGTAGTGAAGCTCGGAGAGCGCAGACAGTAAATTCACAATTTTCAACGTTTTTCTCCGTTGAGGGTTTTTATATTTAAGCATCAATTTTCAAAGCCACTCTCATTTTTCAACGTATCCAGTGTTAAACCAAGAGATTTTTATTCAATTTTACAATCACACACGATACGAGTTCTCATTTCGTAATACAAGTCCTGAGTTAATTGTTTGATACTCACTGAAAAACTATTACTTTTCCTTTTAAAATTGTTCTTTGCTGGAATAATATTAAGAATTTGTGTAATCGATCGTTTTCACACGTCATAAAAAAATCTCGCAATTTATGTTTGCAAAGTAGATAGCCTCTTTGGAATCGATAATATTTACATAAGCTAGAAGAAAATGTTGCGCTTATCTTACTTTAATGTGCAATCATCGGTTTTAGATGTCCAACTGGATGAATTAATGTAACGAGAATAAATGGGTCGATAGTTTTGGTTTTTAATACTACTTATCTTAATTTCTTTGACATATATATCAGTGCATAATGTGCCGTAATTAGTCGTTTACTCCATATTAAAATGTAAGTTAAAGCATCGAAATACATTGAAATAATTATAACAGTGAACTGGAGACTTCTTATCGTATAATTTTATCATCAGTAGCTCTTATGGACCACTTTATTTCTTCTTCATAATCTTTACTGACTTTCTATTTGCTTTTTCTAGAGACTTGCACTGTCATTATTATAGATATATTATTTTAAAGTTCAACTCTTAAATCCATCTATTTTATGCATGTAATTACTTGTATTGATTTTTATACATATATATGTATGTATAATAATTTTTCAAATCAACTTATCGCATTACCTTTATTTTGATAAAAGGCACATCAAAGTGCACGCATATCATGTCAGATAATCCAGCACATAGGAAAAAGGATGCTTAAACTAACAGTTATAATCCCCAGTTGAAACTTCACGATGAATACATTCAATTTACCGCATTCACTAATTACCACTGTCTCCATAATATCAAGTCAAAGTTCGAATCTGTGTAATGACTTCTGGTAAAATACAGCTGCGTCCCTTTCCTTGAGATAACCAGCATCAGTGCACAGAGACTCATAGCAATCGAAAGTATGATTTCTCGCTTTAATGTGCAAATTGTGGCACAAATATCGGGAAAAAGGGATACTTTAACTTAGCAACAGTATTTGGTAACAAGTTTTTCCAAGGATTACTTTTTGTAATTTAAATACATAAATACGTATCTGTTGCGATAACAAGAGTCATTTATTGTTAATAAATATAAAATTAAGCCGGCTTTGATTTCTGTTATCGAAACAAGTCTCTAGTGCAAATATTGCAAACTGGCTATACTAGTAGCGACGCTAATTAGCACTACCATCAACTTCATACGAACCTGCTTCCGTTACTTTACTTTAATTGTTCTTAGTGCTTTGAATTTGTCGACTTATCTTTAATCTTCTCTTTTCATGGGTCGTAAAAATTACAGATGACTTTCACGTGACTGCACCGAAATATCAAATCATTACCATTCTGAGATTAAACAACATATAATTTATTGAACTAAAGCTTAGGATAAAATAATATTTTTAATTGTTCTTTTGCAGATAATATATTTTTTCTGACAAATAATTTATTGAATGAGAAAATAAATTCCCAGACTTTTATGAAACAGGTTTCAATATTCATGTTTAACTGCAGTAAAAAAAGAAAGTTGAAAGATTTTATTGCAATGGAAATTATAACCCTGAGACTATTTTCCATAAAAATTTTCAGACATTCTCTGGCTAGAGATAACATCTCGATATTTAGTAGTGTACCTATTTTTATTCTCATTATGCTAAATTATTTTAATTTTACATTTTTATTCGGTTGACCTGCAATGTCGATTTTCAATTCATTATTGGTTAATAGGAATTTTATTTTCTTAGGTAACATAAAATTTCTTTCTCATCATTAATGGTATACAATGTCGACTATATTTTATTGGTTATTTGGATATATTTCAAATATATCTAACTTTCGTGTCCCAAAAAGTTTAATAAATTTTTCTAGACTTTTTTACATGTATATATACTAACTTTACTGTGAATGGTGTATACTTTATTCTAATTATTTATTAACGCCATTCAACAAGAAGAATAATTTATAGATTTTCTGTACAAACTGATAAGATTGTACAATATTCATAACTTCATTTGCCTCAATTTCAGAAACCGGATTAAATTAACTTCTAAATTTGGAGCTAAATATATACTACTTAAAATTCAATCAATTTCCGCTGTTGAAAAAACCATTGGCCGCAAAATGTACATGGTGAACAAGTTTTCGTTAATTTAAACTTAATTACTTGTTATTGCTATGATCTCTGATTCATTTGGTGAAGTTAATCGAAAAATTAAATAGCTTCTAGGAAACTATTTTCTACATACGTATATAACAGGAGCCAGAATCTAATCATTTATTTTCTCTCGTTAGAATAATCAAAATTTTAATACTCAAGATACCCTTCGTCCTCATGAAATATTTAGTATTAAAAAGTTAAGAAATTAAAATTGTAAATAAGTGATATCACTTTAGAAGAATGAGAGCGCAGATTTAAAAAATTTGAGAAATTCATCACGTCTTGCTGAAACTTATTATTATTAATTACTGGTCGGACTACAATCCATACAACTGATACAAATCGCAGTGCATTGTTCTCCCTAATTAGAGAACCGTCATTAACAATAAACTCTAACTCCCTCGTTTGCTTGTTTCCTCACGCCCGAAGACGTAATCCTCAGCTTGCCATTTCATGCGCAGATTATGTTAAAACTGAATCTACTTGAGATACCAGAGTCCTGCTCATCAGATTAACTTGTCTTTGCTACTCGTGGGAAATCATTGTCTCGTGCAAAATTTTCGATTAAGCAGTGCAACGGCGGAACTTGAAATTAAAATAGTAGCTAACAATAAGTAAACGTCGTGATTTTATACAGTTTACTAATTTTTCATTGCATCCTGTTAAAATTTCCACTGATAATAAATAAAATCACAAAATAGTAAATATAATTCTTAAAAATATCTCATATACACCGGTTGTATACCATGACTAAAATATTCATAATATATTTCTTAAAATCCAATGTATCTTCTTTTTTTTTGTAGCTGTGCAAGGATTAATAGACGTGACGATTCGAGTTCCCACAGCTGTCGCTGAAAATTCGACTGTCAATATGACATGTCTATACAACTTAGGCGATCTTCCACTGTATACAGTTAAATGGTACAAGGGAGTAAAAGAATTCTACAGATACATTCCAAAGGAAATGCCCCCCATGAAAGTGTTTCTACCACTTGGAGCAAAAGTCGACGTAAGTATTTAAATATAATATAAAATTTAAATTAATGCTGCAGTATTATTAGATGAACTAATAGGATAGGAATTTTGTATATCTTTCTATTTTTTTCCTTTTTTGTCAAGGAGACTTTAATTTGATGGGATGAATATAATTAGGTAATGCCATTAAAGTATCTATAATAGATTGTGATTGTAAAGACCTTCCGATTAATGCTCCTTACAAAGGACATCTTGGAGTCCACGCAATTATCTTGTCTACTGCTAAAGCGATAACGGATGGGAAGCGAAGTCATTGAACTGGAAAAGGATTTGGTCGTACAGGGTTCCCAATCGTACGTTAAATTACGGCACTAGAGACCGTCTTTAGCCGAAATCTCTTGGCAAAGCGTATAATGAGAAATCTTAGGGAAGGGGTAAAGTTTACTGAGGTTCACTGACAGACCCGCTGCTATTGGTACATTAAGCACAGATTCCTCTATGTAAACTTTAAGCTATTCGATTTAGGTCCAAATTTTTTTAATCATTTTTTTTTTCACTTTTTTTTTCCTTATATTATAAGCTTACACGGAAAAAAATATTTTTCGAAATTTTCCTTGACTCTCAAGATGAGTTTTCTTTGAAAAATTTTTGTTTAACTATAATATCTATATATTAATATTTTTATATCTTTCATATATTTAAGTCTGATTTTAATTAGCCAGGATAAATATTATGGCTTGAGTGACAAATATGTGCATCTAAAATAGTAGTAAACAGATAATGGCTTTGCTAGCAATAAGCTGAGAACGTCAGCGAATTACGATGCGTTCAGGTCATTAACGAATGTGTGCATTGTAACACGCAGAGGAAACTTAAACGACCGCCGGCACAATGGATTTTCAATTAGATTACCGAGTAGAAAGTTCTGACATCGCACAGCCGATAAATTTTGTTACGTAATATATATTCAGCGGTCTAAACAAGTATTAGTCTTTCCAAAACTTAGTAAACTTTACATTACTAAAAATAACGGGAAAACATTACGAATTTATGTTCTATAGCGATGCGAACTGCTTTTATTAGCAGTTTAATTATTTTATATTATAAAATAATTAGAGTAATGCAGAGCATATTTCAAGGGGTAGTTTTAACCGTAAGGTGCTGTTATAATTATATAAATATAGTGGGTAATATTTGATTTGAAATTAAATACACTTTTTTAACAATTCTAGAAACGGCACCATAATTACTGAAAATACAATGACTATATGAGCTCGCCTTGTAATAAATTTGCATAGGAATAGTAATCGCCGTTCTCTTGCCACGTTACCAAAGTCACACGCTCGAGACGAGTATGTATGTGCCAGTTGCGACTGAACAGGCCAAAATTGATTGTATGATTTATACGCTGCCACAGGCAACATATAATTAATCGTCGTTGTTGCAAGGTATTGTTTGTTACGCGAACGCGCGTGCGAGCGCGATCGATTCACAATAAATAGCACTTGGCTCCGTATGCTCGGTCAATTCTGTGGTTTGGCGATGCTAAATTAACTCAAAATTCGGCAGACACTCCCTGTCATCACTCGTTCGTTGATATAATGTAAGCTCGTCGATCAAGCATTTTGTAAAATGTCTGCCGTCGACGTACTATATACATGTCATAACAACTGTTATTTTATCGAATAAAATAACATTCTAATGTCTAAACTGAAGTTCAGTTCAATTTTAATGCTCAAAATTTGAATTTTCGATTTTTTAAAGAAATTTAAAAAGTTATTATGCTTATCCTATAGGATGTTCAAAGAGAAACATTTTTCATCTTTAGACTTTTTTTCATATCGTGCGTTGTTTGGCTTCTAATTTAAGTTTTCTTTTATTTTTTTGAATTTTCAAAATGTTGTCTTTCAATTTTTTTTTATCCAAAAAAAGTCATTAGGAAAAATTGTTCGAACTTTTTAGTACTACGAACATCCGTGCATAGAATTTGTAAATTAAAAAAAAAATGGTTTCAAAAATTTTCAAAATGCTCCAACTTTTTGAATTTTTATCCAAAATGGCTGGCCAACGAACTTGACTTTCATTTTAGGACACTAAAAGAGTATACTAAATGCTAATTAAATAGGTCAATTCGTTCTAAAGTTATCGTGCTCACAAACTAAAAATCTACAGACACACAGACAGACTGACAGCAGACAAACACATTCGTAAAAACATGTTTTTCGGATTCAGGGGGTCCCAAAACGTGGACATTTGACAAAAACTATGGGAGTCAAATTTTACACAAATCTAATACCTTCTCTGATGAGAATGTAAAAAGGAACCTTTTATTTATAAGCGGGAAAAATACCAGAATTGTCCGGGAAATGTCCGGGGATTTCGTGGGTAAAATTTGGTAGACACCCTATAATACTCTGTTCTCTAAATTTACATTAAAATCTCTTTTTTTTTAAATTTCAGCTAAATCGAAGCAGCGCACATTCCGTGATTTTAAAAGATGTTCAAACGGATTTAAGTGGAAAATATCGCTGTGAAGTTTCCACGGATGCTCCAAAGTTTTATACAAAAGTGGAGTATGGACATTTACAAGTCGCACGTAAGTTAAAAAATTCATCTTGAAAAACAATTTCGGATCTATGATGACTGAAATGTTATTTAGTAATCTTATCAAGTGATAAATCTAAAAAAGAAAAATTCCCAAAGGACTGGCTGTCGATTAGCTTGAAGATGAAGTTTAATGAAATCCGATCAAATATCAAGGGAGTGGAGTGATATTGGGAAGTTTGTTCTTGTTTCTCATAGCACTTTGCAAAATGGTATGGTTCGCACGATCTTGAATGTATTGAGAGTTGCAGCTTGTTTCGAACTAACCGAAGTAGAATGTCCAGGGATAGGGTAGACTATGATCGAGGTTACACAGTCAAACCTCGCACAGACGACAACTGTTTTGATCATCTTGAAGCTTATTCTCCAAGTTGGACGTTACACTGCAGCACGTCTGTTACTTCTCTACGTTCCGTTTCTCATCTCTACTTCGTCCCAGTTCGTTTCATTTATATTCCACACATGCACAATCATATAACTTTCCCAAGTATAATTCGAGAAGAACGACTTTCCAAAGCAAAAATTTCCCACTTTACTCCCTTCTTTGTAGTTGTACTGAAATTCTATCTTGAGGTAAGTCCAGATGGGTGAAAAGTGACTCTTTTCTTTTCTGCGGGATAATCGAAACTTGTGTCTCATGTAGATTCTATGCGAAAAGTATTCGCTCAACGTACGTTAGCTTTGAGAGGGAATTTTTCAAAGAGTAGAATATTGAATAGCATTCTAACATTACGGGTAATATGTATTCAAGTAGGTCACCGAATTTCTGAACTCTTTTACTTATTTTCACCTGTTCATTTCTAGAAATTGTCTTTGATCGAAGCAGCAAAAATTGGGAGTATTAAAAAACTTTAAATATTCAATATTTCATTAAGTTTGAATTTCAACAGCAGCATTCCGAAGGCTTTTTCGCCAGAATGAAAAAAAATACACAGCTAGCATCATTCTCTTTGAAAGGACAATGAGCACGAGCGGTAAAGGCACCAATTGATTCGAGTCGAATTACGGATTCAACTTTTTATGGACCGTTAAATTTTTCAGTGATACGCCTCCTTTCAGTGACAGGAATGGCTCGCGTATTTCACGCGTGTCCCACCTTTTCTTTATCTTTTGGGATCTGCCCACGTAGAAAGCATAGCATTGTCACCGTAATCGCGCCCAATTAAAACGAAGTTACCCGGCAGAGAATGGAACCCGTTTCTACCACGAAGTTTCTCAGTACGACGACCTACGAATTCCAGGATTGTTCGATAGACCTGTCGCTAGCAATTTCATTTCCAATGATCGCGAAACATTTCCAACCGTAAAAATTGCAGTTTCTGTTCATAGAAAAAAGTTTTTTATTGCCATTCCTGTAATTGTTCGTTTCGTTGAATTTGCTCTGTAAATTGGATCAGCTGCTTCACTGAAATATATATGATGGACACATTCAATATTCACCATTCCTCGGAAGTCAATTACAACTACAGTTGTGAAGTTATAAATAGAAGTTTTGATTGAAACCAAAAAAATTCATAACTGAGTGAGTAATATTCATTTGATATTGTAAAAATCAGTTAGCTCGATACACTTTTAAAATGAATTCCGCTATAGTGCCTAAAAGAGAATTGAATAGAGAATCTTCGTTTTTTTCTGCGATTTTCCCACAACCCTGCTTGCATAACTAACAGCCTCGTCTTATTCAATTTACTGAATGCGACCATATCCCACAGACTAGATGAATGATTACCCTTCGCTTAATTTCTCAATGGCTTTCCCTAACCACACTAAAGGATAGGTAACGTCGTTACTGCTTTGAAAAATTTGAAATTATCGAAGCACTTTCCTTTCTTTTAAAGAAAAGTTATAGTACAAAAGTGCCCATTAAAATTAATCGGTTTAAAAATTCAACTGTAGAGTAGAGAAGTCCGGTTTTTAGAAATATATTCTCCTGAAAGCTCTTATAAAACGTGACAAGCATATAAAATTTATTTTATAGTAAAGCTGAAGAAGTATTTCAAGGAGCTTTTTCAATACATAGTATACTCGTCATGAATTTTTATTTGAAATTTAATTTAATTTCAATCAAATTTAGTTAATTTTTTTAAATTAACTAAAACTAATCTCTTGTAAGATATATATTTTAAAGCTTCTCTGAAAGGTGAACCATCTTTTAGAAAGAATGACAGAGTCACACTGGCCTATAAAATTCTTTTCCTGTTATACATGGACATTGTTTTTTTTTCTTTTCTTAAAAATATTTCGTCGTACCGTTCGATGGAACGTGCTCTTCTTTACTGTATTTCACACTCTATAGAATCCTCTCAGTTTTTTGTGTTGTGAGAGGATAAAGTATAGGGGCAAAGTAAAGAGGACAACTAGACTAGACAGGGTCCAGGATAACAAAAAAAGACTTCCGTTGGAACGTTCTATTGTTGTGTAAAAAAAAAAACATAAATTTACAGGTCTTCCGAAAGGAAATCTTACGGTACGAATGGAAAAGCGAAGATATGCTGTTGGTGATACTGTACGAGGGAATTGCACCGCTCCACCGGGAAGTCCACCAGCCAACATCACATGGACTGTTAACCGACATCCGGTAAGTTCCCATAAGACCTATAAGTTCAGTAAGCTCACTAACTACTTTTAATGAAATAAACCGGTATTCAGTCTAACGATTTCGATTACAGGTTATTAGCTTGAAGGTACGAGCCTGTTATATCACAGTAATGGTCATTTAGAATCACTTTCGTAATAATCCGAGACCTGTCTGTCCGTATATAATCTCCTATGCAAAGTTTTATTTCTCATAAACGTTATTTTTTTATTTTGGATATATAAAATTTTTATGTTATTTTTTTCCCTACTATAAACGTATAGTTGTATAGTGTATATATGTTATACACGCTATTTTGTAATACAGTAATTGCATTAAAAGTAAGCTCTGTAAGCTTTTAGCATAAAATAGCACTTCTTTCATTGCACATTTTGTTTATTTCCATTGTAAATTACTGATGCTCATATCTTTGATTTTAATTGAATATTTTACCGACTATGCATTGCAAAGCGCGATTGTTTACAAATAATTATACTGCAATCTGGCACAGTTTCAATATAACTATTCATGTGAAAATTGTGAGTTAATTACCAATGTTTCATAAACAAATTGGGAGTGCTATTATTAATTTTTAATGCTAAAAAGTAAAAAGTTGAAGTTCGTAAAGTTAAAATATTTATTAAACGAAAAATGGCGTTCGTTTTGATATTAAAATTCGGTCATGTACTTTATGTCATAATTTATGCAAAAAAATAATCTTGAAAGCGAATGCAAAAGCACCATTACTTTCTTTTTGCATGAAATATGTGGTTAAGAGTAACAGCTGATGTTTATGTATGTCAATTTTGTATGGTTAAAGGGTCTTTTATCACATCGAATATGAAAATTCTTAAGGCTCGATGTAGAAAATAGAAAAACATATTTTCTCGTCAAACCACTAGCCTGGATCATTTGTTAGCAATTATATAACATCGATGACAAGGCAGTCTGCGATCTCGTCGATAAGATTTTGCATAATGGAAATAACTCGGCCGAGCCGTCAGTAGGAATGTCGCTGGCGAAGTAAATTTTCCGGCGATACATTGCGATTTGCATACTTATTCCCGAGAAATATGAAATCAATCCTCACGAAAGTGTACTTGGAGTGTAACGATGGGAGAAGAGGGTTGGGAGATATAGGAGCTAGGGCGAAGAGCAGCGATACAGGCGAATCCACTTCGCCCGGGGAATGCATTAGCAAAAGCCGTTATTGCTAGCCGCACTATGGAAAATTATTAAGCGCTTGCCAGGAGCACTTTTGTCTTTCCTATCATCGCTTTACGCTCACTCGAGTCAGAATTTCAGAACTTTATTATTTTTTCATAATTAAATTCAGAGCAAACATCCATAATTAAATACAAACAAACTAGAGCTTTATTTTTATTTAAATAAAAATCACTTAGCGATTGCTAAGCAGTGCACTGGATAAATAACTTTTTTTTGAGATAAATAAATTAAGTAATTTAGAAATTCGGTCCGGGGGGTCAATCATGTGTCTTTCCAATATTTTCTAATTGTTCATAAATAATTGCAGTTTTTCTTCCAAAATTGCTCTCACACAGATTGATTTCGAGAATAAACAAGACTTTATAGATTAAATAATAAAAACTATTAAATAAATTAGTAATTATAATTATTAAATACATTGAAATAGTTTACAATTTTTGATATTTTTTTCTAAATTGAAATAAGAACAACGTCTCGTGCAGAAATTGCTCCATTTAGCCCTTACTTAAAATGGGATTTTCAATAAAAATATTTCAATATAATTAGACATTTATGGGACAACTTCAAAATCTTGAAACTTTTTTTGAATTTTTTGAAATTCTGTAAAATCACTTGAATTTTCTTGAAATCCTTTCACACGTCTTGATATCTTTGAAATCTTGTAAAATCTCTTGAAATCGATTTAAATTGCCTAAAATCACTTAAAATCTCTTCAAATTCCCTATAAAATCTCTTGAAATCCTTTCAAATTTCTTGAAATCCTTTCAAATTCCCTAAAATAATTTAAAATCTCCTGAAATCCCCTTAATTTCTTTAAAAGAACTTGAAATCTTTTGAAAATCCTATAAAATTCTTTAATATCTATTTTCGATATAATTACAGTCTCTTTTTTAAAATAGGATTTTTGTTTTCAGAAAATTAACCAATTAAGTAATCAAATATTACAAATAATGAATCCAGAATAGTTTTTTAAACTTGATGGGGTTTAGACCAGTTTTTCTTACGTCAGGTATTTATCAGTAAGAGCGTGACGCGCCTTGTAAAGTCTTTTCCTATTTTCCAGTTAAGGACCGCATTATAAGTAAGGAAAATAAGGACCTCATAAAAATTTCTGCATGAGGTGCTTCGAATCTCATCGTTGACGTCTAAAATTTCAAACGTATCGTGCTGCGACAATTTAAAAATAATGAGAAAATGGGAAAGTTACATGATTAATCCGCAGAGAATAGGACAAAAACTAGTTGAGGTATAGTTAGAAGAAAGGAGAGGGATAGGATTAGCCTTCATTGTCCCATAAGGATTGCTTATAAAGGATCAGGAGAAAAGTGGTATACTGGAAACATTTTTAAATAAGTTAATTAAATAATTTACATATTCAGTCCTCTTGGCACATAACTAAAGATTAATCCATATAACTACTAAAGTGCTAAATTGAGAGCCTTTTGCCTGACGTGCATTAATTTTTATCAAAGATGTATGTGTTTTTTAATATGATGTGATAACTAATCATAATCCTATTAAGTTGATACCGTCAACGCTTCCAGTGTCGTCTTAAAGTGAGATAAGGTGTATACTTATGTACAGGTGTATTGATCTCTTAAAAATGAAATGAATTAAATTATAATATGTAAAATATGAATATAGTGATGGGCACAGCTTTTGTGAGAAACGATATGTAGAAGGTGCAAATTGAAAATAACAATTTCTCACGTATAGCATATAAAAGCGTGACGAAACGTGTGAGTAGTTGAGAATCTCAGGCGTCAGATTATACGCATATACTTAGAACTTGAACCGAATGTCCCGCAAATTACGTCCTGTAAAGAGTTGCCGCATGACTGTAAGAGGCGGGAAGTACATAGGATCCTATCCCGGAGAGCAAACGACTGAGCAAAACGTTCCTATCTTGAGATTTCCAGTTAATTGGTTCTTTGCACACCTATAGCAATCTAGTAGGCTATTAACGAACTAAAACTCGTACAAGTCTCACGTCGAACATTTCAAGAGAGTCGGCTGCCGTATAATTTCAGGCTTCGAATTCTCAGTCTTATCAAAGCTGCTAAAAATTTTACGACTCACTTGTCGCTTGTATAAAGATATGGAGGATTACTTAAGAGATATTTTTATGCTTTTTATAAATAGTGCGTCCAGTTATAAAGTAACATGTGAAACATTCTTTCGATTAAGAGAAGCGTGTGGGTGGATACTGAATATAGCAATGATACAATTTTATGATGCAGAAATAATCATCTTTTAAATGTAATTAAATTTTCATGTAATTAAATATTAAATGCACAAATACAAACTAACACGGCGATTAATAATAAGAGCAATTTTTGTTTTTGGAACAAAAGATCCTCTCTCGATAAAATTCTTTATGAATTATTAACTCCATTAAGATAATGTCGAGAGGTAAAGCACAATAACTTACAATTAGTTTATATTATCCAAGAAACTACTTTGCTTCAAGCCTGTATTCCATGAGAAAGTGAGCTACAGAAGACTTTTAATCGGATGCCACAACAAACGCGAGTTTATGGAGATCCCACATAGCAAAGTTTGCTATTAAATTAACTTAAAACAGATAATTAATAAATACGTTAAAAGCAGAATTCTCAAGACTATAGCTTCAAGTATAGCAAAAGTATCATCGCTTCAAAGGTGCTCGTTAGGGGGAATTTAAATGCGAAAACCCTTATATGATTCTTAACACTGGCTATGTCGAGATAGATAAAATATAAAAACAGTCTTCGGCCATCGTAAAGAAATTAAGAAATATGTAATAATATTCCTCAGTGTATAAATTCGAATAAAACTCTTAAAATATTTATGCTGGAGTAGAACTTTGATTCTGGGGCATGATTTACGTATTTTCAGTAAAGAAAGCAATTTTTGGTCAGACAACTCAAATTCATTTCGGAATTGGTGAGAAATTAAATACAGAACATTTTATTACTGTTACAGGTGAAAGCGAGCAACATCACGAATAAATACGTGTCGAGAAACATAAGTGCGGATAGTAGACAACAAACTTTTGCGACACTGGATTATGAAATTATACCAGATAGCTTTAATAGCGGCAGGTTACTGATTGCATGCCGTGCTGTTGTCTTCCATCTTTATGAAGAAAATGCTGAAATTATTCTAGAAGAGGAACGTCCGAGATTGGCTTCCGTATTGGGTACACGGGAATCATCTTATACTGGTAATCTAGTCCACTCTAATATATTGAACTGATACATAACTCGTTCTTATCACTTGCTTTCAAAAATATTTGAAAATAATATTAATTATACAAAGTAGTAAAATAACTAAAAAAAAGAGAAAAGTGTATTTTTACTCGATATAAGATTTAATTTGATTTAATTTAATTTGAGCAGTACTCAAACTTTCTGTACTAAAATTTATAAGAATTGAAACAGAGGAATTGAAATGATGATAGTTTTAATAACTTATTTAATAAGTTATTTAATATGATTATTTTCTTATATATTATAATTTCTAATCGGGATTGTAAGACTTGGCAATTGATATTTTTTTAAATAAACCATTGCTTTGTTATAATAATTAATTCTTTTAAGTAGAAAAGGCATTGCATGATCAGACATGAAGCAGAATTAACGATATTTTTCAAAATCCTTGTGTCAGTTTGGAAATAGTAGTGCAAATAAGCCCTACTTTCATCAATTTTATCCACAAACGTATAGTTTTATAACGAACATATCTCAATTTATGGAATAATAGCACAGATTTACATTTAAATTGTAAAAAGAACTTTCTAATTTTTTCCAACCAAGATCCCTAAAGTTTTACAATAAATTCTCACCAAAAAAACCTTATATTTAAGTCTTGAGCATTTAAGTGATTAAAGTGATTTTTTCCTCTGTTAAAGGAAGTGCAGCGAGTCGCAGAGGAGAATGGGCCTACGTCATGTTGGTAGTCAGTTTCCTGTTGTGTGGTCTAAGATAACATCGATAATCTTCGACTTGTTTTGCGCGTTTGAGTGTGAAGACGTGGTTGAAAGAGTAAATTGTTTGTAAAAAATTTAAAGTTGTGAGAATGAGTGAAAGTGAAAAAGCGAGGGAATGTGCAGGACAGAGAAAAAAAAAAAGGAAAAGGACCTTTTTGTTAAAACGCGTATCGGACGAACGTAATTTGTGTAAATAGGATACTAATTTAGAAGATCGTCTACCTGTAAACAATATGTCTCTGCAAGCGTCTCTGCGTGACAAAATTATACACTCGACGTTCCCAATAGTAATGTTCCCAATAGTAATTTGTTCCCAATAGTAAAAGAGTTTTGTTCTCAATAGTAAAGAGCGCAACTCGCAATAAGCACTTCATACCACTGCTCATGCGTTGCGTTCGGAATTTGATTGGTTGCTATTCGCGCGCAGTTTAAAATACTAAAAATAGTATTTGATATGCAATACGCATGCGCAATTGATGTGAAATTTGAGGAAAGGAATTTTGTTTACTATTGGGAACGACTCTGATTTGGATTTACTTACTATTGGGAACGTCGAGTGTAATCCAAATAATATGTCATTATGTATTAGATTAGTGATGTTACATGCATACTGACGAATCATTTCGAAAATATGCCTAAGGTGTTTTTTATTCTTCTGACTGTTACTTTGATACCTCAGATGACACGGCAAGGCCAATGCAAAACGTCCTATCGAGTTTTCAAAAAATATGATTGTTATTGTTTGGAATGGAATATCAGTTCAATGATTAATAAATGATTGACCTTCGTTAAACCCTTTCTATTTCCTTTTCACATCTCTTAATCATTTTTTTATTAGTAGGACATCATAAGAGTAAAAAATTATTGATGAAATTTTCAAATATCGTCGTCGCCAGGCTTGCAAGGATTTGGCGACTTTATTTCTCTTAGATCTGAGATTGACGAATAAACACATTGCGTTAAAAAAATAGACCAATAGAAATCAAGGTCAAGTCGCCAATTTGGCGACAAATCGCCAATACTTTCTATGTTCTTTTCTACATTCAATGCTAATGCTAATTCATTATTCAACATGGCCGCCTCCAATTTTAAACATGGCTGCCTTCAATTCAATATATTTCGAGTTTGATTCGAGATTTTCATGCGGTGTCTTTTTTATAATAGGATTTTGATATTTAAAAGTATAGTGTAAACTGTTGGCTACAGGCTAATGTAAAAAAGGACTACTTTTTATTATAGTAATGAAATATGTAGGAATGTATCTTTACTTTTGTTGTCCTTTTGTTTTTAAAAGGACAATGCATTATGCATTATGTTAGTGAAAACAAAAGACAAATTACACGAAATTGCACATCGCATTGTCGTAGTAAAAGGGAAGAGAAATGTGGGAAGATATTAATGCACAGTACTGCATTAGTGTATGTACAGACAAGGATTATGTAAGACTGTATATTATATTAACTATAATACTTCTTTTAAGCCAAATGTATAAATTACACTTTGTACTACTTTCTAGAAAAAGTTTAAGTTGAATGAAAGTTAAGAATAGTACAGTGCAGTTTTGTTCAAAACTTTTTCTTTGTAACTTTGAGGTTGTTTATGAATCTGAAAAATAAATTAAGAGCGCAAAAATTAAAACTTGGGTTATTTTTTGTTAAAGTAATAATGTATGACAAATTTTAACCGTTTTATATTTTTAAATAACTCTGGAATAAAATTCTATCGCCTGACTGATTTAAAAACTTGGCCATTTGAAAAACAATGATTGATAGTGTTACTCTTTGGGTCAATTTTTCCAGCAAATTCCAGTCACGTCGTTCCTCATATATCTTCCTCTAAATTGTATCATTAGAAAAAAATAAAACGAGTGACGTGACCAGAGTGCAATCGCGAAATTTCTCTAATGAAAAATGTCTTGATGAAAGCATTCAATATACGTGCCGCAGGGAAGTTATATTAATTAAATGGAAACGATAGTAAAAACAACTCGTGCCTTTTGAGGAAAGTTAGGTCTGTGCATTATTTAAGCAATAATAGAATACATCCTAACATAATTTTGAAATCATTGCATTTTACACAATTTGTATATATGCATTCAATAGTCACCGCGTATTATTATTTTGTCGATTATTATAAAGTACAAAGTTCCTTTTTGAGTAATTCACACTAAATACGTAAAAACATGAACATTGGTTTGTAAATGTGATGAAAATAAAAGTGAAAAGATATCACAGAACAATATATCTATATCGGAGGCAATATTTCAACATAAAGATATGTTAAAAAAAAACGTAATCTTATCAACTACTGTTTAGATAAATTAGTTTTCCTTGCGCTTATCTGTGAATAGACGAAGTTTCTTGAAACTTCTCAAAAGCTTCATTCAAAATCCTATGACACGAGAGGCACAACCAAACTCGATTTTCAGTATCGGAATAAAAGGTGCGTTGAAAGCATAAAAATATAGTTTGTATGTTGTTCATGTTCGCTCTGCCTGCTCTTGAAGTTTCGCTTGAACTTTCATTTCTATTACATCTATAGTTGCTTCCCTGATTTTACTTTTCTCAAGACCTAGCTGCTGGATCTTCAACATCTGTTCAGAGACGTAGGATACTCTATTTTGAAAATATGTCTTAGCTTCTTCGATGCTCTTCTCCGCAAAGTAGCCAGTTCCAATGTCAACTAAAACACTTTCTGTGTCGCCCACTTGACCAGTGACATACATCGATCCCGTGAGGGGCACCAAAATTTCTTTACCTACAATCATAAATTAATTTTCGTTTCTGTAGTACTTATAACAATAATCTTCATCATAATGAGAAAGCAAAGTGCTCAAAAGATGAGCACAAAAAAATATAAATATAGTTAAATGGAACACCCGAGATCGAATTCACAGCTAGTTTCCCATGTAAATGGTGTGGAGTTCTTTCAAGGTCGTTCAGGCATTAATAATATTTTAATCTACTTGCTCAAAACTATTTTTTCTGATAATTTAGATCTCATTAAAAATGCGTGACGTTCAAATAAAACGTGTACCGCTTCTTGTGATTCTTGACTATATCTACGATGCGAAGGCAGCAGAAACTTTTTGTTTTATGAAACTTGAGGGTGATGTTTTTCATTTCCCTAAGAAAATTTCCACCCCTATTAGAATTATAAATAAAGAACTTTTGTTTAACACGCCCTATAACATGATCCTAACCTGAAAAATGTAAAACTGAATGAATCATCACAAAGAAAAGAACGCCTAAAAATAAATTTCAAGGAAATTAAAAATTTGCTTACCTTTGGCTTCTGGTGTAATTTTATCTAGACATGATCCAGATTCTTGAAATTTGGTCTGAGCAATTTTCAGAGTTTGTAAAGAGTCCTGGAAGACGGTGAGTTCCTGGTCCAATTGCTGTTTCAGTAACGTGAGTTGCTGAAGATTCAATTTTATTAAGGAGACTTGCTGAAGATGAGGTTGTTCTGATAGTGATATTTGAGACATCTTGTGGAATTTTTAATTAATATGAATAAACTATCTTCGTGACGCGGTTTATTTTCAGAAACTTGACAATGTGACCAAACACGGTCAACACAAACGGCTAAGAAATCTTTTCTCACGTAATGAAGAATAATGGAGCCACTGTCGCCGACGGTGTCCTCCCTCTTGGAGAAACTCTGAACTCATTTGATGATCACTGATGATCACACTATGGTAAGAGGTAAGTAAGAGCATCATCAACAATGTGTTGAGGATGTTGCTCCCAGTAGAAATTGAGTTTTATATCAAAGGATGGCATTACGGTATCTAAAATGTGAAGAAACTTTAATATCTTATCAAATAATCAAATAGTAACATTAAACAACAATCTGTTCTGCATTTTTTGCATTAATTTATTTAATAACTTAATTATTACAATTTATTTTTCTAATTATTATATTTTATTGTTTAATTTTTGAAAATTTCAATTTTAAAATTTTAATTAACGAATGCAAATTAATAAATAATTATTGATAGATTTATTTAAACAAATTTTTAATATTTTAAGTATTTTAAATATTTTGAAATCGATTTAAACAAGTATTTTGACTTAAAACATTACAATTAGCTCATAAAATTAAGAAAACAGTACGATGGCTCCCGCCATCCGAGTATAACCAAGCCAAACGCTGCTTAACTTTAATGATCCATGTTTACTCAAAATATATAAAGATAATATTTTTTAATTTTTATAAATTGCATGAAACAGAGTAAATAAAAATTTAGAAAATTCAAAAGAAAAGGGGAAGAAATACTAATTTAAATTATAAATATTGACGAAATATTGTCACGGCAAGTTTTAAGTAAAAAAACAAGTATGCATATATAAATTTGTATACATATTTCAAGTACATAAACATGTTCAATAAAAAAATGACACTTGTCAGCTTGTCAGTTATACACTTAAAAATATGTCAAACAATCATGGCATCCGGCATTTAACAAACTAAATCGAAAATGTAGTTTTTATTTCAATATATTCCATAACATATAATCAATAGTCCTACAACAAACAAAATGGTTCAAAAACATAAGGGAAAGACGAATGCATCAAAGCACTCGAAAAGAAAAAAACTCGATATTACTGAAGATGAGGAGAGGGCTGAGAGGTTAAACGCAATCAGAAAAAAGAAAGAGGAAAGGATGGTTGAGGTAAAACGTGACTTGGAGGAGAAACTCAGAAGAAGACTGATTGTAAAGAATTCAGATTTGAAAAAGGAGGCCAAAGAACAAGAGAGGCAGCTCAGAAATCAAAAGAAATCCCTCAGTGAGAAGCAAATGATTGAAGTACATATAAATTAAATTTATTCATTGTTAGTTATTATTTATTCATTCAGAAACAGATCACAAATAATTCTTGAACCATTTTTACGGTGGAAGATCTAGAAGGAGAAAAAAAAGCAACTTTCAATAAATATCTACATTTCTTTTAGATTCGCAATGAAATGAAAAAAATTATTGAAGCAGGTGTGGAGAAAGTAAACGCTACTAAAATTATTCACGAAAAGATAAAATTTGATGGAAAGGACAAGATGACTATTGGAAGTGTGAAGTATAAACTAAAAAATAATGTCCACATGGTTGGCTGGGGCAGAGAAAGTGTGATGCTTGGAGCTGCTTTGGAAAAGATAATAGGACAGCAAATGAAGAAAGGATTCTTAGTAGTACCTGAAAAAACAATTTCTGATATGTGGAATTATCACTTCTGGTATCCTAAATTAGATACAAAAATCTCATATTTTGAGGCGGGCGTTGACGACCAGCCAAATGGAAAAACTTGGGAGGCTAATAAAAAAATAGCAGAGTATTGTAAGAAGCTGAAGAGAAAAGACATTCTTGTTGTTATTCTTTCGGGAGGGACAGACGCTCTTCTTTGTTTGCCAAAGGGCAATATTGGTATCAAAGAGAAAATCTGTTTGTTAGAGATGCTGAAATCTGCGAAAGCCAGCAGACAAGAAATTAATACCATAAGGAAGAAACTGTCTCAAATAAGAGGTCATTTTTCTTACATGAAAATCACAAACAAAATTACATAGATAATTATTTCGAAATACAGAAAATTTTCTTCATTATAGGTGGCGGACTGGCACGATTGGCATATCCAGCAAAAGTAATTACAATAATTATGTCCGATGTTCCTGGAGATAATATCTCTGAAATAGCTGGAGCTCCTACAGTTCATGAATCATTTTCTGATAAAGCAAACTCAATTTTATATAAATATCAGCTTCATGCAAATATGTCCAGTTCGATGAGAAAAGTTTTCGAAGAAATTCCTCCACCTGAGCCAACTAAGATGGTTAACGTGAATGGAAAATTTAAATTTGTTGATTATCATATCATAGCTGGAATAACAGATGCTCTGGAGGGTATGGCAAAAGCTGCCTTCCAATTGGGATACGTTCCGGTCAAAGTGAATGCCTCTTGTATAGACAAAGTACAGAAGATGGGTCGAGAGTATGCAAAATTTGCATCCTTGATCATCCTAGCAGTGGAGGAGAAGATATCAAAGCTGGAATTCTATAAGGCCATGATCGATAGCTCAATACTACCTCTCTCAGAAGAAAAAGTGAAGGAGATTTTTCCATCGAAGGAAAAATGGGGATTAGGTTTGTGCCTACTGATGGGAGGGCGACCTCTAGTCAATGTTGCTGATGGTCATGGTCGAGGCGGTCCGAATCAAGAGCTGGCATTATATTTTTCTATGTACTGGTATCTAAGATGTAAACAGTATCCAATTTTGAATGAATACGTTGTCTGGTTTCTCGGAGGAAGTTCTTCTGGCAAAGAGGGAAACACTGAAGTAGCTGGGGCGTATGGTTATGGTGATCTTGCTAGTGGAGTTTATAATAAATTTCAAGAATTGAGTAACTGTTACGAAAAGGTTAAGATAAGGATGAGGAAATTGATGGAGCAGGATCCAGAAAACACAGAAACAAAGGTTTTAAAATTGCTACTATTTAAGATCCATTAAAGAACAGTTGGTAATATTCCGATTTTCAGGAGGCTTTGCAACTTTTGAAGAATTTAGAAGATGAAAAATCACAAGTAGAAGCTATATTACCAGATCAAGTACTTAGAAACAACAACACAAATTTCTTCTTCTTGAACATCAATGATGGTGAAGAGCTTCTAGAACTGGGAGATGGTGCAGGAAATACTTTTACGAACGTTAGAGATTTACATATAATTCGAATAGTACGTTTCCAATGTAATTGCGATGGAACTTGCTTTAAAAAAATTGCAGAAACGGGTAACTCGGAAAAATGTGCAGATAAAACTTGTCCAACAAGTCAAGATGAAAATCCAGTGCGAAAATTGCCATATTGCCTCAAAACTGGTCCACCCAAAGAAATCGTTTAACAAGTTTCTAAAGCCATGCACTCAGAATCGGATAAATACAATTTAGTTTTCTTTGTAGAGTAATATACTTCTTATGAAGCAAAGCATTTCCATAAAATCGCCATTGCTGGTTTTGCTTCGTCTCACTTTAAATTTCTGCATTACTATCCTAGCGGAAATTAGATTCCTACTTGTGAAAGAACTTCATCTCTTGCTTGGTGATATTGGTAAGAGGAAAACCGAGGATAAAATTTTATTTTCATATTTATAGTAAAATATCTTTTGGTACGATCGTTCAGGCAGTTTTTTTATTTTAATATTGTCCTGCAAGCATCATGGAACTTAACAATTTTACAGTCAAAAATTTGAGAGCCTATTAAACTTCTTTAGGAGACTTTAAAGATTTTTCTGAATAGTTTATAACACATTTAAACAATAGAAAGTATTTTTTGTTGGAAAGCATGTAAAATATTATAAAGAAGTCTGAGCTGATATTTTAAATTTTTTAAATGAATATTCGATGTGATACTCACAGATATCGACGAGACTCGAAACCATCAGAGTATGCCACACAGCTTGCATCAACCACAATTGCCTTTACCTGCCATCCCAATTATAGCATAATCACTCACCCGGAAAGAATATACGTGTATTTTACTCTGCCATACGTTTGTTGCAAATTGAATAAGCTCCACAATGTATAACAATACACGATCCTGTGCCGCGATTAAATTAGAGCTACATTTTCGCAGGGAATTTCAGCGGAAAGTATTATCCCTCTTCGGATCCATGCCGACTTTAGCGGAGGTAATGCGTTGATTACAATTCTAAATTGCCAAAAATTACGACTTCGTATTACCAAGTCAATTCTCAATGTTAAAACGAGCCTCGCAGTTTAAACTCTATTCATTTGAACTACGAATTGTTCTAATTAATTACTAAACCTCCAAAGCAAAAACTCTCATCAGAGCAGTTTGTTCATTGTTCACAATTTAAATATTGAGTGGATGAATTTAATTTTCAACGAACAGTGTTGTGTTCTGACAACAATGTATTTTTGTACAAAACAGGCGTGAAGAAGTAAATATGGAAATTACTCTAATAAAACAGTTAATTCATTGCAATTAAATGGGGATTAGTCATTTATTCATAAAATTCTGTGCATAAAGAACAATATTGACTGGAAATTCCAGGATTGTAAATTGGAAAATGCTTAAAGTTGGAATGCTTATATAAGGTGGAAATACTGTACATGAAGAATTCGATCATAAAATTGACATTGTTTTACTTAGTTTACTCATACATACTAAGTTTCATAGGCAGCCTTGTGCTACATTGCGAAAATCCCTAAAGAGGAACAGAAAAGCTTTTTGCAGTTAAATTTACAATGCAAATCGGACGGCTACTAAAAAAGCAAGGAAGCCAAGCTCGAATGGGCGACATATGCCGCTCCTCTGTTTTTTTTTCTTTTTATTTCGTTAGACCGAGATCTCCGAATAAAATACACCAACTACAAGAGAGGCGTGAGATTTCCATTCAAATTTCCGCTTTATTAGACTTCTGCGGAGCTTTCTGGCAGGTGTTCAATGTAGCAATGCACAGAAATCGTAGCGAATTTTAGCGAATAATAGAGTGCTTAAAGGAATGTTAAAGGAAATTATAAGATTCTTTTGTTCAAAATAAAATAAAACAGATTAAACTGCCGAAGAAATCGCTTTTTGTTTTTAGTGCATTTTACGAATGGTATCTACACATTTTTTTATCTATTTATACTATATGTATAATATATGTATTTTTTATAAATTTACATATTGCCGTAAATGGATGTAGTAAACCTGTTTGAAATTAACATGCATCGTCACGGAATCACGTTAAATAGACAAGTGCATGTGAGTAGGATAAAATGATATTCTAGCTTCTAGGTTGAGATTCTGCATTGCTCGTTGGGTGTACTGAGTAACGAGCGCTGCATATTTAGCCATGGATTCTCTGCAGAGAGATGCAAATGTGTTAGATATACTCAACATCCCTTTTCTCTCTCATCCTTTGACTTATTCAATGTTTCTCTCTCGATTCTTGCATTTCCTGTATTTTTTATGTACATTTATTACGTTAAAAACTTTTAATTCTAGTTTAAAATAATTTTAATATTTTCATAAACGTTATTGAAAGTACATATTTTGACTTTAAATATAGTAATAGAGAGAAGGTATCTAATATTATTTTACAAATAATACTACTAAAGTAATTTGAAACCATTTCTTTTCTCAACATTTTAAATATATTTCAATATTCGATGATTTATAATCATATTTTTTCTCCAATCTATGAACAAGTGATACGATCACAACATGCTGGATAAATTTTTGTCATGTCTCCTGGTATTATTTTCTCCAACTTGCCAGGTGGACATCTAGATTCCGCGCATCTAGAAATAAAAATTCTTAGTGGACTTTTTTCTTTCGGTGCCTGATATTTTTTTTAAATGAATCCAAGATATTTCAATATAACAAAAAAATTTCAGGAAGTTAATATATTTATTTTATAGACACAGAAAAAATAGATTTATATTTTTTTGGCAAATGCAATTTATATTTTCTATCCGTAATAGGATATTATGTGCAGTGTTGAAAAACTCACGTTGTAGCTGATGACTTTTCAGGTCCGTCACATATAACATTATTGCATGAAGATTCGTCATCTGGCAGTGGAAATACTCCTTGGGGACAATTAACTATAAAAAATTTTTTAATATTTTAAAATAAAATTAAAGGCTCATAGAATTTTTAATACTATTTAAAATTACAGAGCAGTGCCATTTTTTTATCCAGAAAATTATCAAAAGACATGAGAGTTAGTGAAATTGCAAAAACATACCATACTTGTTCCTTTGTTCTGAAAAAGACACCAGCAAAACAAGACAAAACAGAATAATCAGCTTCATATTGACGTGCTTTCAAAACTTCGTTGTATATTTGCAACTGCACAGAATGGAGGAGAAACTGATGCATATATAAGGTACTCCTTATCTCGAAATCGAAAATTTTACTACCAGTTTCATAAACATTATAACAATTGTATATAATTATTTAAGTGCTTACGTCTTTTGCATAATTTCTGAGCTTATAGAATAACAAGTCTCTATCTTATCTTTTAAGCATTGCGTTTTCTTGAATATTATTAGAATAAATGTCTATATATTGTCACTTTACAAAAAATACAAAATGAAAAAATCTCTTGCATGATAAACGGATTTTGCTGGACTGTTTCTCTAAATATAACTTTTTATGAGACCCAATTGTTGAAATAAATAGTTACTTAATATTAATTTATAAAAAATGCTAAAGTAGCTTTAAAATACTGCTTTATTATTAACATACGATATACATGAACAGATGTGAATTATTTTTATACCGACATTAACTTTTTTATAATACACTTCTTTATTTGTATAATAATTGTTTTTATGGTGCACAGATTGGACCTCCACAACAAGCAGGATATGTCTCTTTGCTAATTTTTTCCACATCTTTTCTGCCAATTTCCTTTCCAGGTGGACATCTCAATTCCGGACATCTAAAAGTTACAGTACATTGTTATTAATTTAATAGTAAATAGCCAAACAAAGTGTTGTCATTTGTTTACTTTTTTCAACGTAACTGTACAGTTTTTAATTAAAATGGTAATTTGTTCTATATTCATTCCAAAGAGGCGATAACCAGGACGGGCTGCAATAATAATAAATATTATTATAAATTAAAATTACCCCTTCTCTAGAAAACTGCCATCGACTTTACAAATAACATGCACGCACTGGCTTGCAAAACCAGCATGTACGTTTTTGTCAGCAAAGACAGGATGTTTGTCGTCACAACCCGCTGCAAATGGAAATAAAATCCCAGTTAATATTCAAAATAATAGTGTTATTTGGAAGTAGTGTCAAAAATGTTTATTCGAACTTTAATCAAATATGAAGAGTACTTACCAAACGATGCAGATTGTTGGGATAATCCCACGCAGAGAAGGAATACCGAGAGAACCACTAAGAACTTCATTTTGGTCACTTGTTGGAACAAAACTGATGAACCAGAGCCAAACCAACCGTTAATATACTCCTTCCAAGTGGACCATAATTAAAAAACGTACTTTGCCCATCACGGGAAAGTAAGTGAACTCTGTGGTGGGGAATTCGGAATTCCCTATTGAAAAGAATTGTATCATCATACATGGAAAGATACTATTAATAGTTAATATGAATGCCATTAAGATGTTTTGATATTATCACTGGTTTTCTAATGAATATTTATACATGTTTGTCATTTAAGAATAAATATCAAAAAGTTATAGCTATAGCTATTAGCTATTATTTAAAATTATTCTATTAGAGGTTGCCTATCCTAATTAGCATACGACTTTGGCCTTCAGAATTCAAAATATTTCCATAAAATGTAGTTTGTAAAACTCTGTTCATTACATCATTCAAAACCACTAAAAGTTATTGTACAATACACAATATTAAAATACAGGAAAAACTAATGTATACAGATAACTTAATTACCAAGATATGCATTAAACTGATAATTATGAAATATCATTGTTTGAAAGTAATTACAAAGTGGTATTTGATAAGCATATGGAAATTTCTTATTATTTGAGAAGGAAAGTGTCTCATGCATAAATTATAAGACATTTTCGGTATAATTTATTTTATTCAAATTATTAGTTTAAGAAATCATCAGTTTCCACATATTGGTCCACCACAACAATGAGGATAGATTTTACTATGATCAACTTTTTTTACACCAATTTGCTTTCCAGGTGGACATCTAGATTCCGCGCATCTGAAAAAATATATAAAATAATTAATTTATAGTACTAGTAAAGAAGGTAACGAAAAAAGAGAAATCCTATTCTAAAAAGGACATGGATTTCAGCTAACTTCATGCGTAACGCCTGGTTACGCATGAAGTGAGCAGTAAGCCTAATGACGTAAAATATTTCAAATACGAAACACGCGCGCTCAAGCGCGCGATCGTTCTCGTTTATATAAAAATTGCAATATCTACCCTAATACGGCAAAGTTTTGAAGAGATGTACATGTTACTTTCACACAAGTTTTTTCAGGATCTTCAAGCGGTTTCATGTTTTCACTGCATCTCTCTAAAATATTTGAATATCGTTAGTCATTGTATGATAATAAATTCTTTTAAAATACGAATTAAAAGGAAAACAGTTTAATTTATTTTTTTTTTTAAATAACAGTAATGCAAAGTTTTTATTTTGATGAGGTAATATTTCAGTGGTGTCTCACTTTGAAATTTGATTTATAATATATTCACATATTGATAATTAACTTTCATTAATTTCCTCAACAAATCCTGCTTATCGTTGAATAAAGATATAATGACCTATTTTTTTTACTGTTATCATTTTGCTAGTGAAAGTACTTATATACATACCAAATTTAGCAATCCCTTCTGAGAAGTTAATATACAACACAAAAAACAAAAGAAGCGCAAGAATTTTCATTTTGATGCTTGTAATCTGGATGCTAAATACAAACTAAATGATTAAACACATTATTATCAACATTATACACGACATGATTGCCAATATCTGAAGATAGTCAAAATAATATTTTTGTAAACATTTATGAATCAAATGTCTGTCCTTGACATCAGTTTTTTATATGTTATTAAATACATAAGCTTACTACGATTTAAATTCATAGATTTTAATCACTTTCAGTTGTATATACAAAATTAATAGGTCAAAGGTTTGTGATTAATGTGTTTCTTACTTTCTTTATCAGTGGAATTGACGTAATCTGAACGTTGGTAATTATTTAAGTGAAATTCTACACAACATACTGCTTTGATTTTTATGTAACTGATTTCTCATTTGAAATTCACATTTTTGTATTATGTATGTGCATAGCTCATAGATGAATTAAGATTTTTTATCTTTTATCTAAAACACGATGGCATGGTTCAAGGTTTGAGAATTATCCTTCACATTAGAAAGAGAAACCATGTTTGATAGGCGCTCACATTATCCTTTCTTAAAAAATAGATGACCCACTGATATATATAATACACTGGATACACGACTGAATGGTGAGAGCGTGAGGCAACTTGAAAAGTCGAGCCGCCATGTTTTAGAGGGATTTTTAGTGAAATATGGCGGGAGATTCAAATGTATTATAGAGGAAAATTGAAAATTTGTAAGAAAAAAACCTTTAAATGCAATTTATTGTTAACAAATTAAAGGTAAAAGGTAATAATTTCAATAATAAAAATAATTAAACATTTATAAAAAGAAAGAAAGCCGATAGGATTATAATATTTAATTTTTTCTTCTGTTCAAAGGCACAATACAAAAATTTCAATTGTAGAATACAATAAAATTGTATTAACTAAATTAATTTAATAATTACAAAAGCAAAAAATCAAATTAATATTATGCAATAATATGCATAATTAAATTATATCTAATTAAAATGGATACTCATAATAACTTATAAAATAACGTATGCGGTATAGTGAAAGAAAGATTAAATAGGAAAAAGTTCTTTCCTCGTACATGTAAAAAGATATATTATAATATTACTATGTTTCATTCAAATATCCCATTATGTCTTCTAATTGATTTGGTAAAGTTATTTTCTGCAGCTGAAAAAAAATGAAAGTAATTATATAATATGAATTTAGATTCATATATGATTTATATATATGCATTTAGATAATTAACAATATTCAATTAATTAGAAGTTGTAAAATAAATATAACAAAAGAAATACTGAAAGAAAGAAATTTTATTGTAATGAATAAAAACATACAATGATTGCAAGCATCAAATGCAAATGCAACTATTATTTAAATCTTATAGAAACAAACAATAAATATCATACAAAATTATGAACTATGTACGTAATAATACTGTAGCTGAGATCACATTTAATAGTATAATTTTGATATAATACCTACACCAAAACCCAAATTTTAGTCCATCCAATCTAAAAAGTAGTATAACACCGTTCTTAACTTAATTTTCATAATGTTTAAATATCACACGTGTGAATAAGGAACACATTATGAAATTTTACATAAATACTGCATGCATCAACGAATAAATTCGTTTGGATATTTACCTCAAATTTACCTTAAATTTACCAACTTAAAGTCATTCCATATATATCCGGATATTTACCTGAAATTCGTTTTCAGTGCCTTTCGCAAAAAAAAATATTATAATTCATATTTTTAACAAACTTTAATGTAATAAATATTTTAAATTATACCGACTTCCTTTTTTTTAAAGCATTCAATTATTTTGATTAATAAAATTAATATTTTTTATGAAAATTATTCATTTTACAATTTTATTACATTAATTTGTTAATAATAAATTGCATTTAAAGGTTTTTTTCTTACAAATTTAAAATTTTTCTCTATAATACATTTGAATCTCCCGCCATATTTCACTAAAAATCCCTCTAAAACATGGCGGCTCGACTCTTCAACTTGCCTCACGCTCTCACCATTCAGTCGTGTATCCAGTGTATTATATATATCAGTGAGATGACCTGTCGAGTGCCCGCAGTTTATTCGTGATCTGATTGGTTGAGAGATGGTCACGTGGGATCGTCACAAGTGCGTAACGTGAAGTAATTATATAGGCGCGCGAAGCGCGCTATGATGTTCTAGTATAATTATACTTTTGTTAAAAAAAAAAAAACTAAATCCCTCTACTTTTTGAAACATAAAAATTATACAATTTAGTGCTTTTTTATGCTTTATTTATTCTCATATATGTATTAAAGAAATATTTCATAAATTTAATTTACAACTTCTAAAGAAAATTATTGTGATATTGGAATTTTAATTTAAAAATTCATGCAAATGTATAACTATAATAATAAAACTAAAAATTGTCAGAAGATGAAGGTGTTTAATATAAAAATTCTTTAAGAAATTGTATACTATGATAGATTTTTATTAATCCAACCTGAAATTATTGTATAAGTTTTACATATTGGTTCACCACAACAATCTAGGAACTCTTAGGAAATGTCAGGTTCTTTGTAACCAATTTGTGTTCCTGGAACACATTCCACTTCTGGACAACTGAAATTGATTGACAAAATTTAAAAGTTTGAATAAGTTCAATGGTTTTGTATTAAATAAATAATATTATCAAATAAATATGAAATACGTACTCAGTTTTAAAACGAAGGCTACCGTGTTTATTGAAAGAACACTGAATTTCATAACAACCATTTATTGCTTTAGGATCAGATTCATGATTTTCTGGACATTTTACTTTAAGAAGAATTTCCGTATAAGCATAAATTTATTAAACTAATTTATTTATTAAAAAAAAGATAAACTTAAAAGTTAAGAAAAAAACTTACCATATTTTGCTTTCTGTTCAGACAAGCTTATATAAAATATAAGGACGAAGAGCACTGTAATAAACTTCATTTCTCGACGAGATATTGAATGAAACTAACCAAATAGAATAAAAATAGTTGGGACTTTACACTCTTCTTTTAAAGCTATCGTATTAAATGCATAATATTATAATATTTATTCTTAACCTCATAAGATATTATTACATTCTCTTGTATCTGAAACTCATTAATTTGTTTAAATTATAGCATAAATGGCGTACTATAATTTATCTCATGTTCCTTTAAAGATAAACATTCTTTGTTAAGATTTTATCACATGACCTTTTATCTACCTAGATATAAATATGCTAAATGAATTCTTTCTATGAATAGAATAACAAGAATGGTATTTTATGATTTTGAACACAGTTTTTATTTAATATTGAAATCTCTTTTACATACATTAAAAAAAATTCGGATTCGTTGGAAAGGTTGTAAAATACAATAGGTTTACAAACAATTGAACTTTAGATAGAGTATATTAAGTATTATCATTCGCATATTGGTTCACCACAGCAATCAGGGAATGTCTTGGACATGTCTTCTTTATATCCAGTTTGCCTTCCAGGCAGACACGCAAAATTTGGACAGCTAAAAAAATGTAACATTTTTTGAAAATATTCTGAACGTTGCAAATATTTCTTTGATATAATGCAGTGAAACCAATCGACTGATATTCATCTGAACTCTCAAAAAACAGATCACAGGTCAAGAAAGAAACAACATTTCTTTAAATCAAAATAGATTCTTCTACTAAAAGTTATTCTTACAATGAATTACTTACGTTTTAACATCAGACCCTCCGTATTTTTCAGGACGGCAAATAACGTCGTAGCAGCCATCCCTTATTTTCGGATCAGACACCTTAATGTGGTCCTTTGGGCAATTAGCTGGAAACAGGATTATCATGTATTAAATTAATTTTTGAATGAAATACTTATGAATGTTGATTCTAATTTTGAACAGTATTTTATTTCAAATTATTTTTTGTTAGTACGTAAAAGTATTTACTATATCTTGATTTCTGCTCAGAAAAACTGACACAGAATACAATTAAACAGAGCGATGTTAAGATCTTCATAGTTAGAGGACTGATAGAATAAAACTAATGAATAAAAATCTAAACGCGTCTTCCTACTTTACTTATACCTATCACATTGGATCAGTGACATCATTCACCGTGATTTTTGTCCTTGACGTCACGAGCTATAATTATACGAAGTCAGATGTATTTTGAAACTGTTGTTCATAATTCCTATTGAATTCTTTACGTACAGAAAGTAAGCACGAAAACACGCCATTTTCATGATAGCGTTGTAAAAATAATTTTTTTTTATAAGTTTTTGTGCAAATTTTATTGACAGAAAATAATTTAGAGATGTAGTTCTTAATAAAATTATTTAATTATTAAAGGTTCGAATTTTAAATAACTTTATTATTCTATTTCAAACTTTATTAATTTAAAATTGTTTAATTCTGAAGTATCGATGCTTTAATTTCTTAATTATTTGATCAAAAACTTACAAAAAATCATCTCTTTATTGTTCATTCTAGAGAAAAGCTTAGAAGAGTGGATGCGAAGGGAGGATGGAGAAAAAGTGAGAAAAAAGTGTACGGGAAAATAGCTTCGAAAATGAGTTTGAAAAATGTGTTAAGAAAATAGAAAATAGAAAATTTTTTTAGAAAAAGTAGTTGGCAAGAAGGCTTGGAAAAGTGCTTTGGAAAAAAATTCTAGAAAAGGAGTTTAGTATCGTATAGTTTAATATAATATCAAATAATATCAAATTCATTAAAATCCTTTAAAGCTTTTTCATATCTTGAAATATCGTGATATAATATTAAACAATAACTATCTTCAATTATTAACAGAAATTAAACTTTAAATATAGAAATATGAAATAAGCTATAAGAGAAGCATGTGATAATAAAATGTGGTTAATGTAAAAAGTGGAGAACATTGTCAAAAAAAGAAAGATATTAATTTTTTTCGATAGAAGTTCTGGAGTTACTTAAGCTCCAGGAAGTTCGCTGAGCAAGTATTCTTGAGCGAGGTACGTCCCCAGGGGAGGCACGAGATAGGTGGCTGGGTTCAGTCACGAAGAAACGTAAGAATGGGAATGGAACCGGAGTACGCCAGGCTGCGGAGGTGTCACCGAACTGGCTGAGTCCATTCCCGGGGCTTTGTTGAGCGGGATTGGTAGCGAACCCCTGGGACACGCTAGCTGGAGAAGATCCCTATTATGTCCGGAGAAGGGCGAAATGAGCTTCCTGGGACTTTCATTCTATACATCCGCCTCCGATAAACCGATCGCTCGTCAGCAATCATTTCGTCCTGAGAGTTGGTGCAAATGCACTTTTCAAAAGTAAATCAAACCGACCTACCTCTTATTTCCATATCCACCTTGCCCAAGGTCGTTTTTATCTAAATATCGACAGCCATTCCAATTAGTTTTACACGAATCGAAATAAAGATTCATATTCCTTTGGCATAGGAAATTTTCAATACCAAAGAAAGAAAATAGAACAAAAATTGATTTTTTCTTAGGCCGTGGAACTTCACCTTTATAGGAAATGTGTCATGACCGTGTAAAAGTGTTTCTTCTATATTTACATGACACTTTCACGAATGAACTTCTATACAAATAAAGCTAATGCCACTGACGTGGCTGAACTAGTTTCATATGAGGTGTAAAATAATAATGCAGAGTCGGCAAAATTGCTACCATGGTATGAGTAAAATACACTTGCTGCTTTTAAATGATGGCTGGTAGCTTTCGATACAATCAGCAGGTACTATCTTCGATTTTTTTCAAATACAATGCACTCTAAAGTGTACATCAAACGTGCAGAAGCTTTCAACCGAGCAACACGTGTCAGAATGTCTTATATAAGTTTTCGTTTCATCAGTTGTGAAATAACATTTGAAGATTGATCACCTTAAGATCGAGTAATATGTGTTGCTTCAGGACCATTAACATCAGAAGAGCGAATAATGCGTTGAAAAGGCATTTGAAAATTTCAGCTTTCGTGTACGCAATTTCTGGATTAGGCACGTTATTTTGGTACAACTCGGAATTCCCGAAGACAACTTTTCTTCTTCGGATCATTCAAGCGACAATGATTATGCGATCTATTCAAAAATACGTCTTGATGGCTATCAGCACATTCTCATATTCAAGGAGGAAACTAACCAACTGTCTCTGGCTTGGATTCACGGTTGTTTACGTTATGAAGATGTTCGCCATGTTCATCAATGGGATTCGAGACCGAAACCTCTTGACCTCTGCCATAAACGATGTTATAAAGATCGACAGGAATATCCAAGAATTTTCCACGAAGAAAACTCCCAATTCCTGGTTATACAGCTTTAAACTCTATTTCATAGAGATGATTAGCCTCGTCTTTCTAGGTGTTTACTTCACTATCAAGAGCCAGAAACATGATGTATCAATATTTATAGAAATTACATTTTTCTTGAGAATCCTCTGCTTTCTGATGCACTCATCTTTCTGTAAATTCGCCTATGTGACGTTCCAACTCTTCAAGAATATGAACGACCAATGTCTCAGCATGAAGGAATCTGATCTGTCGCAAGCTCGCACAATTCACTCGATCAGAGTTTTCACTGTACAACATCGCTCGATTGTTCGATTATGGAGGAAGTTAGTTCAATTCTACGAGCCGTACCTAGTCTTCGAAGTATTGAGTCTCTTTCTTGACGTATTTTACGTCACAAATAAGGTTTATTCGTACTACATCGATAAGCCCAGAAGTGTATCAGATTTGCAAGTATGGCACATACCCATCGGAGCATTGTGGTCCTTGTACGAGATGATATCGATTTGCACGGTTTGCACTAAGGTGGCTGTTGAGGTGAGTCAAATTTCTTCTTATTCCTTCCTTTTCTTATCAAATGGCACCTTTAATCAATTCCCACCCTATAATTTGCATTGCATTGAGTAAAGAATAAAATTAAATGACCAGATCCCTGCAAAATTCAATGTTGAAAAGCCGGGTATAAATTTTGCAGTAGTTACAAGGGATTTTGGTCAGCCATAGTACATTGAAATCAACGAACAAACATATCACTTTAATAGTAATGTATCGGATTTTCTGTTTGAATCTAGGGCAGCAAAACAGGCATTATAATGCATAACCTCACGACTGGCAAATCGTTTTCGTTCCTGAACACAGAGATATCGTACGTCTTCGAATACATGGAACATCAGAGTCTTTCCTGTACGCCTTATGGATTCGTGACAATCGACAACAGACTCTGTTGCTCTTTTCTTTTCGATACAATTTTATTAGCGCTATTCGTCTCGTGTGTTTCCCAACATGGCTTAGTCTTGTAATTTGTTTTAGTTCAATGTATTCAACTCTCCAAAATTATTTAATTGAATATCGCAAAGAGATTCAATTATTTTTGTATTTATGTGCCCTCAAATTAAATTTTCTATATCTAAGTAATAAGATAAAGTATATTTTCCAATGTTTGCGACTGTATTGCAGAAAATGCTAATAAATATTCTTGAATCTCATAATTGCAGGTGTCGCTGCTGTGTTTTGTATTTCTTGAACTAAGTTTCCTTTTCATCTTGAAACTCATGAATTTAACATGATGGTGAATTGTAATAAGTGCCAAAGGCAGATCTGCGTTTGAATAACTGGGTAGAGGCTCTTTACCTTGATCCTGCATTGTCTAAGGATACGATGATTTCCTTGGGGTCATCATATTAAGGGATCCCACGTCTTCGTTCTCATGATGCTCCTTTTCTCGAACTCCAGTCCTTCGGGATATTACCCACCGCATTTTTATTACGTTTCGATCACGATTTTTGATCATCCTCATATACATGCATCAAACGAATTTCAACGTGGTAAGGTTTGCAAATAGCAGTCCAGTTTGTTCGGGTTCTCCAATATTGACGGAAGTACCAGTAAAACAATGGAAATATGTTACGCGCTCTATCAGCCGGTGAAGATGCGCAAATACCAAGTAAATTAGCAGTAATTCGTTAGCACAGAGGTTGTTACCGGCACCCATGATAAATATTGAAAATTGCGATCGCCCTCTCATCCTCATCACTCCTTCAATAATTGGTAGAGGATAATTTACGTCCCAAAAAGGAAATCATTATGTTTAATTTCTGGGTGCTTCTATTGTATAATGCGAAGGATAATACGAATTTAAAAGGTTACAAATCCGTTGTGAAAAGGATTTAAAGGATCCGTTGTGAAAGATTTTAAATTTGAAACTGTAAATTTCGAAGCTTCTTTTTAATAATAACGGAGTAAATATATCTCCGTATTAATTTAACAGTGTTATTTTTGCTTTTATTTTGAAGTATCGCACTCCTGTAATGAATATTGTCCAAAGGCATTGTTATGATTATGTTCCATTGATCGTTTCAGAAAAGCAAACAGTGATTTAACCATTGCCGAGTTTAGTGCTAATATGACACTGCATAAAATTATGGTAGATTGATCAATTAAGTGGTAAATAGTATTCTCTTTTGTAGAATACTCTGACAGATAAACACTAGTAATTAATATTGTTTTAAACACTTCATAAAACAAATTGATTTGTTTTATTATTTGTTTTGTGGTTCAATTAGAATAAACGAGCGATTTAATCACACACAATCTTAAAAAATATTTTTTAAATTCTTTCTGCGATATAGTGTGTGTTAGTATTAGATTGCAAAGCTAATTTATCAACATAAAGTCATTTATCCACATAATTTTATGTTAGCCGTGTGGCCGCTATTCTTTCGTGATTCAAATGGTTTATATATATATATATATATATATATATATATATATATATATATATATATATATATATATATATATAGGG
>CAJFCO010000035.1:4265107-4293305 GCA_904066015.1 Synergus gifuensis | reverse complement strand
GGTAGACGAGTGTCATTAAATCGAAGAGAAAGGCGCGCGCCTTGGCGCGCGCAAGACATCTAGTATTTATTACAAAGCTGTAAAATTGTTGCCTTGACGTCATACGCGGGCTCGTAAATAATGGTTTTGAGCCACCCTAAACTGCTCCAGTTACCCACGCAGAATAACAAAAAAATGCATCCACGAAAAGTAGGTGTAGCTGAGGTACGGTGCCCTTTCATAAATAAGGAAACTTGTGGCATTTATAGCCACATACTTGCATGAACAACGCAGACTAGGCTTGGACCGAGCATTCTTCGTCGCGTAAAATCGCTTTTGTAAATCGCGAACAACCGAGTTTCCAAGGCGTTTGCAGCATCTCTTCCTTCCAAGTGTTTTGTATATTTCATTTATTATATAAATTCTTATATAGGATATGTCTGAGGACAACATTATAGTGTCTTTGTTTGTTTAGATACTAAAACATTTAGTAGATTTAGAGCACTCAATTTCAAATTATAAATTAAAATTAATAATTTCAATACAGTTTCTGTCAATATTATAAATTGTAAAATATAAAAGTCAAAGTTTTAAACTTCAAGACTTGCAGCTAGAGCAACATATGAAAAATGAGAATGTGAAAAAAATGACAATATGGTACAGGTGGTAGTTTTCTCGATTTATGAACAAACCATCATCAGACCCTTGTATTCACTTCAGATGCTTGAAAACTTTTCGACCCACCTCATATCAATTTATCTGTGGGAAACATCGACAGAGTGAAAGTTGTAAAACTGATAGAAACTTTTAAATCCACGAAAATCCTTAAGCTGTTCCACCCGATCGACAATCCTAACATGGTCCATAGTCACTAGTCAGTACAGTAAACCTAGATTCGTTTTAAGTATTCAAGTCATGAGGTGAAATACTCACTTTGGTTGCAAGTAAACGTAAAGTCCTTGAGTTGACCGAACGATGGTCGGTAGTAAACCGAAAACTTTAAGAAATAACTTGCAGAACCAATATACCGCCTTATCCAACTAAATGAGGCAACTTAAGTGGAAAGTTTGTTTCTAACCAACAAAAATACTGCAATACAAATTGAAAACACGAGGGAAGAATAATAATCACAATGAACCGCATAATAATAAAATATTTACATTCTAAATTGCAAAACAAAGTTGGATGATTACTTTTAGTAAGAACCATTTTTAAAAAAAAAACCTTTCCATGATGATTTTGAGGATATCCGTTTAGAAAAAGTGATAATTGAAGTGTTGAAAGAATGGCATAAACTTGTTTCGAAAAATTTTTAAGTATAGAAATACGTGTAGAGAAAGTGAAGCGAAAAACCCAATTTTCGAGTAAAAAAGATTGATTTGTGGGAGAGAATTAGTATCGTATTGGAAGAGGACTTTGGTTAATGTGTTTCTGATCCGGGATTACGTTGCTTCCAATAGAGCGAGACTGTCGCAATATATCGGATTCCCTTGCTTCTTACAGCTCGCCTGTTGTTCCTCATCCCTATCTTTTCAATCCTCACCAATACAGGAAAATGTCTCCACGGCCGTTAATTTTCGACTCAGTGAAAAAAGAGGCGATCGCGTGAGCCGAAAGAAATGAGTTTGAATTTTTTTGCTCAATCTTGTGGCGAGGAAATTGTTTCCGATAGACAATATTTTTCTTTGAGTGAGGAAAGATAGTAGAGAAAAAGGAAAAAGCTGAGCTTGAAAAAGTCACTCATGTCACATTTAATGGATTTCTTGCGTATAGCAATAGAAACAGGAACTGTTACGTCGGGATCTTCGATATTATATTATACTAACTGTTGCCGTTTTCTCCACTGTCTTAGGAATGCTGACGATACTACCGATTTTTATGAACTTTTATCTACTATCAGTAAAAATAACTTGCTTTATATTTTCTTGTAGAAAATTTGTCCCTTAGAATAGTGTCTCTTACGTTCTTTTACCTTGTATTCTGATGACGTAGCAGAGGCCTTTTACAAACTTCGCGACCCGCAAAGTGCTTTGCGTATCTTCTTCCTCTGCTTTCTTTTATACGAATCCATTTATACCAATTTTTGTTAAAGTAGAAGAAAGAAAACACATATTTGTCTGAATTAATGAGACTTAAAAAATCATTGTCTAATGGTATAAAACTCTGGAATTTCTGAGGAATTTGCATTGGGTTTATTTGAAAGCAAGTCCTTTAGAAAGTTGTACGTTTACTAGGTTTGAGGGTAACGTACCTACCCTTTCATCAATTGTTTACATGTGCAAAAAGAAGACGAAGCAGTCACTCATTTTTAATTAATTTAACTGGTCTCACCGTTTCAGGTTTTATTTGAGGTAAATATACGTCACACATAGACATCTCTGGCGATGTGCTTTGTTCCATACCTCCCTTTTTCAAGCTCGCACTCTACCCTTCACAATTTCCACTTTCTGCATGCTTTCCACCCTCATCTTGTCCTTCTGACCACGTACGAGTTTACTCACGTACTCTGCAAAAGCCCTATTACCCCGCAATCTTTGCTTGCCGACGCGATACGTCATAAAAGTTGCTTTTCACCTTCTTTTCCTTGTACGTGTATCCTTTCTCCATTGTTAAATCCTTGTCTTTCGTTAAGGCTTAGCCTAACAAACTTCAGCTTTGTTCTGGACTTTCGAAAAACCTTTATTAGTATATTAAGCCTCTCTTCACTTTTATATTTCTTTAAATAATTAATCTGTAGATGTTTATCCCTGAGTAGATATAAAATAGTAAAAATGCTCTATATCTGCTTTCTGACATGCATTTTTTCGAGAGAACCTATTCATACACAACAAATCAATTATTTAAGATGAATTATACAGTGAGTGTAGAGTTTTGCGATCCAGTTCGAGGATATTGCGGTTCGACAAGCATCGATGAAACTGGGAGTTGCGGTAAGCCCCGTGGGGCTACCATTAGAGGGTCTGAAAATCTGAAGTTATTACCAAGTGCTGAAGCCATCGTGTTTTTTGTAACAACGAAACTGTCGATTTGATATTAAATCATACAACTCTTGATAAAATAACGTTGAATACACAACAAATCAATGAGTCCAAATTGAAGATTCGTTTTAATTCATTTTAAAACTTCAACTCGAAGAGTAGATATATTTCAAACCGGAGATTTTAGGTTTTGTAAAGGTATTTTTAGGTTTTTTTAGGTAACCCCTCGTTAAGAATCTAGAAAAAGGGAGATGGTTTTTTTGGGATAGATCCTCTGACGAAGAGTTATGTTGTCATATGGGAGGCGCAGAGAATGCTGGCTTGAAACCTTTGATCCATAAACTATGCGGCTATGTCATACCAATCCTGCGGCTCTCTGGAAAGTAATTTAGTTAAACGTCCCATACGCGCAATAAAATCGTTCACTCGTGCATGGATGCAGGCATCTATAAAACAAGCACATGCGGCGAGTATGCTTGACAAATAAGATAAAGCACAAAAAGAGTCCGTACCACTTTTCTTGTAAAAAATTCACAGTAGATGGTCTTAAGCTTTCTACGTTATTAAATATCATATCACTAATATTATTTATACTCATTGCTTTTCCTCCAAGTCGAACATTATATTTCTGTATATTATTTAAATATCTGTTATATATATATATATTACGATAGCTTGAAGTCTTAGTTAATTGGATATTCGATAACGGGATTACAATTGAGATCACTGGGATTTCCATAATATTTCAGAGATTACAAGAAACGGGATATTCCAGATTACAAGGGTAGAATGCTCGAAAAATAAAAGAGGGATTAGTTTTCCGATATCTGAAAGTTTCCAATTGATAACATACTTGAAATTTTTCAAGGCTTCAGCAAGAGATTTCCTACTGAAAACCAAAATTATGGCGAATGCTACAGTTCGATATACGAGAGTTGACAACATCAATTTTCCAGATATTGAAGCCCTGGATATAATCAATGTTCATTCCTTCTTTCTCTCGTGGAATCCTTTTAAAATTATTTCTGTCTACAGCTTTAAATCTTCAGTTGGTACTTTCAATAAAGTTTGTGCTGGCGATGGAGTTGATTTATATGAAAAGAGAGAGAACACAATACCTACGGAATCCGTGCTTCGATTCACACAGTCAGTGCCAACTACCAACATCCATGAAAGGGTCCAGTGCTTTCTGCCACGCAATATTAGCTGCAACAAAGTATCCTCCAGTTTAAGAACGAACATTTCTGTAACGAATCGGTACCGTTCTTCGAAAGTTCTTGCGTACCTTCAAATAGGCACCGGGAGTGCTTTCGAAAATTAGGTTAGACTTTGCTTCCAGCTTCACTTTTGTTTCTTCAGCGCTTGTTAAGAAACTGAAGATCAAAGAGATTTAAGAGATGGCGTAAAACGAAGTGTGAAATAGAATCTTATTTATTTACTGAAAGCAAAATGCGATTTTAAAAAACATCGAGGGTCCATGAAACGAAATTATTTCTTATAATAGGAGAGATCAAGGTACATAGTTAGACATTCCATTTTGGGTTTAAATTTTTCCAAAAAATCGTTTAAAATATTCCAAAACCCTTGGAATTCAAAATCTCTTGAAATATCATGCAATCTCTTCATATTCATTAAAATTCCTCTTAAAGTTTCGGGCAAAGCCAGGTAAATTTCTGTTAGCAGTCAATACAATCTAAATCAATAAAATAATACACATATCTAAAACTAATTTATAAATCTATCGCTAATAAAGTTACAGCGATAACAAAGTGGTGTTTTCTACGTCTTTTCTTACCGTTAATCTCGCTTTACACGAAAGTTCTGTGTTAAAACCTTATCTCGAAGCATGGCACGTCATGAAAAGACTCATACACACCGACTAACGTAATGTGCAACATTACCATTATGAAACGATCCTCTCGTACGTTATCTTTGCAACGAGGTGAGCAGAAAGAGATGTACGTACAAGTGATGCTAGTGAAGAAGGAAACACACGATCCCTGGAAACCACGTGCTCTCTTAACGTTTAATGTCTGAATAGCGTGTCAGTTGGTCCAACAGCACAGAAAGCGATACTAAACTTCAGTGAGAACAAGCATTGCTTGCGTCTTGAGTCGTAATAAAAAAAAAAAAAAAATTAGTAGGTCATTACGAGACTTTTTCCACATTGCAAATTGTTCTCGTACATAAATAAAAGAACTTGAGAAATGATAATTCTCAATCATAATTATGCAATCAAAAATACGTATTAAATTTTCACACACCAAAGGTGTCTACCTTGAAATTCATATATCTATGCAATGAATTAATTCCAAACCATTCTTATATTAAAATGGTACACATTAAACTCATCGGTCTTATTAAAGGGAATAAAGGATCGCGGATCATAACTAAAGGAAAGGATCAGTTCAGAATATCGGGGTTCTATAAAAGGACCTGTTTGTTATTATAATGGTAAAATAAAAGGATATTAAGGTCAGTCAAGTATGCTCCATTAACCTCTTATTATCCCCGCTTTTCGTATTACTCAATTGGATAATAATCGTTTATCTCGCTCAATTGGCGACTTACACTTCTCGCGATCATCGAGCTAGGACAAAATCAATTAGGCATAATATTAGAAATAGAGCAAAACGTCATTTCCACGCATGCTGATCAATTGACGCGAATACCTGGCTTGCCTTCGGGGTCTGAGATGCGTCCGTTTAGCCCTTAGCCAATAATAACATGTTTGTTGGACGATGATGCGACTATTAAGCTGAAAACAGGGTTCGGGTAATTATGCGGCAGCCTATCAAGGGGGGAAGCACGGGTCGCTTAACATCATAGATATCGATGAACCGTAGAACTCTACTATGGCGGATCTGGGCCACCCAATTACACGCCCATCTACGATCCCGGATCTAGGAGACGTACAAATTGATCTGTCTAGGAAGTACCCGACTGAGGCAGTGCTTATAGATAATATAGATGTATCCGTATCTATATCATATCTGTATCACGAAATGCATGCCTAGCTGAAACGCAGCAATATCTTGCAGGCTCGGGGCAATTGGAATGATCCTTCCTTGTATAATACGCATATCTCGCTTGGATCAATTATTCATGCTACAAAGGGTTCAATTTCCAGTAACAAGTATTAACAATTTTACAACCGATTCTTACAACCATTTAAACCATTTTTTTATCCACTCTGTTAAAATATTTATTTCAACATCTATAAAGAGACAAAATTTTTATATTATACTGAATTTTTATTGTGTATATACTGAGTTCCTTGAATCAGGCAATTCAGATTCAAACTGCCAGCTAGGAAATGCTGGTGTGATTTGAACTGCTGCTAATTCAATGAGACTGTCTCGCACAATCTTAGTATTACTTGCTTCGTGTTCACCCATAATTTAGTATACGACAATGATTGGCTGGATCGAGTAAATTCATTGAAATGAATTTGCATCTCGTGGACTTAAGTCCCGCCGAGCGAACCGCAGGCTTTCCGGAAAGGACAAACGTAAGGTCTCGCTTAACTAAACTACAGCAGTAACGATGGAATAGTTTGGGGTCATGGTTTACCCTACATGCTACTGCGATGGTCTGCTAGACCCACGGGCCGAGACTAGTTAAGATAGACTATAATGGGAAACTTCCGAGACCTCTACTACAAGTGCAGGCAAATCTCAGAGCATCCTACTCACACTACCAATCATTGGAAACAATCTCAAGTTAGCCATAGTCATCCCTTTGTATGATATCGTTTGATATCATCTTCGATAACTAATGAGATAATATTAAAGATATTACCAGTCTCATTAAAGATATTTTCAGTCTAGTGAAAAGATAGACAGAAAGAGATAGACATTTTTAAACATGAATAGAAAGAGACTTAGATAAAGGATTGAGAGTTTTTTAATAGTTTCCTATCTAATTCGAAAAAAATGATAGTATCAAATATTTTATTGCGTCAGACTGAAACGATGATGATAAATATGCTGGCACATGACGTTCCATAATGAAATCTCAAAGCAGTGAAGTAATTGAGGATGATGGATGCGCGAATTTCCGCAAGGGAAATGATCCTTTGATATGCTAAACATTAGTGACCTCATCTCATGCCGATAATTTTACATTTCCAACTTCCATCAAGCACTTGAAAATAATATCATTAGGACCTTTTATTATTAAAATTCTACATTACAAGAGATGTTCCTCTGGATGTATGTAGAATAATCAAGTACTATTAATCTGACGCAAGATCCGAGTTGTTTTCACAACAGATTCAAAGGGACTGTATAAAGGAGGGAGTCTTATGAGATGCGAAACTGTTTATCTGTTGTTTCACGTATCCCTGTAGCAATCCGGTAGAAAATCAAGGAGTATTGTTTCTGAATCAAGGACTGAGTTGCTGTGGGTAATACTACCAAATCCGACGAAAATGCAGAGATTCAGTGACGAGGGTCGGAACATCAGACGATATAAATTAACTAGCTATGTAGTTATATACCAACCTATAGGAAGGTGAGTTTACGTGCCTGCATCCAACACTTGCCATTCCGTCCTAGGCTCGAACTGGCCACTGATAAACAGTAATTTGCATTGCCACCACGCTTTGAACCATTTCAACCACTAACATAAATAACCGCGCTGCCGTTTATTCAGCTTGTGAGTACACACGCGATATACATACACACATAATATACATACATATATACCACCACACATCAATACACCACCTCACAAACAACGCCTGTATGTATATTAGGTGAGAAGTATAGGCAATTGGAAACACGTTATGAGTTCTGCATTTGGAACGGGAAGTTTCTGTTTTAAAGACGTGGAATCTCATTCATTAAACGTTCAATTTAGAAGTAGTGTGCAATTTTCCAATCTTTATGATCATCGTGAATTTCCTGCTCTTTTCTAATAGAAACATAAAATAACAGAGAAAGAAATAAAATATGAGTTAAGTGATACCTTACGATGTCTGAAATGGAAGTTCAGAACACCAAGGAAAGGGCTTGGATGTGTTTCACGAAGTGGAAGCCGTTACTAAAGGTCGTTAGGATGCTCGGGGTATTCATCTGTAAAATTACTTTTTGCGAAGCACGTGTGGTTTTATTTTATCCATCCACTGATCCATTCTACTTATCGGCATCCAGAGAAAATGCTTTGTGCTTTTCAGATTTTATACTTTGGTAATTGTAGCTTAATTTTGTACTCTTCAGCACCGAGAAAACTGCAATTAACTGTCAACTTGCCCGCCTGTGTGTTGAGATCTGATACGCAGAGTTACACATACACCTAAAGCGCTAGTCCGTGTCGCGAGAGAGGGAGTGTATCATCCGCATGAATCATACTCCCTCTCTCTTCTTCTTTAGGTGTATGTGTAACTCTGCGTATCAAATCTGGACACACTGTTGCCCGCCTTGTAAGTGAATTTTTCGCGACTGAGGCTACAGACATCTTGAAAGTTGTGAAAGTAAAAGAGCTGTGACACCCACCCCGCCACATTCGCGGGCTTCCCATCGATAACTTTCAACCTATAATCTGCAAGCTTAAACCTCGAGTCCGTTCCCCTCGTAAGGAAAGCGTGATTTGCCACTAGAGTGTTTAAAACCTTCATGGGAAAACATTTAAGTAATTCTATAGGGAAAAATCGGCAGACTAAAGCACGTCGTTAAGTATAATCCTGAAATCTGTCAGCTGAACAAATTTAGAAGTTCAAGTGATTTTATCATGGATTTCATAAGCGAATAAAGATAGCTCTTGGGAAAGCAATTAATGACGCATTTGATTCTGTCTATGTTTAATTTATATTAATTATTAATATTCACATTGTGATAAGTATACAATATAGACGATGCGCCTAATTAAAAAAGTATCCAGTGAGATCATATTTCACGAGAGTAACGGAAGTTTCAGTGTGATGGAACCCTCAGCACCATTTGTCAAACTAGAACATGAACACAGCTTTACAAAGGGGAATTACCAAAATGAAACTAATTAAGCCGATAACGCCAAGATAGCATCTTATACACCATTACGCACTAAGGTAAAGTACCTCAGACTTATTCAAAGAACCATTCTATTTGTGACACCCTGGTGGGCTCTAAAACGCACTAAACAAGAAGCATTTCATTACTTATTGAGTCAGTATTAACAGATGAAACGTTAATTGTGACCTTTCTCAAAACTTGATCTTCAAAATCAAGTGAAAATGGTGATAATGGTAAGATTATTTTTTAACCAGATAATTGATTTTAATGACGTTTCTGAATTGTGCCAATCGGAAAATTGTCTCTTCACATCTCACTTTGCTGCCAATATCTTATTCTTTGTTATTCGAAGCTCATATTGAAGTTTTACATATTTCAATTCTTAAATTTCAACAGTGATTTGATTCAATCAGAACATTTTTCTGACAGTCTTTTCACTTTTGAATTACTTCGATTCACTTTCCGTTTGTCACCGAGGCAGGTACGTGACGAAGGCAACAAGGAAAGTCCGGAAATAATCATCTCTTCCTCTATATTCTATATGGTAGTGCGCATTGGAAATCTCGTGCAAGAATTCACAGTGCGAAAAAGAAATAGATGCTATGCGACGAGTGTACTGACGGTAGATGGGCCCACATGTTCGGTGTCCCTTTATGCTCAGTCCCCAAGAAGCGTGGAGATCTTCAAATATACATGAAAAGACCTTGTATCGAATTTCCCTGGTGGGCAGCGCTAGCATCGTATCTACGATATGCTCCTGCATTTCCCTTTTCGCGTATAAGAAAGAACACCTTCCCATCTATGTGGCACACGTTTCACTATTCCGAGGTAAGCGCGTGCTATCAAAACTGACTGTCATTGCACTTTTCAAATATGTCTCTTTTATGTATAAAATGAAACACTCTCGACACTGTTTTTTCTGCCTTCAATAATGCAACAATGTCTTCTTCAAGAAACAAACGATCAATTCAGAGAATTGAATGTTTCCTTGTTCAAATATCTCATTGATCAAAAAATTTGACAAACTAGCAAACTTATAACTTCAAGTCATTCAAAAGTCGTTACACCACTTTTTTAAGATAGGAAATTCACGGTTTTTTTTCACAAAACGGTAGCTTTCTTGAAGATATCCCATAAATCAAAGGAATCCTAATTTTTTTAAGCCACCCTGATATTTACCTACTGTTAATAAAAAGTTCGGCCATGCCCTCCCCTTAATCTTCTAACTTCCGTCCCGAGATAATGCCTATTACTGAAAATCGATAAAGCAACATATAATATTACTGCGTTCTTAACTAGTAATGTAGGAAGGCATTTTTCACTTTCTCTCTCGAGTGGCGTACATTTCATCGAAGAATCGCGGCTTCTATCCTTTAGTAATAAAATATTTGTCCCTAGGGTGTCGCTTCGAAGTCCGCCGAACCCTCCTAAGAGCCGCACGCGGCCATTATCTTATACCCGAGCAAGTTTCCTGGATCCAGAGCATAGTCGGTATCTTTTGGACATGGTGGTGGGATATCTTCAAGATTGAACGGCAGGAAACGAGCTCGTTCTGCCGAGCCTTTATATCGTGGCGCCGGGATCCTTCTCGCTTTGAAGGATTTATCGAGCAGCTCTGAGAGACCAAATTGATTGAGCTTCTTTCGACAGAATGGGAGAAAAGATGGTACAACTACTAGCATTCTGTGTCCCGGCTAACTGACATGAGCCGGAAGATCATGAAGGCGAGACATTCGCCAGACATTTGTAGCGTGATAGTTCCTCTTCCTTTCTTTCCTTTCTTATAAATTGCCTTTTTATGTGGCGGACGCCAAAAATGTCGGAAGCTTTATACAACTCAGTTACAATTGCTGCTAGGTCAGCTAAAACCCAGCCAAAATAGGGCATAATTCGGTAAAAATAAGTTGATTTTATTGCGGCATTCTTTACTGCTCATTTGGAGACATACATTGTCCTTCTATTGGCATTTCTAGAAAGAACCATTGTATTTTTCTTTTCAGTAACTAGTAACTCACTGCCCAAGGGTTTTGAAAATAGGAAAATGAATTTAGGTCTCTAGGTGCAAGTTTACTGAATAAGCTATTCAACAAAGTTGGAATCCTGTGTATTGGGAAAGCGGAAAGCTGAGTCCGATAACAGGACGTCGTTATGTCGCACGAATCTAAACAGTCATTAGATTTACGTAAGCAGACATGTGGAATAATCATACAATATACATGACAGTGTCCTCGAGAGAAAGTTACAGTGGTTGCTCTTCGTGTATCGAACACATATATCTCATCCACCAAAACTCAGACTGGGTGGAATTGTTATCATCCCTCCTCTCTCATACTCTCGTTTCCGAATGACCTGTGCAATATTTTGATTTATCATGTCTTGGTACCACCTAGCTAGTCACTTCCATATCGAGTTTCAATATTCTATATATTCTGCTGTACAATAGAAATTCAAAAACCGTACAAAGTTATTTACGTTAATCTTTAGGTTATTAAAAAAAATCATCATCTAACTAAAATCATCTAAATCGACTTAAATATGTTGTTTTACTTAGATTTATATTGAGAGCGTGGATTAGCCACCGGTTGAGCCACTCCTCCTCCACTTACGAGTCAATTGTGCTACGCACTGCAATATATCTTTACTAATCATAAGTATTAAACTTAATAAAAGTAATTTAGTGAGACTTTCAACCTTGTACCACACGAAATTTAGTCCATGATTTTTAGTTATTCGAATTATTTCTTGTCCTTGGTTTAATGTATATCTTTTAACAAACCCAGAATACGTATACCTCATTGTCAAAATATAGTCATGGAACCCGCGAGGGTCGTAAAATTTGAAGCCGTAAAAATTAGAATCGCCTGAGGGTATGCGCCAACCTTCATAAGGCTTATGTCGGTTCGTATATGAAACCCTCTAGTACATTGCGATCCAAGGGAATCGTTTTACGCTGCCTGAGGATACGACGAGGGTGATAATAATCTGGATAAACCAATTTGTTTTAAGAAAATGTTCACTTTTTCTACTTTGCCAAGTTAATATTTTCAAAGTTTAAATTTCTCCTTAAATATTAAAAAGTTTCATCCGAAAATTTCAAATTAATACTCGATTTTATGGGAAAAGACATAACGAACTAATTATTGAAAATAATTATTATAAAAAACGGAAAATGTATCTATTTTTACTTTAATTTAATTAGTATATGATCAATTTTACATTATTCTTTCAGCAAATGGAATTTAATCGAAAAGTGAACAAGCCGAAATGTCGGTTTCGTTCTGCGATCTTATTTCACAAATATAGACAGCACTTTTTGTATATTTGCTCTGCTCTACATGAAACACTAAATCATAGAACAGGTCGACCGACGAAATACATTCTGAAATGTGACTCCAGGGACAAGCGAGGCGACATACCGCGAGATCAATAATTCCAATATGTCAAGCCAAGCGCCGAATTGCCATACATTCATATACAACTTTTCATTGTTTTACGATTGGGTTTTTCCAGGTTCGTGACATCCAAACGATGCGCGCCGTTTTCTATATCCAAACGAGTTGAAACAGATTTTTGACACAATAAAATTCATTAAATTACAGACTCGTAAAATTCCACAAAATACGGTTTTCCATGATATTCAGAGAAAAAATACGCGTGAATTTTTATTCTTGAATTGATAATGAAATTTAAGACCTGTCCTAGCTGTGTTTTGAATTGCATACAAAATTTCAAGCAGTACACGGAGAAAACTGGATATTAAACCGTAATATCTAGTTATTTAACTATGGGACGACTATCTAGATATTAAGATATAATATCCAGATATTTATATATAATATCTTAATATTAAAACTTAATATCCAGATATTAAAATATTGGATGTTAGAATATTTGGATTATATATTTTAATATCTGGATATTAAGTTTTAATATCAAGATATTATATCTAAATATCTAGATAGTCGTCCCATAGTTAAATAGATAGGTATTACGGTTTAATATCCAGTTTTCTCCGTGTAAGAATGCAACAATGTATTGTTTATATTTATTATTTATATCCATCAAACAATTTCAAGAATTAATTACAATTGTGATATAGTCCGGGATAAAAGAAATGAATCGTTTTCGCGAAAATCTTCGAGAGTCCTACTCGGTTACCACGGACCAACCCGAGAAGTACTCAACGTTGAAGGTTACGCTTTATTGTTGCCGCCTAAGTGGCACTCGAATTCACGCTCGACTAGCTCCAGGATGGATTATGAGAAATCACAAAGGGCTAGAACTCTTTTGATCGCGATAACGCACACATATATTCGCTCATCGATGACTGCTATTGCTTACTAAGAGTAAAATTCAGAGCGAGTAAGACCCACTTCGGTCCCAGTGAAATATTCGCGATCCAGTTGATATAAATCTCTGAGAAGACTGCGGTCCTCCAATTGCATCCACTAAATCCTTAAAAGCAGCTCTTGCTTGATGTAATCAGTATATTTTGAGAAATTTTTCAAGCTTTGAAAAGAATTGTTTCAGGAAAGAAAATTGCCTTCCACGGATCTGCCAAGAAATTCGGCTCTTCTAGCTTCTTTCCTCTTCCATGCTATTTTTAAGATTCATTCTACCTCTTGGTCGAAAATTTTTGCAGCACTACCTCTCAGTTTAACTCCTTCAAATGAATATTTTATACTTCTCGTTTACATTTATCTTCTGTGCTCTGATTTTCTTACCCTTTCTTATACAAGAAGTAATTGCTGAGATCCGTTTCCCACATAATATTTTCAACATTTTCTTCGTTAAAGAGTTAAGAGGCTGAGAAAGTATTAAATTCCAACACTGTGGTGTTTGGGAACACAGCTGCAGGATAACTGGTGCAGATGCTTCCCGCTATTACTTGTGACGGTTCATAGCCATACTCCCGCGCTCTTGTGGCTTCCGATCCTGGAGAAAATATTTTGCACCTCCTCCCGGAAAACATGTCCATACTTTACCGCGATTCTTTGCCGAGTCTTTTTGTTTTCCTCCGGAGTGCGCCAAGCTCTGGGTTATAGTATATCTACCATAGAAATAAGTACCGGAAGAGAGCTTAAAAATGGCAAAGTTTTTAAAGGTATCGCCTCTCTTCTCCATTTTTTCTCTCTAGCTTCCATTTTGCGTCTCTATATACCAGTTTCCTTCATGTTTCTCAAATATTGGATACTTCCGATTTTAAATGGATTAAAATTGTGGGGCGGACTGAGCCGAGGAAATGAAATTTAAATTTCGTTCTACTTTTCCATCCGCTCTGGTTCATTGACAGTTGCACTCAGTCAGGTGGAAGTTCTTTATTATTCAGAAGCAGGAAAATACAAGCATTAGTCGATTGGCAGTCACGTGGAGTCTCTAAACTATGAGATTCACTCCTGGAAGAAACAGGAAGGTGCGTGATTTACAAGGGTTCTGAGAGGAAAGGAAAAAAAAAGGAATGCAAAAAGAGAAGGAACCAAAAGGGGACAAGTTGAGCTTAGGAAGTCCGCGATATTGATGTCGTAAAAGGTCGTTGTGCCACAGCCTGTTCTTCTCCAGCGAGTCTCACCCAAGTCGCTGATCGAAATTTATCGCCTTCCCGCAGATTCGTAGTCTCTTCGCCTTAATTATTTCCAATGCAACCTCTCTTCTATCTCTCCATCCTTCACTGCATGTCTCTTTCACTCTAACCTGCGAAAACAACACTGTATCATTCACTTAAGAGGGACTGATTACAAGATTCGAATTGGAAATGGAGTGGTATACTTTATACCATCGCAACACTCGTACTTTGTCCAGATAAAATTGTTGACATAAGTGTATTTAATATTCACTCGGCGCTATTCGGGATTTTATGGGATTTCAAGACACTATTATGAATTTCAAGGGATTTTAAGCGATTTTAGGGAATTTGAAGAAAGTTTGAGCAATTATAGTGACTTTAAGGAATTTCATGGGATTTTCAAGAGAGTTCAGAAGAGTTATCAAAAAGAATTTTTCAGAGATTACAAGAGATTTCAAATGACTAAGAAATTTTAATGATTTTCAAAAATATTCAAACGAGTTAATTCCAAAGAATTTCGAAATATTTTTTTATGATGTCAAGACATTTAGTTACATATTTAAAAATATTTTAAGTGATTTTAAGAAATTTTAAGGGCTTTGAAGAGATTTACAGATGATTTCCAAGATTTTAAAGAATTTCAAGAGATTTCAGGATATTTCAATGAATTTTCACGGATCTAAACAAGCATCATTAAAAATTAGTTTACTCAAAAATTACTAGCATCTGTGAAGGTTTTAGGATTCTTTTGAAAATATAAGCCGTACGTACCATTTAACTGCGCGAAAAATATAAAATTGCATTGTGGAACGTGCTAAGGGCTAAACCAAGTTAAAACACGCATTTTTCAAAAAGGTCGTAAAGTCGTTTTAACTTGTACTCGAGGTGCTATAAAGTCTACAGGACATTCAGATGAATACATGAGATTTCTTACAACAGAAGTCACATTTCAGGATAAAAGTTGTTTAAAAAATAAAATGACTCGCTCTCCAACAAGATCCGTCGCTTTTTATGAAGTGAGAAAATTATACATCTTCACCTACTAAGGATTTCACGGTATGGGTTAATTGAAGCATATACTTGTACGTTTTAGGAATTATGAATGAGAGCTATCAAGGCATCATGATGCAAATTTTACAGACTGCATCAATGTTTTCTGTAAGGAGATTTTGTAATTGAAGGAGGCTATCTTGTTGAATATATAATAAAGTTTCTCAGGAAAGCAACTTTAGTTTCTATAGATACAAAAAAACCCTCTGTTCGGAAAAAGAGTTACAGGATACAACGAATCTCAAGTTAAATTTACTTTCGTGATGGGGGATGAAAATCAATGGTTCAAATCGCAAACAGTGGCCGTTGAAGAAGTTTGCCAGTTCAATTTAAGCTGGGTGCCCAAGCACGTACCTTCGTACTTCCAACGTCACCACAAGTAATTTTCAACTGCGACACGAAATCAGAATCCATGCAAACGGCTCTCTTTCGGGTACGAGAGCTTAGGTGTCTTATACTCTGTTGCCTAGATCTTGACTTTTAAGGCGTTCTCTCTAGAGTGTGGAAAAGTGGATGGGAAAAGCTATAGATTTCTAGAGAAGAGGAAAAGTAAGAAGAGGTTGCCTCTTGCTCCATTCAAACTTTTGCATCAAAAAATTCTTCCCGAACCCGAAATATCTGTAATAAACTTATAAACTGGTTACTCTCACTTCCTCTTGAAATTGAGGACGTATAGCTTTTCGTAAATTTCAACTTTCTGCAACGCGTGTTTCCTTGCCAAGATGAATTCTGATCTTCTTGAAACTTAAGTCACTGATAATTAAAAAATAAAAATTGTTGGGAGCCAGCTAACTTACTCTCTTCTTTTACATAACATTTCTGCATATTTATTACACCTTGACGAGAAATCATTATGTGTGAACCACTGTCTGGACATAAGACTTTATAAGGATCGTATTTCAGAAACTGAGTGTGAAATAAGCGAAGCGTGAATTTCTTAATTTGGTGAGGAGCTCTTCAGCATGTATTATACGATACGTGTCAAGATTACTATCACGGGATAAGAAGACGTTTCGATTCATCTGCATTACAAGGATGTGAAGATAGAGTGGATCGCTTAGCGATCGTCTATAATGCCTTTTGGAATCTTTCAACTCGCAGAATTGGTTTGCTTTCTCCCAATGTCCTAGCTCCCACATTTTCTCCTCATCCAACTGCCACCCATTCCACCATCATCCTTGGATGGTCCACCAAACCTTCCGGATCGTAAATCCTTTTCCTTCCTCGGCCAGGGTAAGAAATGCAACTCTCCTTGGGGAATTAATTGCGCTGTAAAACGTGGATTCAAATCCCGAGCTTCAAAGGAAAGGAGTTGTTCCTTTTCTTCCCGAAAGCTTTTCCCAAGATGGTTCTCATCTTAGATGCAATCAGTGTCGCAAATTGCTTGCAATCGCCTCTGCAATTAATTCCGGCTCATCCCCGCAGATTTATTATTCTCAATAATACTGTAATATTCCCGAGAAAAGCGCATTTTTCTACCCCTGCTGGCGTGTTTCTCTCTATGTGCGACATTCAATTTCATTCAATATCGATGTGCACAGGATTATGGAACATTTCATGAAATTAAATGAGAAACAAGAATGACAGCTATATGAAAAAAACTCATTTAGAATAAACTCATTTTGGCCCAGGCCAGGTGCTGACTAGCTTCTCTTTCAGAAAACTGTGCTGCGTCTGAGACACGATAAATGGATTTTTGAAGTCTAGAAACTTTGAAAAGTCAGATCGATAACCGTTTTCTGTGCAAAAAAATCAAATTGAAGAAATACTAAGTCGCAGAAATTCGAATCTAAACGTAAAGTAAGTAAAATGTTATCCTACTCTATCCAAGCAAAGAGCCGGAGGGTAATGGAGTATAGTGGCTCGCTTTATTTGATCTTTCGGTCTCGGTCTCATTTCTTTCAAGACTTTCTCCCTGTGGCATTTCCACGATGCGTCTTATAAAAATAAAGGACACTTTGATTCCTTACGACTCGTGGGATTAATGAAAAATTCATTTTCATTCAAGTTCCAAGTCCGACAATTGGTCCTGAAGACCAGTGCTAGAACTTTACTGCTTTCTCAAGTTATATTCACTAGAAAAAACTACAGTGTCATTTTAATATCGATCCCGACGCTATACTAACTTAGAAAAAAAATACTCCCATTATTTTAACACTAGCAACCTTCTCCACAATTTTCAGAAATAAACATTCTCTTCTATGAAATATTAAAAAATGTTCTGTGGTACAATAAGGAAAATGGTCCACTGATCAGGAGAGATTTGTGTCAGAAAGTTTTTTCGCGTCCTATACTTAAAACAATTACTTTGTCTACAAAAAGAACTGTTCTTAGAATCAGTTCTGTCCTCAATAAAATACAGGAGATCGATATAGAGTAAATATAACTAAAAGAAAGAAAAATAACCACTTAATTGATATTCTACTACTATTTTAATCGCATTTTGAAGGCGACTGTAAGGAAAAGAGACTGTAAAGGAAAGAGGTTGCTAGTTCCGCAGAAAGAATACCTATATACTGAGTCGTTATATTGTTTGATGCTCTTTCCGTAATTAAAGCTAAGTTTCAGCAGCTCCCCTTGCATTAGCGACCAAATTATACGAGAACAAACTCAACCCTTGCCAAGTAGGAACAAAAACAATCGACACCCTCATATATAGAGTTGGATGGTTTTAGAAGCGGTGCAATCGAGGATAGCCTGCTGCTTCGTGCTTTGATTTGCTTCCCTTAAGTCCTTTAGACGAGGATGTCCAATTATCGAAGGGGCTTGTGCGAGAACTCTTGTAAAACCTGTAGACGAGCACTTAACGGAATTGACCCTTTGACCGTGGTGCACGAACTACGTTATTCACAGTGTAAAACTCAAGCTTTAAGAAAATAAAGGATCACCACTTTCACCCGACAATCGTATAAGAAATAACTGGTATTACTCTGAATTTAACTACCAACCAATTTACTTTCGCTTTTATTCTCCGCACTCTCTTCATCACGCTTTTTATTACAAATATTTTTTATTAAGAAAATTTCTAAACTCCTTTGACGCACTCCCATAAAATTGAAGTGAATTAATTGAAATTTTCTTGAATGTATAAGAAGCTTCAGAAAATTACATAAAGAAATGCGTGAAGCAATTTTGAAAAGAATGCATTTTAACGACCGGGAGCTTTTACAAAGGGTCAGTAAATAATTTCGTTTATGAAAGGGGGTAAAAGGCAAGAGAGTTAATAAAGAATTTCACTTTATTCGTGTGGCATTTATGATGTATATTCTTACGTAATATCGCGACGTTTATAACATAGCAGCTTACACACGCAAACGTTATTCATTTTCTGAGCGTTGCATTCCTGTCTGCGGTCTTTTACCATTTTTCAGTGATGTTACATACAAGTAACATTTCACCACTGGCGAGGCACTGGTTTAAGTTTTGCATAATTAAAGCGGGATTAAAAAACTTATGCTTCTCCTTCAGTTTTGGCACGACAACCAACTCCCAACTTGACGCATAAATCTACTGTTTATCGCGCAATTAAATTACCCAGCTTGCGAATTTAAACAATTTCCGCGTAGACTGGTTACTTGCACCTCGTGAAAACAATATTTTTCACAAAATATCAAATAATGCATCTTTTTGCACAGTGAGAATTTAATTTAGTAATTGAAAAAGAATTCTAAGAAAATGGGGAATAATTTAATCCAGAAAAATATTTAAATATTTTGACAGAAATTTATATACACGTCCTTGGTTTCTTGATTTTAATAGCAATTTTTTTTTTATCTGTGGTATTATTTAAAGAAGTAATACATTTTTGTCTTAGGAATGGCCAATTATTTGCACGATTTGGATTTGCGAATGTAGTAGACTACTAACAACTCTTAGAATGCAGACAAATATGCTGAACAATGTATGGTCGGAACGGTAGCTACACGCAAAACTCGGGCCAACGCCGGATAACGTAAATTGCAGAAATTACGTCTGAAATATATAGTTCTCTTTCGTCTGCTCGGAACAGATGCAGCTTTTGTCTTAATATATTAGAAACATGCGTTACCTAATGAAAAAAGTTTCTATTGCTATAATTTAATTATTATTATTAAATGAAACCATTTCTTAATGCTATTTTTCCAGCTGGCTTCTTCAGGAAAAATTTTCGTACGACTTTGGTGTCCAATTAAAAAGATGTTATCTTTTTGTCTATAAAAAAAATATCGTTTACTCAAAATGGCTGAAATTCGGGTGCCAAGTGGAGGAGGAAAACGTCTGAATGCTTTAATTAAATGCTCGTAATTGCGTTTCCTACTAATTACCACTCGCACTCCTCAGACCTGCTGAAAGGGAGAAGGTACAAGAAAAAAAATTTGAAAACGGCTCAAATCTCGCCGAATCTTTTTTTCGTCTGGAGGTGTTAGAAACGGAATACTATGCTATATCAAGTGTGTTTCCACGGAAATTTTTCGTTAAATTCTGAACACGCAAACCTTTCTTTCTTTCTCATTAAAACTCAACAATCGTTGGAATCTAACAATGCCACATTTTCTGAAAGCAAAATATATAATAATAATAATCCTTTCCATAATCTACACAATTATTTAAAGATATTTATATGTAATATCTAGAAATATTTGAATTTTATTCATACAAATATTGTCACAGTTTTGAAAATTTTTGCAAAGTAGAATGCAAAATACGCGATAAAATATTCACGAAATCGCGCCGTTATTTACATTATAATGCTTCGAGAGGGAGAGAAGCGAGAAGCGATAAATAATTGAAGTAACGACCTTAATCAGAAAGTGAACACCCTAGCCTACTCACCCCGATTACAATCTTTTATAGAATAAGCCTAATCCATTATACAATAGCATTAATATTCAAAGCTCGCCAATAATTACTCTATACTTCAAAGGTGAATAAATTAGGCAAGAGATTCATTTTGTGAGATACTCGCTACTAATTTTAAGAGATTAACCTTCTGTGTATCTATTAAGGAAATGCATGATATTATGAAAATTCAGCAGTATAAATTGTAATTTAGCTACAATTTTTGAACAGTAAATTTTTGAAAATCCATCGATTTAGAAGCAATGAAATGAAAAGACAAACTGTTTGATGTAAAATAAAAACATCCACTCGGAGCATTGGGTTCCATTCGCACAGTAAGCAGTCGGATTACGATCTTCTTGTACCAAGGATGTATTTTCCGCCTTCAACCAAAGAGATGTTCAGAGGAAAGCTGCTTTCAGTTTTCAGTAATACCTGATCCCATAGTTTTCTTGTCTCTTCCCGAATTGGTTTTACGATTTCAGCGAACAGCGAAAACGAGAATTACTTTTTTTCGAACTATAACGAAGAGAGCGGAAAAAATTGACGAACTGCGTTTTTTGTCTTGAAATATGGAAGCCATATTTAAGCCATATTTAAATTATGAAGAAAAATTTGAAGTAGTTTCCCGACAATAATTCCTATTCCAGATTTTAAGTACTGCCTGTCAGAAGTCTCCAACATCATAATCCCAGCGGATTTCTCTGCAGAATCATCCCTTCGCATGTGAGCTTCCTGCAAAGTACGCATGCAAATGAGACGCCGACACCAATTCGGTAAGAGTGGCTGCTCTCGAATGTTTCCCGTCGTTTTTTATCAGCCTCACACTCTCTAGAGTACAAGTTTTCCTAAATTGCCAACGATTCGCGGAACTGCTCCATAACTGAAATGAATTCTCTTGAAGCCAGGCGGAACAGGACGTGAAGCGCGACAAACTCGCATCGGTTGGTAATCGTATTAAAAGGGGGTGCTGCTCTAAGATCGAAACTTTGTCTCTAGGGCTACGCTGGAGAGAAAGTGGAGAGAGAGAACTTAGGGGTGTGAAGAGAAAACGTAAAGGAGAAGATACGAGAGAGAGAGAGAGAGAGAGAGAATGTATACTTCGAGACTCCTTACGAGAATTCCACCACAACGAAAGTATCAAAGTTTTATCCAGCGCGTCCGACAAAGCGTTAATCTCTGAAACGAGTCAGTAAAAAGCTCTTTGTGCTTTACAAAAAAGGTCGAAATTCCCTCAATCGTCTTAAAGACGCGTTCCAGGACGGCAGATAATAGTCGCTGTGGCTGTATCAGGTAGTCTTGTAGTGTTGTAGTGCTGAGAGCTTTTACTTTCTCTAACATCAAGTCAAATGAAAAAAGTTTTTTTTTATTGCAGAATGCCTTGCGAAAGAGTCGTAAGCTCTAGACGTTTCAGTTACTATTGTACTGATTGTCATTTTTATTTTCCTTGAGAGAATTTTCCCTCCTTCGCTTTTCAGTTTTTTATTTTTTAACAATTTTATATTTACTAGCAACGACTATGATTAATTTCTCGTTTTTGCACACCTTTTGCTAAGAAGGTTTCAGACGATTATAAACAATTTAAAATCAAAGGATTTTAAAATGTTTTACGGGATTTTTCAAAAGTATATAAAATAATTGAGAATTTTTAATTCTTGAAATATAAAAACTTGTAATTCCTTGTCTAATTTCAGGAATCTTCATAAGTTTCATAAAATACTTTTTAATACTCCCTTTTATCATCCTTCAAAGTTTGGGAAAATTCCTTTAAATTTTGGAAAATCACTTGATGTCCTTTAAAATTGCTTAATACCTACTCAAAGTCTCATGAAGTCTCATTAAATCTCTTAAAATTCCATGAAATTCCGTAAAATTCCTTGAATCTCTGAAAATTCTTTAAAATTAATTAATATCCCATACAATATCTTAAAATCTCTTAAACATCCTTCAAAATCTGGTGAAATTCCTTTGAATTTCGTAAAATCACTTGATATTCCTTAAAATTATTCAAAATTCCATCAAGTCTCATTAAATCTCTTAAAATTACTGAAAATTCCGTGAAATCTCGTTAAATTCTTTAAAATTCTTGAAAATACAATGAAATCTTATCAAATTTGTTACAATTTCAGAAAATAAAAGTCCTAATAAAAACAATCATTTTTATCACACTGTAAATTATTTTATGTCTTCATAAACCTTTTTAACGATTTTTGACACTTTTTTAAGATAGGAGCTAAGAAACTAGCAGAAATTAATCTGGCATTGGGATTTTAAGAGATTTCAAGTGACTTTACACAAAGAAATCTGTAATATCAGTTTTTCCTAAACTATGTTGCAATTTAGAAACTATAACCCGTTACCCTAATTTGATACGAAGCGGCAATAGAATCCGCACGAATGGGAATCAATATAAAAGCAACATATTCTATGTGACTTTTAGTGTTTCAAAATTGCAGAGTGAAATTCAGCAAATTATTTGATGCTTGTTACAATGATGCATTATTCGAATTGGAGATTAATTTTATCCTCGTCAACTTTCGAGTTGGCAGTCGTTACCGCGTGCACGGTTTCATTGTGAGGCTCGTGGCTCGGAAACATGATGGTTTGATGTCTCAGCTTAATTGGAGTGTTACATACTCCGTTTTCCCTCAGTCTTCCCTATTCGCAGGTCGGAAACTCGTAGTTCGTCTCTGGAATTGTCACGAGTATGACGCCACATCGCCATTGCCATAGGGTAGTGCCAGGCTTGGAAGCCCATTCAATTCAACCCTTCGGCAACTCGACACCGTGCCACGACGCTAAACTAAATGCGATGCATCAGCATTGATGCGATACGATACCAGTCGCCAATTCTTATACCAACGTGGTACAAACCTTCCGTTTTCAAAACCAGCAACTGTGCTAATTTAGTAACTTGAACCAAGCTTCTTCTCAACACTACTCACCATAAAATGTAACCCGTGTTAAGCATTCATTATGGAAAGGGACTAATTGCAAATTCGCGCGACGCGCTCTCAATATGAGGATTGCAGGTTGCATTTCAAATATTGATCGTGTTAATTAGTGTGGCAGGCACACAGTCAGTAAATTTTGTTTAAGTTCACCCGGCAATTTCATTTCACCACATTGGAAAATTGAATTGGATGTGCTTTTCTTGAAGACTTTTAAATGTAGCTTGTCATTTTAACACACAATTTAAATGCTGCAATTATGTATTTAATATTGAATGAAGAAATTTTTGCTTTTATCAAAAATTTAATTTGATAAGGTACTTTATGCTTTTAACATTCAAAAGACCAAGCGAATGCGAGAATACTTGATTCTTGCATGAGAGACGAAAATCGATATAGACAGCAGACTTGGAATCCAACACGAGTCTTTCAGAAGAAAAAGTAGTTGCTCTGTGAAAGAGTACACAGTGCGATCTAATGTACTATCTACACACTTAAATCCTCTATACAAGTTCAAGTCACAGAAACTTCAAAACAAAAGCATAACTTCAGTCCTCCCTATCCGATGTTGTTTTGAGACTGAAATATGTAAAGGGAATACTTTTTATATTTGTTTTTCATTTCAATGATGTAACTCGAGTGCCCTCGTTTTCCTATGACAAAAATATCTTTTGATGAAAGGTATTTTAATGTGGTACAATGCAATATCTCAGTAATAATGAAAACTTAAAAGAAAAAAGTCACAGTGCATTAAAACCTAGTAAGTGCATTTTCTGAAACCAAAATTTGGAAATTAATTAAAAAAATTGTATTATCTGTCATTTTTATGTGGATTAATAAGACTGCAATATGTTTCATCTTCTTTCGCAACGTCTAGCAACTGATGGATTCAGTGAGACGTGTACTACATCATCGAGACGAACATTTTGTCAGATCGTACGAGATACTGGTGGTACGGTTCGTTGGTTCGCTCGTTCTCGTTTTCGAAGAGGAAGTTCCGTTGAGTAACGTCGGACGTTATTAGCCCCCTCTTTTACGGCAGGGGAAAAGAGGGTTAGATTTCTTCATGTGATTCCAAGCCTTGTATAGAAAACTCGTATTAAAAAAGAACGAAAGACAGAGAGAAAGGGAGACAGAGGGAGACAAAGAGCTAAAATTAGGTTGAAAAATGAAAAAACGTGACATTAAAAGGTCCGCAGTAAAAGAGGCGGCAATTCATTACTGCTTTTAATTAAGTTTTACAACTATGTTTCACGACCAAAGTATTTAACAACGTTATAATTTGTTCCCTTCAGACTCTTTTAGGTAAATTAGAAGCGAGAACAATGTATTTTGAATCAAACTGTATACGAACGGAGGAGAAAATTTCAAAATCGTTAAAACTTGTTCATAATTCTGATTTTGGATCCGACATATCTTTATTTAAAATTGGAAGAAATTTTATAGAAAAAGTAGCGTTGTGTAAATGCATCACAGAGCCGAGATCGGGATTTCGATTAAGCAAGAGCTTGTGTGAATCGCGTTATTAACGAGCCACGCGACGTGGATTTTGATAATCCGAAACGGCTGACAAGCACAGCCAAGTATTAATTTAAATCCTCGCGACAACTGGTCAAAATCAACCCTAGTTGTTTATTTCGCGAGGAACAAAAATGAGCAAACGGCATGTTGTCGCTATAGGGAGGTTTGCGATCGATTGCTACGTCTCCCTCGAGAATAACGTATGACGATCCGCACGCAATTAATGAAGAGGGTGATTGATCCAGACTGGCGATTTCCTGCTTGCTCACCCTTCTCATTTGGAAGACGAAGGAAGAAATTTTTCTGGGAGAATAGATACAATATTGCGTCACAGTCATTTTGAAAGTAAGTAGAATTACAAATTAGAGAAATCAAGATTTATATACTATACTATTTCGACAAGAATCTATAAGATTCTATAAGTCTCTGGGATTGACGTTAATCTAGCAGAATTATTAATCAATTGAGTACAAAATCTTATAAATTGATTTATATAAGGTTTCTTTGAATTGCATGTTCTGCATCTGGATTCCGAGATAACGCAAATCAATACGCAGATGGCCTCGTAAATCATATATGATTCCTTTATCACCGGTGGCTCAACCTGTTCACGTCAATAGCACGATTCAAGTTCTGCCAGCACATCCGCTTCCCGTTGAAGTTGAATGACCAATACCGAGGGCAATATCTCAAAATACGTTCCCATAGTGCCAGAAAAGCCATAGATGATAAATGTCAATTGACTAATACCAAAGTCTGTTCTTCGACCACTGAAAATCAGAGTTCCACTATCAATGCCACTTGCTCACACTCCAGTGTCCATTCATACCGGTTACCACCGGGACATCGGTCTTCGAACCGGAAACGGTTTGGGGTAAACTCTTAATAGCGGCTACGCCAGCACTTTCGTTGGATCTCTTGAAACACCTGGTATTTTCCCCCTGTAAGACCAAGTTTAGGTGAACACGTTAACTTGAATCCGAGTCTAAGCTTTCTGGTTATTCCTTCCGGAATTGGTAATGGATACCCCTATTCAGTTCCCCTCAAGAGGTTTTAGTTGAGCTCACTCCTTTAATTGATTGAATACCAGCAAAGTCAACGTTTTTGTAAAGTATTTAAGTATTATTGTGAATTTGAGATTTTTATTGTATTTATTAATGTGTAAATATCTATCTAGATATATATAAAACTTAATGTCTATGTGCGTGTTCCAAATAAGTGTCTACACCCCTAAATCTTTTGAATTCTCGTCGTTTTTTAATTTTCTTTTTTAGAAATTTTTCAAAAATGTATTGAATTCCATTAAAACTATTTGTATGAGTAATGCAGTTGTCATTTTATGAAGCATCGTGGTTACAAGTAATTAAATATCATCGAGAAAGATGATACTGCGAGAGTCAGGAGTGAAATCATCTTATGATAACGAGATCCGTGCGAAACTATACTCGAGTCATCATTAAAGCCAAACAATTATTTCTTGAAATCAACTCACGTTCTATTTTCGTTCATAAGAAGCATAGTGATTAAATTATGAATATAAAGCTGGAATGTATTATTCAGAATTCTTCGCAGAAACCCCTAGCATACTATTTGAGCTTTTCTCTTGGCAAAAGTTCATAAAAAAATTGCATTCCACATACCCTCTCCGTCCTGTGGAAAAGGTCAAAAAATATAAATGTGAATGAATAATCAAATCAATAAAGTATAACGAATTTCTCATAGGAATAAAATACCATCTTCTGATTGCGCCCTTTCATAGAAAACAATCTGTCATTGTTCTTTGTTCTTATTGAAAGCACGCTTTCTATAAAAAAAGGCAAAAGTCGCATCGATTGAGGATTCGATGAGGAAATAGTGAAAATTATTAGGAAAACTTAACAAAGTCATGCGATTCATTTCAATTTTAATTATCCTACAAATTAAAAATTTTGCAACTTTTAAAACGAGCTAAATGGCCTAGTTTTAGCAAAAAATAGTTATTATTGCGAGCACAAAGTTGAAAAAACTAAATTTCTCTTGTGGGACGCAAGCCCTTAAAACACTTTTGACATTTCTGAACGAAATACTCCACCTGAAATATTATACTCAGGTTCTGGCTCTTCTTACTTTTTTCTGTATCAAGAGAAAAAAGAAGGAAGGGGTATATATGTGCACGAAGCCAGTTAAAAGTTTTAATTCAGTTTCGTTTAAGTGTCTCATAGGTATAATGTACTTCCTTCTTTTGTGGTTGTGTTTCTTTTCAGTTTCCGCCAGCCATCATCGTAATTGTATCTACTGCAGCCATAGAAGATGTACGTGCTTCAGACATTCGGAATTCTGATCCGGCTTTTCAAACGATCTTTCTACTTTTCCTTTCTACAGCATGCACGTACAACCACTGAAATCGAATCTTTCTATCCAGATTAGCTTCCGAATTTTGAAGTTAAAAGTCGAAACCATCCAAGTTTCAAGAAGAAACAGGAACTTCTAATTCCAAGAGAGATTTATTTTTCAATTTTTTCTGATAAATTATAATGTACGTTTGTATTTTGATGCACGCTAGTTGCATACATTCTACGTAAATGTTACTTAGGTTAATTAGAGCCTTGGCAGCTAGACGAGAGTCGTTAAGCGTTTTATGACTTGAGCCGAGCATCTGAATTAACCCAGGGACATTTGCGAAAATAGAGGCGATTTTATGTACATTTTGGACTCAGAAATTAAACTAACCACATATTCTATTCCATTTTTTCCATTTATATTCTATTTCAAACTAAATTTCTTATGGAAAGCCAAAGTAGTTTCACATTTAAACAAATGTATGGAAAAATACGGAAAAATAAATGTGAAATATTTTAATTTGAATCCGAATACAATGTACATTGATAAAACGTTATAGAGTCGTAAGTTTTTCATGAAAATAGCAAGTAAATATTAAGGTGCCTTGACTCTTTGTAAATAGAAGGAGATCTTCAGATATATGATGAAAGAATTTCATTTTGAAAAAGTTTATAGAGCTAATGCAGAATGAATATTGTGAAAGTGGGGAACGTCCGGCACTGAGCTAATTGCAAACATTAATCTAATAAGAAGGATTTACAAGCGGTGTAAATTTATTTGTAAGGTATTCGCTTAATTAAGTAGATTCCAGGCCACCCTTAAGCTCTCTCCGCTTACCCTATTTGCAAACAGCAACAGCACGAGAGAACAAAAGGCATTTAGTTCTCTCCTGTATACAATATGAAGAGGCTAAATAATTAGAAAAGTTTGAAAGATTACATGCATGTATTTTTCTTTATACAATATCAAAAAAAAGACAAACATCTTGAATTTCGAAAGAATTGGAAACAAGAGATATTATTTTCC
>CAJFCO010000035.1:4250879-4265097 GCA_904066015.1 Synergus gifuensis | reverse complement strand
TTATTATTATTATTATTATTATTATTATTATTATTATTATTATTATTATTAGTTAAAGAGTGAAAGTTTCCTATTCTAAAAAGGACATGCATTTCGGCTAACTTCATGCGTAACGCCTGGTTACGCATGAAGTGAGCAGTAAGCCTAATGACGTAAAATATTTCAAATACGAAACACGCGCGTTCAAGCGCGCGATCGTTCTCGTAACTTAAAAAGCTTACAAATACACTCCATCTAGTAATACCGGCTCCCAATTCGAATGCAACCAAATCAAGCGCTGCTTAACTTCGGTTATCGACAGGGAAGCCTTAAACCATTTCAGTGTCCGACTGGACACTTTTAGAAATTTAGAGTTGCCCTGAAATATATATATTTTACACGGAAGGAATTTGAATACAATATTTATTTAGCATAATTCTGACATAATTTCGGTTTTCAGATATCAAATTAAAAGATTCAATTTATTGCATATTTATTTTTCATCTGGATTCTTAATACGTTTTTTTAAGCATAGGCCCGAATTTTGAGTGTACAGATTTCAGGATTTTAATGATTTCATAATAATTCAATTTGGAAAAATTTGAAGCAATTTAAGAAGATTTCAAGGAATTTCGTAGAATTTTAAAAGAATAGATAAAACTTCAAGAAAGAATATTGTGATATTATTATTTTTAGGTAAATCTTAAAATTTTAAATGTTGTCGTGGAATTTTTGAGATTTCTAGAGATATTCTTCTTTACTGCAAAGGATTTCGAGGAATTTTTAAGAATGCCAAAAGATTTTTAGCAATTTTAAGGTTTCAAAAAATATCAGGAGATTTCATAATATTTAAAGAGATTTAAACAAGATTTCAAGAGAACTATAAGAGATTTTCAGATTTCGAAAATTTGTATTCGTCAGTGAAGTTTAAAACGTCATAATTGACATTTATGTGTTTTTACAAAAAGTGAACATCAAAAAGAGAAAATCAAAAAGTGGAAAACTAAAAAGTGAAAAAGTCTTTGATTCTTGCAAACTTCAATCAAACTTGCAATCAGACAGTTGACCCAATTGCAAATTGCATCTACAATTTTAAAGAATAATCGCCAAGATGATCAGATATAAAATATTTGGTGGGCGATAAATTTTGCAGTAGTGGGATCGAAGTAGCACGTAATGTAGCAGAAGGACAGTGAAAAATAGTAACGAAAGAAAAATAAAAAAATATATTACGGTTGGTTGCCTGTGGTCCCCAAACCGTAAAGGATTTGAAATGAGCACGTAGTTCTCATGAATCAAACTGCAATTCTGTCATAACTTTTCTTATTAATTACAACCTGTTCGAAGCAAGCATCCCTACAGTGTCGGTCACCGCCTATATGTATTTCCTTGAATTTTATATCAGCATTTAACATACTGATATATATGCGCATAATGCTTATTCAGCGATATGAGCTGAGATGGCTTTTTGTACATATAAACCCCGTTCAAGCACCGTTGCTCGTTCAGATTTTATGCCAGGATATGACCCGTTATTTACGGTTGGCATGTCATTCAACGCTATGGCAAGAGCCATTCTTATGATCTTACCGGGGCACAATTTTTGCTTTTTGGAAAGTTTTGTCCACTTAATATTATTATATTACAGTATGCGCTCTCGTTAGTTGCAGCAGCAGATTTTCGAACGATTTACAGTTTATAAAAATTCAGTATATTACGAGAATGTTATAGTCAATGCTGTCGAGCTATTTCGGTTGTGGTAATTTGGGGATGCATCTGTTGCTTGACGTTGTAGCGATTTTAGCAGTATATGTAGGCGTTTTATTGGTTGTTTTGAAATTGTGGAGAAAGTCGTAAAAGAGGGTTTGCACTGTCCGTTAAACCGAAAATGGTGATCATGTCACAAAATCGAATAATAGTGCAGACCAAAGCTTATTCCTGTCACCACATATAGAACGTAGTATATCTAGGTTTATAGATGATGAAACTGGGATGGGTTTTGGTTTGCAATCGTTCTTCTTTTTGATATTTCTTAATAACATGAACAAAATATGCATTTATTTAGAATAATAAGAGCTTTAAGAGATTAATAAGAGATTTAATCCCCATTAAAACCAGAATTAAATTCCTCTCCTCGTTCATTCAAAATTTGATTAAATAATGTTGGAAGTACAACGATGTGATGAATCACAGATCCAGGGGTACACATGGAGGGTTCAGGTACCTGAGGTGCAGTCCACCGGAGGTACAGAGGGTGTACTATTAATTTTTCAGTTCCAGTACAGCCATCGACGTGTAAAGACTATATTCTCACAACTTATTTGTATTTTATATCTCAAGGGTCACGCTGAAGTGTTTCACATCTATCTTTTTTCTATCGGTTAATGTTCATAAAGTATTTCCTTAAATATATGTGATTTATATGTCAACTGTTGAATAATACTTATTTATATGCTTTACCTAAATCCTGTGTTCCTGATACGCTGATACAAACTTACATACGCCAACAAATAACAATTTTATCTTTCTGCTAATTCTCTAACCAATTGAGTAAAGATGAGATTGTTTTAAACGAGAAAAACACAATGCGCTTAATTATCGTGGAAATTAATGAATTGTCGAGGAACGAGATTAAATTATTAAAAGAGTAATTGAATTTCTAAAAAAGGAGTCTCAATCAATTTTGGTAATTCAGGTAATTTCGATAGTGACATGCGACCCCATGATCCCCAATATGCCGTTTGTGTAAATTCAAATAAATCAAGTAATCATTGCACAAGTTTTTGTCATGTCGGATTTAATTTAAAGTTTTAACGAAGTAATATATTGAAAGATAAAATGAAGGTAAAAGCTGATTAATACTTCCAACATCACAGCCGTTGCTGCTCTCGCAGATTCTGTTACAAATTAATTACAGCAGTTCGTTAGTGAGTAAATTCATTTGATTCTTTAGCCATTCTGCCTACTTTTCGCCCCTCAGGTGACATATTCATGCTAATGAAATTTTTGTAAATTATTTTTTATAACGAGCCAAAAAATAATTATTCAAAAGTATATCCCTAATTAATTTAATAAAACAGAAACTAACATCTATTTTTATTTCAGTAATCTTAGTTGTAAGTATCCACTATACATAAAGTGTGCAAGGTTTTCATTTTATATGCATAAGCTGATTATTTATACGCTATACGAGCACTTAATGAAACTTTGAGAAAGTGTGACTGAAATATTAGCACCGTGAACCTGTCAGGGAGCACAGGCTGATCACCTAAGCGTCTTTCTTCATAAGTATAACAAGAGCTTTTGTTAGAAGTATGACATTTATAAATGGATGCTAAGAAACCTATATACATAATGCGGTGTTGCCCGCGAGGCCAATAATCTGTTTCTCCTGCCACTCAAATAACCCGCAGATCGGCTTGTTGCTGTTATAATGTTATTTCCATTTATTACAGACTTATTGTCCTCGGAACTTCTCTAAAGAGTCTATACAGTAAATATTGTATTCAAGCGGATGATTCTGCCTTTGTTCATCGATTGAATTTTACAATCTTGGAGGACTGAATAATAGAGGAGCTAAGAAAATATTTCTTTAATTCTCACTCCATCATCTTCTTTCGTTTAGAAGAATAAAATGTATTATTTAGAGGAATAAGATGTACTTTTTCAGTTATTTTTGAGCTGAAAAAATGTACTTGGTATGCTGATTGGGCTGTTATGATTATAAATTTTGATAAATATCGTGTTGAAAGAAATGTAAGTATGACGTTACAAAGAAGAAGTAGCGAAAGGACGAATGTTATTTTCCGGAAACTCGAATGTCATACATGACGAAATACCACACGAACAACTCATCGATAGCCGTATCTGTCGTATGAGGACAAAATTAATTGAATGATTCGCGTCGACGACATGCTCGTTCTCCTCTATATTGGGAAAGCCAGGCAGTGACAAGTAGCTCTCAATAACACGATATGACATAGCGTGTCGTGGACACGAAGGACCTTTTCAAAGCTACCCTACACTTGGCTCGTGTAATTCGCTTTGCAGTCTATAATACGACAAAAATGTAGATTACATCTCGACATCGCACATTCTTAATTATAATTTTATTTATAATATCTACTTTCCATTTGACAGCTGGCTTTCTGATAGTTACTAATCAACTTGTATTTTTAGGTATGTAAGTTTGTATGTATGTTTATATTTATATGTAAGTTGGATTTGTCCCATTTTTATAAAAATATGGTATATTTGACGAGAGATTGACAAAGATATATATTATAGCACGTGTCGTTACTTTTTAACCAATAAAGCTTTTAGTGAAAAAATGAATAGTGAATGAAGCAATTGGATGATTTGATGTGTACGAAGCGTTGCGTTGTTCGAAACGAATAGCGTGAATATGCATGTTTCTAAATGCCGTTCCTAACTAGAGTTATATGCTATCGAACATGGCTGCGCTGCGATAACAGTAGCATGAAACTACATAAATGTATTCACCCCGTAAATCGATGTTACTAATCAGAGAAAATTATTCATAGTTAAACTATCCACACCGATGAAATTTTAGCTAACGCGTCTCCATGCGGTTACATCGATCCGAGATTCAGAAACAGTGAATCCGTATACTATGTGCAATGAACATTCAGCATATATATACATAGTAATGACCATGTACCATTATAAATTTTGTTGGCTCCATTCTCCATCTAATTAAGCATGGTCCTAATTTCACAGGATAACTTTTCATTTGAATAGAAAGGCTGATTCCTTTATGCTTGTATCAAAAAATCGAACTCTTAGTGATTCACTTTTTATATTGTTCTATCTTAATTTAAAAAAGAATGAATAAAGCTAAGAAAGTCTTATGAACCTTTATTTTAAATTTAACTTTTTAATGTAAATGAGCAGACGATGGGAAATTCTTGAAGTTATAAATTGAACGTATCTGAGACATATATAGACATATCTCCGATGGATGGAATTGAGTCGGCTATGAAACGAATAGAAGTTGAGATCAAAGTTTAATAGGTCGTTTATATGAAGAGTACTGAGTAAAAACGAGTTCAATTGATTTTTGAATCGAACTTGGGGAATTGCTGATGGTTGGATGTAATATTCGCTCAGAATATATTATTGGAAAGTCCATTCCGTAGGTTGAAAGGAGAATTATTTAAATAATATCACGAAGGAATTGTTTTCAATCCGAATCAGTTCGCTTCCAATTAAAAATTAATCCGAACTTGTATGAATCAATCTGTATGAATCAAGGTTATCCGAATCAATTCGAATGTTTCAAAAAAATTCCAATAAATTCTAATTCATTCTGTTTGTAAATACTAAAATAATATTAATGATACATTAATCATACCCCGTTTATGATCAAAATAATCGAGATAAATTTGTACACAATTAAAAAGTTCCTAAAACAGATAAAGAACGACTCGCTCACAATAATTACAATCTCATCTTTTTTTTCGACCGAGAAAATCGTCAGGAATTTTCATTCAAAGTTGTTCAGTCATTTCGCGATCTTTAGATCGCAGATCGAATGAAAATCGGATTGGACTCTTCCGAAGCGCGAACCGCGAGCTGAAGGTGATTGTCGTTCGGCTGTTGCTCCCAGGTCGTAGACATTCCGTAAGTAGAGGAGCATATATATATATATATAATTATATATATATATATATATACCTACATAGTAGAAGCCTGGCGCGTCGTGGGGTTGAAAACACTTTGGCTCCTGGTGGGGATTGAGATGCAATTCGCGGTGGGGGTAGAAGGGAGGGGGCAAGTGGCTCCCTCTAGCGGGTGCCTCGTGTCAGTCGAGCCGTGCGCTGCGTCGTGGTATGGAGTACATCTCATGTCGCGTTCCGATAGCTCGTCTAACCGTCTATCGATGACATTCCCGCCGTGATTATGTACCACGCGAAAAGTTTTAATAAGTGCAAGAAGTCCTTCCTTGAAGCACGAAGGAGTCAGTCTCGTGCCGGCTCATGTTTCGTGACACGCAAGACAATCCGTGTTTGTTCACCCTGAAAAGTTTACACTTCGCCGCGAGTTTTGTGAGGTTAGAATGAACCGCATTCGATTCAACCTTCGTGATTGTTGACAGTCCTTTCTCCAGGACTGTGGGCTCTATTTCGCCTGACAGTTTGTGCAAAGTTTTCAGTTTAAAGTTTAAACTAGCAACCGGCCCTCTCGTGTGTTTGGTGCCGGTTTTCCTGCGGTGTCATTCTCGTGGAAAGTAACAAGAAAAAGGTGGAACGTGATTTATGTGCGGGGTGACTGCTCGGGTTCGTTCGCTTCTTGTAGAAGTCACGTAGTCTTCTCCGGCTTTTTTTTTTGCGCATTTTTACAGTTTCTCGTGTCAAGTGTCGTCTCCTGGTACCAGTGTGCGATTCATCGAGTTTTTCTACCTGAAAGGAAAAACTCTTTGCAGACTCCAGAGGGAAATGTGCAGTCATTTTCGTCTATTTTGGAGCAATATATTTCTAGCAATCTAGACAGAAAAAACTTTGTGAGATTAAAAAATCACTCTTGTTGGAAAAAATTCTTCTAAAGGAAGCAAGTGAAGGGCTGTCGAAGTCTCTTCCAGGAAAAATAGTAGACTAACTTTCAAGGTCGAGTGGGCAACGACTGCGCTCAGCTGAGAACTTGCCTCGCCACTCGTGGACCTGAGAGCACGACTTGGGAATCTAGAGGGATCTGTGAATTTGCCTGCAAGGATTGTGACGTGTGTGATCCTGCCAGTCATAGAAAGCAGCTGGTTTATCTTATTAATCGAGTTAGTCTTATTCTACGAAATTATTCTCAGACAAACGAGAAAAACGATGTCTCGTTTTCTACAGCTGAGATTGCAAAATAGCGTCGAATAGAGACGCGAGTGAAGAAGAAGTTGTGAATAAATAGAGTTGTCACTCGATCAAGATGACTATCGCGAGCAATATTGTTGTCGAGTGGCTGCGGTCTCTGCATCTCGGTCAGTACTCCGAGTCCTTCATCGACAATGGTTACGACGACCTTGAAATCTGCAAGCAAATTGGCGATCCTGATCTGGACGCGATCGGCGTTTTTAATCAAACCCATAGGGCTCGCCTTCTACATTCTGTGAAGACCTTGAGAGAAGAAGGCGCCGCTAGCGTTTATTTCACTCTTGAGGAGACAAATGACTGTCTCTGCGACAACGTCAGTTCCAAGTCCTCCAGGACATCCTCAGAGAGACCGGCTAGTGACAAGGATATTCAAAGGGCGTCTCCGACGGCGAGTTCATCCAGTGGTGGTCAAGAAGTCACTAAATTCGCTGATGAATATGAGGAAGGTAAAGCTGAGCTCGTCAGGATTCCAAGGATTCAGCTTAGGATGTTACTGCAGGATAAACTCCGGAAAGATGGTATTATGCTTGCCCACCAGCCGTATACAACACCGGTGAGTCTAACTTGTTGCTTGAAATTGTTGTATTTACACGGAAAAAAATTTGGTACAGTTGCTGTCCCTGTAGATACAACTGCTGCGTTTAACGTAGGAGAGTTGCGCGACTTTCATTTGGGAACGCTGCTGTCTCTCTGCGGGGCAGCAACTGCCCCTTTTTGGTAGAGCAGTTGCCTTTGTCGAAGGAGCGCAGCGCTCCTTCCGCCAGAGGGACAGCAGTTACTCCATAAAAAGTACAGCAGCTAACCTAAAATAGTGCAACAGTTGCCATTTATTGTGGTGCAGCAGCAACACTAGAGGTAGTGCAGTAACTGTACGAAATTTTTTTCCGTGTATATGTACTTGCTTCTCTAGGTATTCCAATTTTGAATCATTTAAGGCTTATTTTGCGAAAGTTTTAATTCCCCTTATACTCTCCACATTAATGTGAGTTTAAATTCTAGTATATAATAACTTTGCTATATTAACTGATATTAATTCATAAATATATAAATATCTATTGAATTGAGTAAGTCTCTTGCAAAGATGACTATTTGAAAAATATGTTTTTGATTGAAATGAAAAGTTAAGCTGCTGGTCATTGATTTCAAGGAACATGCACAAAAGACTGAAAATTACAGGATGTAAAAATCAAAGAGGTTTCCTGTATGAGCGTAATTTACTCTGGCGCTAACATAAGACGAAGGTCGCAATAGCCTTTCATTCTTTTTCTTCTTTGTTACTGAATGTTCTCGTCTTCTGAAACCGGTATAAGTTCCTAAAAGTGGTGATGTCGATTCCCCGAGAAAAATCGCTTTAACAGACCACCCAGGATGTGCGTGACTGGGTAATTCTTATATATGTTCTAGCATCTTAGGAACAAGCAGATTTAATGATCACGATTAAACCAAGAGGTTGGCACGCATCTTCAAGCGTCATGTGCCATGTCCTCTTATTTCACGTAGAGAATTTTCTACGTTTCTCGTTGATTTCAATTTTCTTCAATCAGAATATTTATTGTGCCGCTGTAATTGTTTTTTTGCTTGCTTAATTTTCTGCACTTTTACGATACTTTTATCACTCTCTTATTTTACTATCGTTCTCTCTGCTATCGTTCCTTTCTTAGAACAAGTATTATTATATTTGGAACTTGTTTGAATGTTTACAGTAAGTAAATTTCGAATTCAAATTTTTATTTCCTATATTACTTGTAATTTGATCTCATCATCGAAAATGGGTTGTAAAATTGAATGATAACACAAATCGGAAGCTATGAACATAAACATGAATAAGTATTCGAATCTCGGATAATCGACAGGTAGTTAAACAGCTACTGTACAGTTTAAGTACACGGCTTCTATTAAAGCACTCATTTCGTGCTATAAAATCTTTTAGTGTTCGATGTTTGAACGTTAAGATGGGTCTTTGATATTTAAAAGTTTTATGGATATTCTACTGTCCTCTGTATTGCGTAGGAAGATACGTGCGTTCTTGGAAGCCGGAGAAATTAAGATAATGCATAAGACTCGTAGACTTGACCGGGAAGCAAAGATAATCAGTTGATTCATTATTTCGTTACATTAGCTCTTGTCGGAGATAAGATACACGCAATGTTTTACCTGTGCTCTAGCATCTCCTTTACCTGGAGAGATAATTCGCTAATAAGAAAATGGGGTTTCCTTGTCTTCTGGGCTTTAATTGAGTTTCTGACAGGACATGATATGAGTCACGACAAGGTTGACGAGAGAAAAAATCCTCTTAACAATATTGGGTTGCTTATATATATAATTATATATATATATATATATATATATATATATATGTATATATATGGTACCAATTAAAGTTAATTTTTATTGCCGTCTATCGATAATATCTTGTACGATAATCATACAATATTATTCGGTGGACATCTAGAAAGTTATGCTCGCCTGTCGCGATTTATCATTTCAAAACTGGTTTATTATAGTGTGACTAATAAAAAATAAAAATAAAGTCTTTTATCGTTGATAATAGTGCTATATTCGTTCTCCTCGAAGGATTATCGCATTAATCAAGGGACATTACAAATATGAAGGGCGACATTCGATATCTGAGTGCAGGTGATTATCTCTTAAACACGATCATGGGACTTTTTTTTAACTTTCCCTTTTTTCATTTTGTTCTTCTCTGATAAGCGGACAGTTAACATATCCGCATTCCAGTCTACTTTTTTGGCTACATTAATATTTTCGAACATGTGCGAACTACATAAAACGAAGATAAATTTTATTTTCGTTATGGAGTTTTCCGAGTTCAGAACTTTCAGCTATTATTTATAGTAGAAGTTACTCGATCATCAATCTGTTTTCTCATGTCTAGTGCACAACACATGTGGAGATATAGCATTTAGTTTCATATGTATGAGTTGAGACGCGTGCACGCACCCTACTATAAGGGGGGTCAAAGTGTCAGTCTGACACGCATCATTGTTTGCGAACAGTGCGAGGAGCTATGTAGCAGGAGGTGTTATTAAAGTGACGCATTTCTGTCGAGTTGTCTTTCTCCTTTTGGTTTATGATACTGATACCCCAATACATACTCGAGAAGGACATATTTATTGTGGCTTAATCTCATTAGGACAGAAGGTTCGATTTGCTCGGCGCTTAGGCCACCTTTGCCTATCTAACCAATCGACATTCCAGACATACGAGTATGCAGTCAATTACAGTTTCCATGACGCTATCGCACTTTGTCTATTTATTCGCCTGAGTGGCTACGTTCGCTCTCTGCCGTGATTCGGCATATATGAGAGAGCAAGCATCAATTCAAAGTTGTTTCATTCTTGATGCAGGAAATGCGAATCTCACCTGCTAATTTTTTCTCCAGTTTCAGTACATCTGTCAAACGCCTAAGCGAATTCTGTACAATTTTACGGTTGCACTGAAATGCAAACAACTTGTTTTTTTGCTTTATTTGTTGTATTTGTTGCATTTATTTGTTAGATTGAAACTAGAGAGCTGTGCAATTTCAAGAATAGTTTTGTTGCTAGAAACTTTATTTTCTTTTAATAAAGTATGACTCATAATCACAATCCTCTTGAGTTTAAGAATAATTAACAACACGAAATTTAAACCCGGATGCTCGGTATTTATCCGCCTGTGAAAAAGCTGGACAGAGCCCGCAGATTGCACAAGGGAGCGGAATATTTTAGCAGACGAAGGGACCCAGTGCGTACCGGTTTTCGATGGTTTTAGGTGAATATATCTGCCCTTATACAACTAAACGTGAGCTGCCGGTAATAGTGTTTAAATATTTTAGCGAATGTTCAATCGATAGGTAGTCTGACCATTCGGCCCCCTCAGAACTCACTGTGAACCTTAGGTACCGCTTCGTTCCGTTTCATCCTCATCCCAGGTACACGATTTCCATGAAATATCAAAAGCGCGGAATTGGATTCTTCTATTTCGAAAAAGAATGGAGGAGAAAAGAAAAGAAGAGATAGCGATTCAAACTTCGTTATCTGCTATCGACTATTGTCGCTCAGAAATCGTATAATACTCGTATTGAACCTATTCTGAAGGAAAATGAGAAACTGAAGCTATGCAAAGATGAAAAAATATGCGATGAACAATTTCATATTATCAATACTTATCTATTCTACCACTGAACGAATAGCCACTTGGTCTCATTTTTCAGAGACCTTCCTTCTGGATAGCTAGTTCAATTCAGAATAATTCAATTTCGAATAACTTCAACCTCAAACAACGACCTGTGAATATTTTGAAGCAATTTCATGTAAAAAGATGAAATGCTTTTCCTACATTATTTTTCACTGTACATGTAAGTTGGAGATTAAGATGTACGATAGGCAGAATGTGAGTTACTCTCGACATTTTTGCCATTACGGCCGATATCTCAGTCCCCTATCCCTTTCTGCCCGACATTAGGTCCTATTCGTATGTAAATTTGTTTCTCCTTTAAGGGGAGATAAAACGGAAGGTAGGTAAATATTGTCACGGATAAGGCTCCGTGTTCTGATCAGTGATCCGTGAAGTTCTTGTCAGACTTTGGAAGCGATAGTGGAACAAAGAACGGTGTAATTTATCCTAGGCACTCTTCATTTGTATTGTACTACTTTAATTAGCATACTTGCATTCGCTAAAAGATTAAGTGAAACTCATTATCGGTTCTTGCTGAATGTTACTTTACCAGAGATGAGGTGACTTTACCATCTCTATATTAACTGTAGTTTCTGTAATTTAGCTTTAGGTACTGGTTCGTTTGTAGAAGTTTGCTCAATAAATTATTAAGGCAGTTTAGTAATCAATCGGTAGCGCTTATTCTTCCAAGTGTAGTAAAATCTTCAGTATAGCAAAACTTACTACGGTGTAAACTGCCACAAGTTTAAAGTTATTTAATGAAGTTATTTATGCTGGATTTATTAATAATTTCACGTTAAATAGACGTTGTAGATTGTTCAAAATAAATGTTATAGACACCGAATGTCGTACTTGTTAAGCTATCGTTACGGTTTTAACTGTAATACTGGATCGCCAGGTGTGTTCTTATTTTAACCTGCTCAAGGATTGGAAAAAGCCTCTACTACGTCATTTAGCGATCCGATTCAATCTGCTATTGTCTTAAAATAAACTCCGTGTTAGTAGAACCTTATATCTGATCATTTTATCTCATCTACCTTTTTTATTTTTCTATTTTTATCGGAAATGACGTAATGTCTGTCCTTTAACGATGACTTGTAGACTCAAGAGTAGATTAAAAACTGTAGAGAGTAGAGTTAAAAAACAAGGATTTTGAACGTTTTTTCAGCTGATTATATTTTGAATTAAATATGTCTTAATGTAACTTTTCAAAATTGTTACTTTTGATCTTGAGAATTATTTGTGAGGATTTAGATAAATCTTATCACTGATTTGACGGGATATTCTTTGGCATGAGATTCGTATTCGATATGTCGCGCAAATGTGTGAGCTTTCATATTACGTCTGGCAAGGCGGATTTCACGGGATTCGAATGACCTTAGGTGGAGTGGACAGGGGTCCAACAGCTCTGACTGCTACCGAACTTTTCCTAGACTAGACGAGGGTTTAGACCTCGATTAAAGGAAAAGGAGGCAATATATGTATGTATAGGTATATATATAGAAGTCTGAAATCTGTCGAGCTCTGACGTTCTCAGGAGTTAATTCCTTTTTCAAAATTCAAGGGGTTTCTTATTGGCTAGTTACTCCTTCATTTACCAGCAAACTTAGAACTTTTTTTAAACTTCGGAAGTTTCACTTTTACTTAGTTTTATTACAGTTAAGTTTACTCCCTTCATATCAGTTGTTTTTCATATCATCAGCTGTTTTTCACATCGTCAGCTGTTTTAAATTCCTTAAAAAAAATTTCTTAAATGTTTGACCTTGAACATGAAAAAAAGAATAAGGAAAACTGGTAGGGAATCAGTTGATGTTTGATGTTAGCATGTACTACAGGATACAAGTACCCAAGTTACCCAAGTATTTTTAAAGGTTTGCGAGTGATGGGTCTAATACTGCTCCCGGGTAATAAACATGTTTAATTACAACGTTAATAGTACGTGTGTGGAATGGAAGGTCCACCCTCGTCAGTTCTCACACTCACGATGCGATGAAATTCAGTATCTGTGTTAATGGAAGTTGGAACCCTAAATATGAAAATCATAACTATTTCGCTTTTCTGTCGTGGAAAGATGGACTAAAATAGAAGATCAGTACATATAATAAGGATTTGTAAAGCTATAAGTTCCAGGGATTCCTACATATAGTTTAGCTTTTTTTAAGAAAACTTTATATGTTTGTAAAATCCATTTGTATGAAAGATGATTGCGATATATCTTCCTTGATGCAACCCCGCTAACTGTACTGCCATAGTGAGTTATAGTCGCTTTCAGGTGCGATTGTACGAGGGACACAACATATATCAATGACAACGGTTGCCTACCCTCAAATTGGGTAAGAATTACCGAAAAAGTAGACAGGCTCTCGCTCGTAGGATAAGTTACGCCTCCGTATTTGCGACCGAGGCTGATTTACTTTCGTACCACAGCCAGAAAAATGGCGTAGCTTTACGGCGGAAATCGGTGCTACCACCTACTTTATCGTGACTTTATTCACACCCGACAAACTTGCGGCGCACGTTTCGCAGAGGGCTGAGGTAATTACCCGGTTTCCACGTTAAAATGGAAAAATGCGAGGGTTTCAACATTTTAGGTTTTATAAATTGAGGGAATGGTGGGAGAGTCTTGTCTTTCAAGACTTTAATAGTATACCTGAAGAAAATAGTTGTGTTTTTTTAATTTTATTACCGAGACTAATGTTTAGCGGAAATTGCCTTGATTAAGATTTTATTTTTTTAGTAAACTTGAAAAATCCTCGAGTCAATGGAACATCTTATTTGCGTGAAATCGTGGCACGGATTAGGGTGGCAGGTGTTGATTGCGAGCCTCGCCATATAGCCAACGAGCTGCTGGCTGATACCAAGTATTGTGCCGCTAGTAAGGAGACGGTAATGGCCCTTTAACCTGTAACCCCTAAGTAATTACGGAGTTAACCGATGTAAATTACAATAATTTGAGCTCAGGAAGTACGGGTTCTCATTTGTTTCAGTAGTCGCAGTTGTTAAGGGTTCTTGCACATCGTATATAGACGTTCGAATGTATGTTCTACAACCTTTGATTTTTTAATTGAAAAGTGAATCAGAAAGTATATGAATTATATTTCATATGAACATACGAAGCGTAGGTTAATCCGAGGTTTAAAAGTATTTGTCCAACACCCGCGATGGAAATGCGACTTCGGAGGCTC
>CAJFCO010000035.1:4209837-4250479 GCA_904066015.1 Synergus gifuensis | reverse complement strand
GCTCGGCCACATGTCGCAAAACCCGTCAAGACATACTTGGAAACCCTAAAATGGGAAGTCTTACCCCACCCGCCGTACTCTCCAGACATTGCTCCTTCCGACTACCATTTGTTCCGATCAATGGCACATGGCTTAGCTGAACAGCATTTCCACTCTTATGAAGAAGTTAAAGAATGGATCGATTCGTGGATCGCCTCAAAAAACGCAAAGTTTTTTCGAGATGGTATCCTACACTTTTTCAGAAATAAAGCCTCAAATTTTCGAAAAAATCGGCGGAAGCAAAGTTGTGCACCTAATAAATAACGCAGTTATGGGATTTATACTACTGAATTATTTAATTTCGTATGTATTATTATTGCAGATATTATAACTAATTTAGCGTAAAGCTTCGGTTTTGCTCGGTGGGTTTTCAATTAATTAAATATGATTTAGTCGTTAAATTAATATTATGCGGGATCCCAGCAATTTGAGTGATTATGTGCATTGAATTTCAATGCGTTTTCCGTTTGTAACTTAGCAAATTAATTAAACTTGCACGAAATAGTTATCGTATGTTTCAGAAACATTAGCATAGGTTATTTTGGAGGTGGAAAGTTTTTCTGATTATCTGCGAAGCGATGTCTTTTACTATTTGTTAGTGAAAGGTAAAAGCCTGTAGAGGATGACGTCTTGCTAGCCACCCAATGACTAATGGTCCATTCCCGAGGATCAAGGAAATACAGTCAAAAAGAGATACTCTTAATATAAATGGTGAAAAACCTTATCAAGAATTATTCCAACCCTCCAGCTTTTGACTATTAATTCTCATGGAAATTTAAATTTAAATTATCTCAGGGTTGGTGAAAGGTAACTAAGTCTCTGAGTCCATTCAGTTTAATTTTCCGACATCAGTTGTTCTTTGAAGCGAAAATTTCTTTGCAGCAGAAGTTACTTTGGTATTAAACTGCACTGAACCGTCAAGCTAATTTTATTATTTTTTTTTGAAAAGTAAAATAATAATAACCTTTCTCTTTACCATTTTCCGAGTGTAGTTCCTAAAGAGTTTGCCTCCCGAACATTGCACCCTCGCATGGTCCGCTGCTTCGAGGAGATGCACGAATGGGTAATTAGGATACCCTGTAGATATAAATCATCTCAGGGGGTCATGAGAGTATGCCGTAACCGTTTATTAATTTGTAATTGCGTGTACGGTCCCGTATAGCTTTCCGAAAATTACAGACCTGTCGAGGCTCATTGCTACCATGGAGATTTAGTAACTAGGCACCTACTCTCTTCCGGCTGTTTGCGAGGCTTTCGAAGAATATGGCTAATAATTTCAACAGAACACGATCACTGATAAGATCAGCTATTGCGTGAACTACAGAATTCCATCGTGACGAAATAACCAACTTTATTAATAGCTTTTGATTTTTTGTAGCATATTTATCCTGCTTTTAATTCAACGCATTTTTCAGTTAATTGTGGAGTAGCTCGAAGCAACCAACTTAATTAAGTCTATGTTTTCATGGGATACTTTTATTGGTTTAGTTTCAGAATTTACTATTCTATTTTTGAAACGAATGCATAGGTTTAACTTGGTGGTGGGTTTTCATCTTCTGAAAGGGCAAGAAAATGTCTACATAGGGAATCCTCAACCCGGTTTCGTATCCATCGTTAACATACCCATCTTTTCATCACGGAACGTCTAGTCGCTGAGGTCGAGAATGCTATTAGCCCATCTGTCTTCCATACTAATGATTACATTTCCACTTGACGTGACCGATCTCAATAGCCTCCTGTAAGCATACATATGCAACCTTATCTCCAGGAGGCATAACTCTCTAGGAACCAAGAGTTACTCCATGTTAATTATAAGAGCTATAAGAGTGGAAGTTTTCACTTTAATCTTATGCCCTTATTTATATTTGGTTGTTATTATTATTTAAAGATTTTACAAAATTTCAAGATTAACAAAATTAGCTCAAAATTAATGATATTAGCCCAAAATTTGTAGAGAGATAACATTGAAAACCGTTCATATTTCAATCAAATAAGTTGAAAGCGGAACCCAAGTGATTTTACAGATTTTACTAGTGGTGATTTTCGGGTACTCTGACGAACGGTTAGAGTGATAATGAGACTTTGAATGTCGTCCGTAGCAAGCCGAGTGAGAGATAACGCGGTGAAATCGAGAAATTTAATTAAAGATTCGCATAATTTCTCGTTGCCTTTTACCTTTAACGTCCTCGTTCCTCATCCCCTATTCTTATTTGCCGTATCTTCACGAATGCCACGATGAAAATGTCTTTGACCACGTCCCTATATTTCCCCCTGCCGTTTCTTCAATTCCTTCGCCCCTGCGTTATTGGACATCTTAATTTCATTAAGAAGAAGAGCACGTCACGACATGATAAACGTAGACTATCGAGGGTAATGACTGCTTTATCTTTACATGTCAATTGGGAATTCGCATTTACGATTTCTTTGATGAGGTTCAATTTAAATTATTATTCTTCGTAGCCGTTCTCTTCAGCATATGTGATTGAAATATTGAATGAATGTGAACGGTTATTGCGAATTCCAATTTGTCTGCAAAAAAATCGCTAATAACGCGAACGAATACTCGGAAAGTAATGAAAGTGGATTGAAAAATGAATCAATCACAATTTCAAGCATTACGGCACTTGCTTGATATGGAAAACATTAAAATAAGCTTCGTCAATTCTCTGCATTAATACAGTTTTGGTCGCTTGATCTCTAAAGAGGCAGATCAAGCATATCAATTGTTTCGTATTTATTATCTATTATGGGCGTGAGTTATGGTCACGATATACGTCTATTTTCCGCATTGTGAACGTGTTCCGTGCCGCACCGTCGTGCATTGAAAGTGAAACAAAAGTGTCTTAATAAGTTCGCCAGGCACTTCATGGTAATTTACGGTAGAGTCTATTATAACGATTTTATATCCTTTTGTTAAATTGTACTAGTACAATAGGAATGTGAGTCCTGTTTTAATTTTTTAGAAGAGAGCGATTCTATTGAAGAGTCATAAATTACTACCGAGTCATAAATTACTGTTTTCTACACGTGGCTATGTGTTAGTTTCTCATATACAATTTGACTGGGATATTCTACTTATTATAACCTCGATTGTCGTAAATTTGAGTTCTCGTCACTCGGCTTATAATTTGACAAACATGATTTCATTCAATTCATTATTTTGTGAGCTTGATCTGCTACAGTCGCACATAATTCACTTTCATTTCAATTTGCGTGTAGTTGTGGCATGTCACTGGGAAAGGTTGTCTGGACATCGTTTCGCGCGGGCGTTGATTTATGTTACGCGCATAACCTTTGGGCATGGGACAAGAAGAAAGTTGTTCCATTCTATGATCAAGTGCCTAGAAACGAGTATATGGTAACGCAGGTGCAGAATAACCAAGACCCAGACAGTTGCTGTAGGCGATTGCCTCCTCAAAACCTTCCACGTCGTTTACTGTGAAACTATGTATCATCTATCTATATCCCAAATCGCTTCTATGAGTCTCAAAGTCCACAGGGAATCGTCTTCTTGATGCTTCTGTTTATATGTTACGCTTACGTTTATATCATTTATCCTACCTCCCCCCCCCCCCTCCCGATTAGAAAAATATCATATCCTTCAGCAGATATGAATCAAGCAGATAGGTTTGGCACCAACTTGGGTATAGATTTTCTTTTATTTGTGTAAGAGGTTACAGAAGAAATTTTAATTCTTGCCCGACTTCTACATTGTCGGTGAATTCTTTTAATAACGAAGGATTAAAACTTGGCCTATTATGAATGAAGGAATGCCTTGAATGCTGGAAGTCGAGTTTCGCATCGTAGATATTGCGGTCTACATGCTGGACGAGGAATGTCTCGTGCTTTGGGCACAAGCGCGTGTCACTCGGTTGTGTTGTCACCCACATGCAAACATTAAACGCATTCTGGAGACTCGTAAACCCATTTCCGAGTAACGAGTAACCAATTTTCGTTTAAGACTTTGACCTGATGATGTTGAGTTACTCTTAAGGGATTATATTAGATTCAGTTATTTTTCACACGTTTACTGTACTTTATATCATGTTGACAGGGGATATGGAACTAATATTAGTTGCAAATGTTAATCAATTCTTGGTGAAAACCGAGTACATAGTCAGTAGCCCATCAATTGTCTGGAGAATACAATGAGCCATACAAACATTAGTTTGATTAACTGGCACGATAATTTTCCGCAGGTCAGTGAGAGCTCCTTCAGTTGTTTTGAGTTGAATAACTACCGTGTCCTATAGTTTGAATTTGAACCCGAATGTCGAAATTACATGCAGGCTCTTTTGTGAGTTTGTCCTCATCCTCGTGCAGGTTTACCAACTTACGCTTTTGGGTCGCTAGTTTCGGGATGTTCGGTCATATTCTGGTGTTGAATGTGCTGAGCTAATTAGAGATAACTCGCTCGATAGTTGCGTATTGTGTAATTACTGCTTATCCTCCCTGTGGAATTCGCTCAAGGTGCGACACTGCTTTCAATGCGGTTGATGAAAAACTTATGGAAGAATCAATAAGCATGTGGAGCTTCTAAAATTGTTTATTGCAACCTTGATCTCAGGAATAGAAACATCTAGGTAATGCAGTTTTTCTATCCAGTTGCTTGAGATTAGATCATTTATGAAATTTCAAACAATTACTGAGTGTGCAGTGTGCAGTGTGCACGACCATATTTGGTATAGCCACCTGGTGGATGACTGCATCGGTTGGAGAAGTTACTCAGGCAGGTGGAAGCGATCCTTGAAGCCGGAAGAGTAGTACGTTTGCACTTAAATGGTCACCTCACTATTTATAAAAGAAAATAAGGCCTTCCAAGACACAATGATTACGATCTGAAACATAAATCTTCCATCGAAGGAACAATGTGTTTAACCAAACACCTTTGGCATTTGCAATTCCAAATAGAATCGATAACAAATATCGTTTTTTATGAAGACATTTTTTATGTAATTAATTCTCATCTCGTATTCTTTTAAATTTACTTGCTTGCAGTGCAGTGGATTCTAAAAGGCAAAGAAATTAAGCTTCCAAGCATTTTTCGAAAGCCGTAGTTGGTTCGGATATAAAGGATTTTTATATCCTGTACGAAAAAATGCAATTACCAGTTTGTACGGTTGGACAGAGTGGAACGTGAAAAATGTATTCGGAAAAATTCCAGTGTACTTTTTTAAGACACGAAGTTATCTGACTTTTTTTGTCTTCAGATAATATGTTTCAAAGTATAAGCAGCATTGGTGCATTGGTGATTCCAAGTATTTCATTTCAAGTATTTGTAGTCAATTGAATGGAATATTTTCCATATAATTTGTGGTTGCTGGTTTTAATAAATTCAAAATCTATCTCGGGAAGTTTTTCGTAATGAAATTACTGATTTTCCAGAATATCTCAGCGATAGAAAGTGACTAACAACGCTGTTTGTTACGCAAGGCGAAACCACTTTGAAAATTATTTTATAGTGTTGAAGGCTTTTAATTACAAGTAGCCATAATTACGTCTATCACCTTTTTACGCTGGCTTGGCTACACTGACATAACGTGTCTAGCTCCTCTTCTAGTTTCTTTACTTACCTTCATACACAACTCAGCTTCTATTTCTTTACACCTGCTAATAAATTGCCTCGGATATCAATTTATCCTTCGGGCAGTCTGACTTGCTTTTCTAAACATTCTCAAGTTTCCTCGCTAATTAGCCCATTAGAACTCAAGTGAACTGTGTTCTTGATGTGCGCGTTTGATTCTTTACTCTCGATCTGCAAAGATCCATTGTTCGAGTGCGGAATCCCTTTTTCTTCTCTGTTTCTGCTTTCTCTGGATAATGAAGTTTGCGTCGAGGTACGTGAGAAGCTACTGACGTATCGGGACCTCGAAATCGAATTAAAAGGAGCCTCAAGTCTCTCCCCGATGGATGAGCTTCAGAAAGTTCGAGGATGGAATGAACGGAAGAACTGTGCTCGTTATTGCGAGTAAGGAATGGGAAAATTACCCATCGGCTGCGACTCATTTCGCCCAAGACCCCAAGAACATTTTCAAAAAATTCCCGCCAGAGAAGTGGAGAGACGATGAAATGAATCGTGCAATCACGTTTGTAATTGGAGAAGCGGAAACTTGAAATTTACGAGTAACCATATAATCCTGCTAATCTGGTGTTTCCGGATGATTATTTCTGCAAGTTGGTCATCTTTCGTCATTAAAATTCTCAATGAATTTCATAGCAACCGACTATCATAAAAAAGTTTCTATTTGCCAAAGTACTCTATTTCTAATAACCGCACGATCCCCTATTCTCTTTTTTTTTCTGCACTACCTTCATGAATTACGAATCTTAATTAATTTGTCGTAACTCGATTATTTAGTCGGCCGAAAAAAAAGAACACTTGAATTCTTTCTCTATCATCTTCCCAGCTCTACCTCACGGCATTTTCACCGGAGGATGCTCTTTAATTGAAAGTCTTGCTTTAATTAAAAGCCCTCGTATCAATATGCAAATTCACTTGCGCCTAAAATCATCGTTTCACTCTCCCGATGGCTTTTCGACCGCCTTACGTCGCACAAATTCCAGTCGTACTATAGGGTCATAAAGTTAGAGTCTCTTTTAAAATTCTGAGAACAGAAAATGTGAGTTACGGTTGTTTTGATTAAATAAAGTATTATAAAGTAACTTACGACGATCATTGGACTCTCGGTACAAATAATACATATATATATATATATATATATATATATATATATATATATATATATATAAATGATGGCTAAACTTTTATTTCAGATAAAAGTAGGACTCAGCAGCGAATTTCGCCCATTACTTTTCCCATCACGCTCAGATATCCGCGAACTGGCTCGGTTCAAGTCTTGTCTACGAAAAGGCTGCGAACTTCGAATTTTATCACTAGCACAAAGGCCCTGCGCACACAGCATTGAAGCATCATACGTTACAAAGCCAAGAAAGTACGCTTGGCTAGATAAAAACTTAACTTCTTACATACGTCACTCACAAAAGTTTCAGAGTCAGGGATGAGGCGCTGGAAAGTTGTTGAATCCCTCTTTGGAAAGACGCTATCTTCCCTCGTATTATGTGCGTAGATATATCCGAACGAAAATTCAATTTTGGGTAAATATCTGACAATTTAGAGGGTAAAGTTGGACCAAAAGCTCTGTATGATGTGTACCTATGGAATTAAGACTTTGACTGTCGTATCTTACCGAAAAAGATAGTCAATTCACTTTCTGATCGTAAATCTACCCAGCTATCTTTTTGTCGGATAAAATAGAGGCAATCCAAACTACCAAGATAACATCAACACTTGACTAGGATTAAAATATCATTTCTCAAGTTTCTCCTCTAATCCACCTGTAAAGTGCCCAAGTGTTCACTTTGAAGGCATGTTTAGAGTTTGTTCGTTCTTCCCAACTTGGTACTTTTCTACGCAAGTTGACTGAGGTCTTGCGAATTGCGAAATTGCCCTGATTGGAAGATCTTTGTGGAAGTGGGAAGTATCGTGTGCTGCATTATGGACTCTGCAGCGTAAACTTATGCTGCTGGGCTCTATTAGGGTGGTGCGGTGGCCTCACGCGCAGTACAGCAGTTATATTGAAATAGTATCTAACATTAGCGCCTTATCTTTCTTTCCCAGCCGAGGCGTGAAATATATTCGCGCTCGTCTCCGCGCACAACTTCCCTGCCCCCCTGGAAGGCGTTTTGCATTAAGAGAGATCGTTTCAGAGAGATTCCTGAGTCGTCGCTGTGATTTATGCTTGAAACTCGAAGGCGAACCTGTTACAAGATGCAGACTTCTCGTGCACTGGTGTTCTCGACGTGCAAACTGCAACGGGTACATATTTGTGGGACCATTGACGAAGAACGCCGGCGAATAATCCACGAGTGCAAAAAACCCAGAGTGAGTGAGTGCATGAAACGATCCCGAAGGCTGTGGCGTGACCGTCAGCCCGATGCGTGACTAATACAGTCGTGTATCGAGTGCAATGGTACCATAAAAAGTGACCCAACCTTCTGTCCTCGCCCATGTGAAATATTCAAGGCGAATGTGTCTGATCCTTTTTTATATTGCGGTTTATGGGTTATCATAAAACATGTAAAGTGCAGAGCAATGCAGTAAAAAGTATAGCTGGGAAGTTAGCAGCCTGTAGCTAAAACGCCTAACTAAAAATAGGGGTAGAGAACATTTAGGAATATTATTTTAAATTTTGAAAAATAGTAATGATAGATTAATGGTAATAAAATAGACATAGTTAGGTATAATAAAGGCAGTTGGAGAACTGATAGGATACTAAAAAGGATTAGAGATGAGGTAAGAAAGGTATGCTACGTGAAGCTATAAGAAATGATGTACATGTGAGATGCAAGAGAGCTATGAAGGAGTGGGAAGGAAATAAGTGTGAAGAATTGGACGGTGAGTGAAATAAAAGAAAAGAGATTGATGTTGTGAATCTGCGGAGAATCTCGAGTGAACGGAAAAGCCAGCGCTAATAGCAGGAAGTAAAGATGAAGCTAAGATCGGCTTGTGGATATTGACTGATTGTTGGATTGGCGGATCTGGCTTGCCTTCTCGTATTCCGATCTACCTTGCAAGCTGGACTTAAACCCATTAAATGGAATTAATAAGCTTTACTATGCATGCACCGGTCCGTGAAATACGATACTGGCCGGTGGGCTCGTTAGGACGAAGGGTTTTATGCCCAGCGGATGCCTCAAGGCTCCCCTTTCCTTCACTTGTACCATCAATCGTGTGTAGTTCAAAAAGAGAGGGTCATAGAAACGCTATATGATATTCTGATTGTGATTTTCTTCCGTTTAGTGTTCAGATGTTGAGCGGTCTCAAATTTAAATACATATAGTAGAACACCAATTAGGATGATCAAATCCTCAATCCTTGTATAAACACCAATGACAACAGTATGATCGAATTTACTGTCCAGATGCAGGAAATCATGCGAAACTTCATGACTCCAAGCTTGCAAAAACCATTGGAGCGTTTCTCCCTCCGATGCTATCGACTTGCAAGCTCTCATGAATATTTCCAGTGCAAAAGAATGAGACTGTCGTTGCTAAAGTTCCAGTGACCGTGAAATATTGGAGGAGTGGTTATATTACCATCTTGATATAACCTTCCTGCAATCGAACAGATGAGTTTTTTTTTATAATACAAAGTCAAGTAAATTTTACTGTGTTGCTAATGCTTTCAGTGTAATAACTTCATATCTCTTTTCATAAAAATTCAATCATTGGTCGCCCTCGTTCTGGAAGTATTTTTCCATCCCTTTTACTATTGAACAAAATCTCCAATACGTTTTTAAAGTTTTTCCTCTCGTGTAATACTACAGCTGAGGCAACTATATTCAGTAGTCGGCACGCGCTTTTTATCCAACCCCTATCTAAACCATCTCTATACACGAGACACCCCACTGTGTTTAGGTATTTATGGAGGGGTGATTTTTAACCAATGTCGATAGTGAATGAGTCGCTATGTCATACCAGTTTTAGCTCAAAATTCTACAATTATGGACCTTGAAATTTAATCACTTGAAGCTCGACTTGAAGAGTAACCCTTCAACTTTGATTATAAACAATAGATTTATTCTCTTTTAGAATCAACTGTTTGGAAAGTTTTATCAACAAATAAAATACATTTTCTTGCTCTTTATAGATATTCCTTTTGTCAAGATCAGTTTACGCTTTCAGGGTAGAATTTATATTCATCAAGTTCTTGTCACGTTTCTTATCTGAGACTACTTTGATTTATTTCTTTTACTGAGAGGAAATTCAAGGTTGAAAAGTCTCGCTATGGGGTAAAAGTTTTGCGACGACGAAATTGAATCGGATACCTCAACTTCTCTCCTTTTTATTTAAATAAACCGCTTACTTCAGCCCCTTGAAGGGCGATCGATGCTCACCTCAGGTTGTGATTTCTCATTCTTAAGTATATAAGCAGTTCGTCTCGCTCTTTGCGCTCTGAATTATTCGGGCATGAAACACCTATGGGCATCTGCGAAATATTCAACTTGACAGCCTATGTCTCTTCTAGTACATATATGACGGTACTAAATGTCTAAAAAAAGGATTAAATTCTTTTATCGCTTACATATACATTTTTCGAAAACCCTTTTAAAATTATTATCCTTTTCCCACATCCTTTTCCTCTTTTTGCAATCCCCTTTTCCAGCAAGCTTCCTCTGCCTTTTATAAATGGTTATTTATTCTGCTCGAACAATTTTGGCTGAAATTATAGTCCAGTATAAAAAATTGTTGCACTAGCAATGTAAAAAATTTATGAATGTTTACGAAAACATCACTCAGAATTTTGTGAAAACACGGGTCTATCGTGTTTTTCCATAAAGCAAAGAGAGAAGAGCCACTAACGAGATTAAAGTATACGCACGCGCCATTCACAAACGGTAGATTTTCGAGGGGAACCCGGGACGTTTTTGACAACGATAAATAATCGGATAAACCGATTGGGGACTTTGTGAGTCAGTCTGTCACTACCGCCCGGGATAATCAGGACCTGACCATTGTTCGGCCGACTTTCCTTCAGTGTCACCCCGGCATATTTGTTCTCTACTTGATGGTGAAGCCCCTGAAAATAATAACGAATTCGTATCGTGTCCAATGCACGTGCTAAGATGAAGTGATTAACGTATTTGCAATTCCGAGCGAATTTTCGATAAAAGTGAAATATCTTCGATACCAAAGGGCGCTGAATGAGCAGCCAATTTGCATAATGGTAAATGTTGCGTCACGATTTTTCATTTAGTAATTGTTGAATTGGTCTTTACATGTCCTGAAAATAATTTGATTGATATACGAATCAGTGATTTATTTTGAAGATGAAATTTAATTAAATTAAATAAATTACCCGAAATATATAATACAACCACTTTTAGTCTGTAAGTGAAAAAATATTTTACTTTTGAATGGGTTTTTAAATTTATTTTTTATTTTTCGTGAAAAGCTGATGTGCAGGGAAAAGTAATTGTCGTGCAAGTTTTATTTGATTCACATCCTTGATTTTGCTATTCATGTTATTTTTCATGCAGGATTTATAAAAAATAAATCTCATGACGCAATATTACTTTACCAATTTCTCGTATATTCACTTTAACTTTGTGTATTTAATTTTTAGGAGCACTAATGGGAGCGTGAAAATGCTCATAGGATTATGAGATTCACAGTCTATAATTTAAAATATTTCTTTTTTAAAACAACAAAATTTTTGTTTGTAGAGAATACACACCGTTTTTTTTTTAAACTTACAAAATAAAATGTTTTGTTGTATGAATATTTTTCTCCGAGTGTGCATTTTATAATCTATAACTTTATTGAAAATATTATTTATTGCCCAATTTTAGAGAAAAATATTATTGCGAAAGTTAAATTGGTGAAACTAAATATGCTTTTTAATAATTACCACACGCGCACGCCCTTAATTTTATTCTCGATAAAATTGGTTTCTATACCCAATGTGCGTCCATAATAATTTTCTCGTACTTTTTAATTGAGATATAAAAGTAACCTTTTACCATTTGAAACGTAAACAAATTAATTTAATAATTCATATTTACAAGAAATAAAATTCGATAAATTAATAAAAGCAAGTACATACTGATAAAATTTGTATTATAAAAAAATGAAGATAGTGCAATAGAGGCGAAAAGATCGTACCTAATATTTTAAAACTTTCCAAGCCCTGTATTTTACAGAGATCACACTTTAAAAAAATTATAAAGTTGCGAACATTATTTTATAAACCGCTTTCTTTTATACACACATTTGCCTTTCTTCACCAATATAGTTTGCGAAGCCGGCAAATTCATTTTCTCGTCGAGAAACGCATTATCCGCAAAATAGGAGTTCCTGTCCTTGCTGCAGCTCGTTCGTTATAAAAAAAGGAAAAAAAAAACGGAGGGGAATTCCTTTTTTGCATTCACATATCTGTGGTACGCAATACAAGCGGCAGGGGTGGTTGCAATACACGAATATAGGAAAAATATATCTATACGGTGTCTGCATGAGCGAAAGCGTTTAGTATCGTTGGCGTGAGGGGTTAGGCTAGAGGCTAGACTCTATACAGCATGGGAAGCGGAGGAAAAGGTAGAGTTAAAAGGGCATGAGGGGTTTTACGGTGTGTCGTCGAATCGTCGCGTTGGTGCTGCGTGTTTTAATTTGACGTCACTCACCACGTCAGTTCCATCTGGTGTTGCGAAGCCTCCTCGTCTCGTTCGGGTCGAGCCAGTCACTGGGATTTAATATCACACCACCCAGACTTTTCACTTCCGACCATTCCATTCCTTTCTTCAATCCTACCCCTGCTATAATTTCGCGATTTTAACACTATTATGCAGAAAGCGGATTTCTGTGATACAACTTTTGATAGTCGGATCTGTTTAAGATAATTCTGTAATTTTATATATATATATATATAATCTTTATATAATCTTTAGTGTAATAGTGGGTAGGGTTAAACAAATAAACGCAGCTCACCAGATACTGAAAGTTTATTGTTCAAAGAAATTAGTTTTAGTTATTTAAACATATAGCAAATAAACAATATGAAAACGGACGCCACAAATCCTTTCTAAAAAGGTGAGTGATGTAACGAAATTAGTCGAAAATTTCGCATACAATATTCTGTTGCAAACCTGATTGGATTTTGAATGCCTTGAAATTGTAACACGGAAAAAAAAATAATCGCGCACATGTTGATTTGTTGGTCTCTTAAAATTTTACAAAAATCTTCGAAATCCTTCAAAATTCGTTAAAATTTCTCTTAAAATATTTTTAGAAACCTCTTGAAATTCGTTAATTTGTGAAAATATCTAAAATTTCTTAGAAATCCTCAAAAAATTCCATGAATTGCTTAAAAATCCACAAAATTTTTTAAAAATCAGAAAAATCGATTGAAATTCCTAAAAATTTGACGATAACTTTCAAAATATCAAAATTTTTTTAAATTCTACGAAATCTCTTGAGACATAAAAATCTTTCGAAATACCTCAATAAAATTACTTGATAAACTTTTAAAATCCTTTAAAATCCATACAATATTCGTAGAAAATTTTGGAAATTCCTTAAAATTCTACGATAATATTCCTTTTATATCCTTTAAAATCATAAAAATCCCTCGAAATTCCATGAAAAAATTTTAAACCCTTTGAAACCGTTTGAAATCTCTTAAAATTACACATACAAACTTCCAAATCCTTTAAAATTTTAGAAATCCTAAAATTCTTTTGAATTTAGTAAAAATCACTTGAAAATTGTCAAAATCCCTTAAAATTCTTAGAAACCTTTTTAAATTCCTCTCTAAAAAAATGGTGTCACAAAATGTCTCAAAATCTGGCATAAATTGTTGTTGCAAATCTGATTGGCCCACTTGAAGTTGTAAGAAGGAATACAAAATAATCGCTCGTGTTGGTATATTACTTTTATATATATATATATTACTTTTATATATATATATATATATATTAATTATGTAACTTTAAAACTAATGTTAAATTATTTCCTTTGTACCTGAAATGATAGGTCTAAATTTGTTAGTCAATTTTATCTTGTGTGTTCACATGATGGAGGATGAAAGAGGAAGAAAGAAAGGAAACATGCAAGGATTATTTTATTTATGCGAAAGCTAAGTCGACTAGTCCGTTGGGCAACGTAAGCTTGTCTTATGGTTCAGCTTAAGCAAACCTCGCAAGCGGAAAGCGCGTGCGGCGAGGCTAAAAAGCCTTGAACCATCATCCCGATGCTGAGACGCGGTGTAAAGCGAACCTTTCGGTAAAGTCTCACTAGAGTGGGTTTACTCTTCTCCTTTTAAGTAGGCGCATGTACATGAGGGCCCTGAAGTGGGTACCGGGACTCAAATACCCCGTCAGACTGTCTCGCTCCCATTTTTAAATGTTCGTAAATTCATACACATGTGTGTACACCCCCGAGGGTAGAAGCTTACTTTACAATTATTTTTTTTTTCACGTGTGTACTTAAAACACTTTAAATTTGAATCAGTGAGAAATGTGTCACTGAAGCATATCAAACGGGACATTCTCTTTCAAGAAAGTAGGCAAATATTTAGTGTAGTATTACATCATCTTAGTTAAGAATAGGTATATCAAATAATTGTTTGTGTAAAGTTAAGTCGAGCTTAAATTGCTAAGCTTGAGTCTCAAAGTTCAATGCAGTGTAAGAGTAAGATCAGTGAAGCACGTAAGGTGTACAGGGTTGCCACCTGCTGCTTATATTATCTTCTTGGACAGGAGATTGTGACACGTACGATCCTCAGCTTGTTTTCTTAGGATGATGATATGAGGACCCCTTATGCAACACGGTGGTTCCCTAGAAAGTGTTGATGGCTCTAAAGTCGTAACGAATGAAGTGTGAGCTATAAATATGAGGTTTCATAGGGTCAACTTTGCATAATGTCTAAAGAAGGAAGGTATTGGGGTTTACGGAAAATACGTAAGGGTGTATTACCTGGGTGTATTTACAAAAGAAACCTGATGAACGCGTCTTCAATATCTGCTTCTCGAAAACCTTCGATCTTCGCCTTCTCTTTATGCACCCATTCCTTCTTCTTTCGTCTTCTTATATTTTTTTCTTTTTTGTGTTCATTCATTTTTTATTTTTTGTTGATCGGCGTATTTGCCTCGTTTTAACTCACATCAGCAAACTCGGTTTCGTGCCCACGCGACATCGACATGTTGCGGAATTGTCAGCAACTCTCGATTAGCGTCGTCCATTCGTCACGAATTCGATCGAATCGCGGGATATGTTTTATACTCTGTTGATTCTGATGAATCCCAAACATCGAAGAATTCAATTGAAGGTCTCCTGAGAGGTGAACAATGTACAAGCTGATGACAAAAATGGTAAAATTGTCGGTAAGTATAATATCCGCTCCAGTGAGAAAGATTCCATTCATGATTCAAGATTCCATATTCCGTTTCGTCAAGAAACGGGTTCTTTCTCGAAATGAAAATTGAATCCGTTCAATATCTACTGTGAGATGATCATACAGGATCTATCAAAAAATTTTTTCCTTTCTCTCAAACGTATGTTCGTTTTTTTCTTCTCCCATTCCATAAAACTCTGATCTTCTCGTAAAGACTCTACTCGAATTTCAATTCAGGTTGTAGGTGGTTTTATGTCAAGTATCGCGCAAGTCTCGAAGCAATTTTGGCAATTTGTTTCTTGATATTCTTCTCGTCCGCCGGTCGTATCACGTTTCGACAGACCAATTCCCATAAGGATACGTCCAGCCATCATCATGTTCTTGAATAATTCATAGAGATGTAGAATTTTATATACCCTCGCTTCACATTGCTCGACCACTTTTCGATCCCGCAGTAGGATGAAACCGCGGATTGTTTTGTGACCGCAAATACGATATTCAAGCGTTTAACAGAAAACCGTTTTATGTGGGCTAAAAACTTTATTGTGAAATTAAATGTTGATATTATAAGCTCAATTCTGATCACTTAATTATACCAGCAGGAATGATATTGTGAAATCATCGCGAAAAGAGACATTTTCTCTGTGATGGATATACGTTTGTATATCCAACCACAAATACATATACATATATCATATGTATTTGTATATGCATATCGCTACGCTTACGTTTCTTCCTCAAACGTATGCAGTACGCGACTTCATTAACGCGTCGCGTATAATGCAGATATGCGTCAATGGGACCGTGTGTATGGCGGTATCACTAAGATCTTATATATGTATGTATGCTGAGTTCGAGGACAGGGAAACCACAGGGTAGGTAGTTGCTGCACCGTGAAATTCGAAGCGAAGGTACACGATAAAATTCGATACGAACTTTGTAAGGCTGGGATAACAGCGATAAAATGCAGCAAGACGATCTGATCGGGACATCAAGGATCGTTACCCAGGGGCGGATTATTATCGTTGATTAATTCGTTCAAGAAACGAGTCGCCAACCAAATTAAAATATCTTTTCTTACGTCGTTCATCCACGTCATATCACCTCAACATTTTTTCCAAATTCTCTCACATTTTTTGTGGAACGTAAATCTCAGCTAGTAACTAATAAATGATAATTTTTCTGTTTCAGGTAAGTTAAATCACTTCTAAGCAGGAAGATTTTAAAGTGTAATTAAAGACCATCTCTGTTCTGACTTGGGTAAGTTTCCTGCATCTGTATAGTCTACTGGAAATTCTGTTACCTATTGCTCCATAAGGAGCCATTCTGCCAAAAAGTTTACCTCGGCAAAACGGGTGTCGAGAGAGTTTCTCAAAGAAGTCCCTCGAGATATGAGTGGGCGTTCGCGCTGTGGGAGAAATGTACGTTAAATCCAAGTTTGTGCGGTGTCTCTACGTGGGAAGGCAATGCCCTCTTTCTTATGTGCAATAAGCATGCGTAATGTACCAAACTTTACTTTCCAATAGGTATAGCTTTCCGTCGTTACGTTCACATCCTGAGTATTCTCTTTGACTCTGATTCTCACGATCCCTTCACTATAAGGAAGCATATAAAGAAGTCAATAGCACTTTTGATTCTCAGCACTCAAGTCGGCAATTCATGCTTGAGATTGGAAATGATTTATTTTTTGTTCTTTTATGAAAAGCCGAAAAAAAAAAGTTTGTGTGTGCATTTACATCATAATACCCGAGGGGTAGGTAAATAACTTCTGCAATTGGTATACATGCACCGTTGAAATTGTAACAATTTCAATTTGAAATTTATAATTGAGTTCTCGGTGTGTATATTTCAAATCAGTTAAAAATTTTTGTAAATTCAAAGCGTTTAATTCTATTTCTAACTCTCGACATGTCCACTGTACATGCACTTGCTAATTGTGACCAGAAGACTGTAATTTGTGAAAAAAAAGAGTTGATACTCATCTTGGACAGAGATGTGCAACAAGGCACGAGTAACTGAAGGATGTGCTTTTCTGAAATTCGATACGGGTGGTCGACTCAACGCGGTCGAGATTTTAATGAAGGTGCATATTATACGATTCGCCTTGTCTGGTGGACAAGTTTAAGTATAAGTCGGATGTAGGTCGATGGAATCGAGACCGGCTTTCTCGCGGGGCCTAATTAATATTCATAGCTGACACACAAAAGACATTATAATAGGATATAATCAAGCAAATGCATCTTGCAAACATTTTTGCTAACCCTTTTCAACATTTTCCCACATAATCTGACATCGATTTTCATTGATCACTCATTCTTCCAGCAGAATCGCGATATATTATACCTTTGTCGACGATGGTTTTAATGCTCACTGATTGGGCTACCTCCGCAGGTCGTATTTCATCAAATTAAAACCTCGAAGTATTGGTATTCGGAATCTGATCATCAAAAATTAAGCTTAGGTTACCCACTATTCAGGATCAGTCTCAGTACGCCAAAAGAAGCCTTTTGTATTGTTTATTTGTATTTGTTGATTCGGTTAATTAGATTTGTTGCTAGATTTCTCTAGATTTCTTTCAAAATAATTGAGAAGATTGAAAATATAACAAGAGATTACGGCAGACATTGTGCAGTATTTAAAAGAAGTCTACTGCAAGACAGCTGACAACCTTTAGGTTAATTCTGCGCATGTAATCGAGAAAACCGCAGTGCCACCCGCGTGGATGGCCAGCAAATAGGGCCTCTTCTTCAGTTGGAGGATGGGAAATAATAAGAAGAGAGATGATGATGGGAGATAGGGGAGGGAGAGAGACGAGAGATGTGTATTTAAAGTTTAAACGAACAGCAAACAGTGGAAGAGAAGGAGAAGAAATGTGGGAGAAAAAGGGGGCGATGATTTGGCTCAACCGGAGAACGGTGGTGCATTTTGTGCGTTCTCAGACCACATTGTTGTTTTTATTTCCTATTATTTAGCTGCCGAAATGAGTTAACAAAAACCTACTACGGTGCCGCGGCATTACATTCAACATCTGCGGGGCTCAATAATTCTGATGACTTTCTTGAGGTCCTCTGATATTCCCATTCAATTCTCGAGGCTTTCAGTTTTTAAAATGGTGTAGCAAAAATACGTTAGATTCAGGTTTAACTTTTCTTGGATATGCCTTTTATTTAAATGTTATTTAGAATTTGTGAAAGATTCAGTTCAATAGATAAATGATGGACATTTATATAAATGATAAGGACATCTATAAATAATGATGTCTTCGAAGCTACTCAAAGCGAATACGTCAATCTTAATTCTCCTTGAAGAGCCGAACGGAAAAGAATACGTACAATGATTTCAATTAATCCGGAAAGAGTCGTTAAGAATAATATGAGGATGTTGAGTCTAAATCTTCTTTGATAGATCAGCCGCAATATAATAATACTCTTCATGGTGATAGTTTGATTTGATAAACGTAAAAATATTGTTCGAATATGGTTGATTCACTGTTTACTTTTTTTTGTATTTATTCTGTCTCGATTTTCCCTTTTCTTGGCTTTCTATGTTTACTTTGTGAAGAAACATTGAGCAAAAAGACACGCAAACGATATCGCACTTAACCTTCTTTTCATCGCGTCAAAGGACTGCTTTGATCCGCAATCAACCCTATACGATCTGGTCAATGCGATACATCTGACACGCAGACAGACGTGACGACTCTAAAGTTTGATATTTCACGTTTCGCGGCTGATGGCAATTTCCATGGGAAACGTAGAATTCACCAATGCTCATTATCTGAAAATGATTCGAAGTAACCAAGTGAAAGGGGATAATTTTCCATTTTCCAACAAATAGCAATAAGGCAAATTGCATTCTAAGGAGAAGCGAATGCATCAAATAGCTTTCAGATTGAAACTAGTCAATCACCATTATTCGTATATAGTTACGGTTTATTGAAAATTTTGACATGATTTTCACATTTGAAATTCAATAGTTTCACAGTAATCCATCATTTAAACCTTTCCCACTCTTTAAAAAATCCCTACATACTCGATAAATAATTTTTGTGCGCCCCATTTTCGCAGTTATTCAGCTGTCACAGGAAGTCAATTTTTTTTGTAGGGGTAATTAGGTAATTATGGTATGGCACAGGCTAACTAGTCGAAGCGTCGATCGCTTCATCGATTCCCTTAAGGGTCGTCTTGGAAGACGCATTTCCCAAAGGCATCACTTTCTTTTTTATTTTCCGCCTTTTCCTGTGAGCACTTTCTTCCTCCACGTGATTACACTCCCGTAATGGGCTGCACCAGTCGCTGCGCGGCCCATGTTCACTCGCCGTGTCAAATGGCGGTTGTTTATTCCCTGCCGGTAATTTAGCACAGGGCATGAAAATATAATCGCACACTCGTTTCTTCCACGTTTCGAGCATAATGAGACATTTTATGAACCGAGCATTCGCCTTGCGCTTACGCAGAGCGCCGATTCGACTTCTTCAGACCCTCGGGACAGATTTGCCGGAAATCCTCACCTCGACCAGGAGAATATTATATGATAAAAAATTACGGTAGCCTTGAACTTTTGATGACCGCTGCGGGACATATAAAGCCACCGCAATTATTTATTTTTCTTTTTTTTTGGCTAACGTGTTCTTGAGAAATGGAACTCATCAATTATCTTATTAAAAGGTTCGCCAAGTTTATGCAATTTAATTTTGTAAAGTTCTTCTATGAGATTTTAACGAATTTTGAGGAATTTAAAGTTTTTCGGGAAAGTTAGAGAATTTCAAAGAATTTTAAGAAATTTCTGGCAGAATTTGGGCCAAATTGGGTTATCTAGGAGGGGCCAGACTCGAAATGAAACGCGGAGCCCGATCAGCATCTCAATAGACAGCCCGACTTTTGATTTTGATATATCTTAGCTTTGTAATTGATTTTTGCCACGCGAAACTATTTTAAACTATAAAAAAATAATTTTTTCATAAACTCGTATGAACTATGAAGGGTTTATTTTACAAATAAGAATATATGTACTGTAGGTTTAGCTATGTAGCGTGTATTCATGTGAGTTTGGGTCACCTGCTGAAAGAGAGCGAAGCGTCGTTTCGGGAAGCCCTCTATTATGTATAATGGGGATACTTCAACTCCTTGCAGACGCTGTTTGCCGTCTACCTGTCTGATGCTTCTGCTTGTGGAATGCTGTCGCTTATATGGAGGGTATATATATAGTATATACATTTGGGGTCTCATGTATAGCACCTTAATATAAGGTAACCTACCGTTTTATTGTGCCCAAGTTTGCCTAGCCATGTTCCGAAGTAAAAAGCCTCTATTTACAAAACTGGATTCATCACCTACCGAAATTCGATCTAGTTTATTCTTGAAAATCATCCTACTTCCGTTTATATTTCCGCTTTTAATACGAGCGTTATTATACCCTGGAAAAAAATGACACGATTATTTCTTATAGAATATTTTTTTTCTATTCTATTCTAGAAGTGACTCAGTCTTCTTCAAAATTTATTTTATTTAGCTGAGTAGAGGGAACGCAGAAGGAAGAGAGGGAATCAAGAAGTGAAGGCAGCTATAAGAATCGTTTTCTACATAGATTTTCGTAGATTTTCATCTTCACTTTAGAATAATGCGCTTTTGATTCTAATACTTCTCTATCTCGTCCTATATCTTTCCAGAATACAACTGTGCGATTATTCGCCTGGGAAGATAAGGAAAGATAATGTTCCTTTATCATCTCGGGTCGTGCAATTTTCATAGATTCGTAATCATACTAGAGACTATTCGAATGAGACCGTTCTTCGCATTACTATTGATTTCCGTGGACCGCTTCGGGTGGTGCAAATTTGTGCAGGCACGAGGGTGTAGAATCGTTGGAGGGTAAATACCCACGTCGAATGTTTCACAGCAGTGGTGAAGGACAAGTTCGAGGGGAGAAATAGAACGTTGGAAATCAGCTGTTTTATGCCGAATGCACCTACAACTGCAACTCCCTGCATTGGCTTGAAAAGCGTAACATATGGATTCGTTTCGCAAAAAGGGTAAGGTGCGAGCCAATCATTACCAGAGATTTGACGCGAGGCAATTTCGGCCTGCAAAGTATACACACGAAACCTTTTACTCGTAAAATAAAACCTGTTTCGAAAATTACCTCACGTTACATCAAGTTACATATGAACATTAACGTAATGATGATAATTATGAGAAACTCATAAACTCTCAAGATGAAAAGTATTTGCGTCTGATTTAGATTTAAGAAGGAAATTATATAAAATCAACTTTTTTCCCTGACATTGTGTTGGAAGTATTTTGCGCGAGTTATTTTATTGGTCCAGTGTAAATACGGATGAAAAATGGAAAAAAGTTTGGACGTATTTCAAACACCCGAATGACTGAGCGACACCTTGGCAGTTAAAATGCTGTAAAGTTACTTCCACATCGTGTTGTGCAATTTTTAGCAGCTGTGCATGAGAACAGTTTTACTCAGATGAAGTCGATGAAATTTCTGAGTCTTTTTTAACTACTTCCGAAAGTTTAGCTCGTGCGGGCAGAGATGGAAGCTTTAATTAAACTTGCCGCGCAAAGTTCCTCTAGTCAAATTAAAAAGCGATAGCGCATAAAAGTAAAGGTTTCTCGCTCTGTTAATTAAACAAAATGGGCCTCTCCATTTGGGATGAGTACATTCTAAACAATTCAACATTTTTCATAGTCTTGAGACTATGTTTCTAACATATATGTTTCTGCACGTATGTAATTTCACTGTTCGGAGGTAGATTGATATAATAGATATATTTTCTTCCTTTAGGAAGTTCTCCACCCGAGAAGTATTGTTTTACAAGAAATCCAGTGAAGGCAAATATTTATCTATTGACCGAGGATGTAAAGTTGAAGCACGTAGCCTCTTTAGAGTCTCTCCTTCTAAACTTTTCATCTTCAGTCGTCTGTCCCTGCGACACTTGACGCACTCTTGTCCTTGTCACTTCGGTCACTTTTCCTTGCAGACCCTCGGAGCATTATCGTCGCCAGTACGTCTCTATACAGAGTAGATAGACGACAGTTATCATTGTGTGTATCGTGCATACAAGCTCACTGTCCCAGCGCGGCGACAAGCGCCCCTCAAATACCCAGGGTGTCCGATCGTACTACCATGGAACTACTCATGTCAGGTACCAACCCACGAAGCGACACCACAATAGCGACGTAGGATACACAAGGATTCTTTACTCTTGGAACACATTCACGCACACGCGCGCTTGCGTCCTTCTTGAGTTGGATGGGGAGAATTTTTATACGGAGCGTGTATCGCGGAACCAGTGTTTCTTGGCCCTCGGACACCTGAATACAATGTCGCCGGGCCATACATTTTTCAACATAAATTAAAAGGCAGGTAGGCACCCACCTACCTCCACGCACTCAAGAAATAATTGTCATCCGAGAAGCCCTCGCCTACGAAGACTGAACGATGCACTACAAAAGCTCTTCGCCGTCCTCTCGTTGCCTTCATTAATCCCCACTTTCACTCAGACTTTTCGTCTATAGACATGTATTCTGATGTTATACGTTACTGCAGTCACAATATTACGTTCAATTCTTGTCTCGCCAACCAAAAGTCTAGATCATCTTGTTTATGTAATCCTTTCTTGCAAGGATAAAAAATATGGTTTTTTTTTTTTTTTTTTTTTTTTGATAATCAAGGATCTTGGTATTTTCTTGAAATTTGGTTTCTATCACTGATTGACAGAGTCAAGTTGACTTTTTAATAAGTATTTTAGAATTGATGCGACTGATTAGTTATAACCCTGCAAATAATATAATAATAATAATAATAATAATAATAATAATAATAATAATAAATAATAATGATTAATTTTGATAGTAAATTAACTTGGTCTGACTGAAAAGTAATTTTCACTCAAGAAAGTATAAAAAGATTGTTATTTTACTCGCGAAATCACCTGAAATTTCATGATATCTCTTGAAATCTTTTACGAGATTTTTAAATTACTTAATATCCCATAAAATATTTTTAAATCCCTTGAAAATACTTAAAATCCGATGGAATATCGTGAAAATATATTTTATCGTTAGTATTCTATAATATTTCATTAAATTTTGCAAAACTACTTAAATTTGCTGAAAATTCCGTGAAATCCCGTAAAATTTTATAAAATCATAATCAGTTTTATAAAATCCCATTGTTTCCTTAAAACCCTATAAAGTTCCGTGAAATTCTTTTAAATTTCGAAAAATTACTTAGAAGTACTGAAAATTTCGTGAAATCTCTTCAAATTTTATAAAATCCCATTAAATTTCCTTCAAATCCTATAATTTATCGTGAAATTCCTTTAAAATTCGAAAAATTATTTGATATTCCTTAAATTGCTTAAAATCGCATAAGATATCGTTAAAACCTTTCAAGATCCTGAAAATCCAATGAAATCTCACCAAATCCCTTGAAATTCTTTAGAATTTCATAAAACCCCAATAACTTTCGTAAAATCCCTTAAAATCACACGAAATTTCTTGTTATCCCTTAACTTCTCTAAAATCCAAATGAATTTCATAAAATCCCTTGAAATTCCTTAAAATTATTCAAAATAGCTTAAAATATTGTTAAATCTTTTAAAATACTATTAAATTTCTTCATATACTTAGAAATTCCTTAAAATTGCTTGAAATTATAGGCAAACCCTTAATATCTCTAAAATCTCAATAAATTTCGAAAAATCCCTTTAAATTGCCTTACAATTGAAAAAAAAAAAATATTTATTTGAAAGGCCTAAACTTGTTGAATTACAAATTGGAATCATGTAATATAAAACTTTTTTTGTATTTGAATATTACACGGTACGTTATTACGTGTTTTTCGTTGGTGATAGGATATATAATATCCTATCATTAAATATCATATGAGGTCCCACTTTTTAACAACATAGATATCAACTTAGATACATATCATTTAAGAAAACGTTTCTTTATGTAAAATAGAATGAATCATTGACTTTTTCAGATTGAATTTCATTAAAGAAATTTTCTACGACTTCTGCGGATGAATATAATTGACTCAATACTTAAAAAAATTAGTTTTTTATGAATAAATCAGAAACGTCTCGCAAGCAGTAAGAGATATGAAAACACGAGCAAATTTACCATTCAAAAAAGATGAAAGTATATGAATCCATTGTATTCCTTCTGCTTTAAAAAGATGCGTCGACAAGAGGTAACTCGTCCGATTGAGAATGTACATATGCACACATACTTGTATTGAGTTCTCCTTCCATCGTTCTATATATGTATATGGTGTCTGCTCTTGAATTCCACACAGTCCGAAACTTCTTTTTGACAGAATGTGGAGATACGCAAAATTTCTTTTTATTATTGTCATTCAAATTCTTACGGAAACTAAAAATATCCGGATGTACAAGCAGAGGAAGATTGAAAAGAACAATACTTTTCTGAAGTGTATTTCTCGTCAAGTGTTGTTACTTTGTACTTTAATATTGTAGAAGATTATTTCACTCTGGTTTTAAGTTCAACTATAGAGATTCTTATGCAAAGCGGAAAATTATTTTAATTGTTTCCGCTATCTCCGCTTATTTCTTAGCTTGTATTATTCCCAGAGGAATGAGGAAAATGAAGAGAAAGGAAATATCTGGAAATGTCAACTCGCAAAAATTTATTGGTAATTATCTTCCTTTGTGAAGTAGGGTAGCAAAATCTTCATGGATTACTCAATTCATAGTCGAAAAATCTAATCATCTATAACTTTAATACAACATAATTGAAAAGTATATTGACAAAAGTAATATCTTAAAATATTTATCCAATTTTTTTATTCCATGCAAAATGCTCTATTCTTGCAAATTATGATAAGTAGCCTATACATCATCCCAAATATTTAGTAAAACAAAATTCTTTTAAACGTGAGTTTTTTCAATATACTAAAACCCATTCTGCAACCCTCGCTATTTTTTTTACGAAAGAACAACACCAGAAAACATCCGAGGGCAAAATGAAGTTGGGGGGGACCAAATACCATGTAGCATGTATATGAAAACATGTTTCACATGAACGCAGGTCCAATGTAGGATTTCAATAACTGTTCCATAAATAGCTGCCAGGATTTGTAGACGGCCAAGGCCTCCTCGTTCCTTGGTCGACTTCACCCTATTTTGGCATTATGCCTATGTAAATGAAAACAAATATTTTCGCTCTGTACGCAGGGTTATTGCTTCCTTGATCTATGTTTTTGCAAAGCAGAAGAAATGGTTATTACCGCAGTTAATCGAATATATGTGTATTTGCCCGGACCAAACATCTCGTATGACTTGCTTCTCCATGTTTGTATAAACTTCATCTTTTTTAAGAACTCTGTACGCATATTGACTGTACCCTTGTACACGCCTACTTTCATTATCTGTACCTTGCGAAAACACCCACTTTCTTTGCCTGTTCACCCATTGTTCACGCCCATTTTCTTTACCTGTACCTATTGTTTACGCCCATTTTCTTTGTCTGTACCTATTATTCACGCCTATTTTCTACGACTATACCCATTAGCCACGCCCTATTTCTTACGCTTAATTTTGACATTCGCGAGTAAAACGATTTTTCAGTTTGTATCTTTGTTAGTTCAACCTCTTTTGAGTTTCATCTTTCGTATCCGGAAGTAGGTGCAACGTCGGCAGGGATAAAAACGTGGAAGAAAGATCGCTCGACCCACATTTGTATTTCGCGCAGACTAGCACGGAGGAGGCCGAGCATATTTAGTGCATTGTCCTATTTCACAAAGCCCGCTGTAATATAATGTTATACGGGTGTCGAGACCTAGAGAGAGAGAGAGAAGGAGAGAGAGACGAAATGGGAGGCCGTAAGTTAGAGGAACGTACATTATCCCTGGTGGTTTCCAGGAACGGTGGTAGTAGTAGTAGTAGTAGTAGTAGTAGTAGTAGTAGTAGTAGTAGCAATGGTACCAACAACCAACCGGGTTTGTAGTTGAAAACTCGTGGTCGAAGTAAGGAATTGTATAAGCGACTTGCCGGCTGCCGATTTAAGCAGCCGGCTTCGCAGTCTTTGTCATTAGCCTGCGGTCACGCCGATGTGTTCTCGTGAGCACCCTAATGTGGAAACACAGGAAATTACCTTCTGAAGTCTTAACTTTTTTCTGCTTTATTAGACAGGATGTTACAACCCTATAAGAAAGGGTGACTCGAGGCGTTGTTCACTCAGTTTTTGAGTGTACACCACACTTATGGATTTTAAAGAATTTTAAAAGACTAAAGAATAAAAAAATAAGATGTTTACTGATGATAACATGTTTATAAAGAAGTTTGCAAATTCCACAAATTATAGTCGTGAAAAGGGAACAAGGAGTGAGTTAACCACTTAAATTTAAATATCTTGGAGAGTGTTGGAAAGTAGCATATATGGCCCAGCCATATAGCACTAATGCGATTGGTTTGCGATCCAGGAATTAGGGCGGATTCACTGAAACACTCTGAGGTCGCGTTGCTAGATTTACCGCTAATTGCATAATGCGCTGCGGCGCTATATAAATCGTCCTGTGACATGCGTAATACCAAAAGGATTTCAACTTAACTAAACAAAACCCCCTAACGCATCTCCTAATACGATGGTAATGAATGTTTATTCTATACCCTGCTGGATTTCCAATTGACTCTCAAATTCTCAAAAGTATCTGGTAAAAATACTAAATATGTGTATAAAAATGTATACTTATATTTTGTTACTTTTATTTATGAACTTATATTGAAGTTAAGTAAAACGATAAACAGTCAGTGATGCTGAGCCAGTGTAGGGCCGTTTCTAACTTCGCACTGAGAAATATTCCCTACTTTTCTTATTGCAAAGAATTAAATTCATTTTCATTAACATCTGACAGATTTCAATACGAGCTTAATTCAATGGAGACAGATTGGAAGGAAAGTTTTCTAATTAAATTCGTAATACAAGACGAGAGAAGAAAACAAAGTAGACGTCGAGTTTCCTCGCTCGACTTGCAATCAAGTTCAAGGTCTGGTGGCGTCATATGCTGACTCGAGTTGTACGCGAGCAAGAGCTTTCCCGTGACTTGCAGATCTCATACATATGTATGTACGCATAGAAATGAGTGCAAAGGGAAATAATATTAAAAATGGGCTTCCGGTGAAAATGCAAAAGTAAAAGGGAAAAAGAAGGAAAATCGTTGGTGGTAGTGATGGCACAGACCGGATTGATTCGCGACTGGCTGGAATAAAACTGTTTAGAACGAGCACCTCAGGCCATGTATTAATATTGATGAAACGACAGGGATCGAGTGGAGAACAGAGGGATGCCGAAGTACGAACAAACCTATTTCATCTTGAATACCGAGAGGGTGCAAGATCTGTTTTCTATCTCTCCTTGCTGGCCTCTCGATTCACCCTTAGCCTCGAGCGTTTGTCAAGTTTTCACGAAATCCTTTTCTCTCTTGGCTTCTCCAGACGAAGCGCCAAATCAACGAACAAGAAACTTCAATTTTAGTATTCAATATTTACTATACCATTTACTTAACGATAATCTTTCTTGCGCCCTCACCTCATCGACCTTTTGCTCAACTCTTTTTCTCCTCTTTTTTCATATTTATTTTTTCAAGTGATTGAATAGTTAAGAGCTTGAAAAGTATCGAGAATGAGATTAACTGCAAAATAATAGGGAAGCTTCTTCACACTTTCACAGAAATGATTATATTTTATTTACATTCATCTGTTGAAAGTAAAGCTTAGGTTTCCACTGGATGAACTTCACTAGTACGCAAAATTTGATAATTAATTCTGAAATTACAATCGCATCAAGAATGTACACCTGACTACCTAAATCAGGAAAAAAAAACTGCTGGAATTTCATCGTACGCAGAAATTGTAGTTATTTTATAATTATTGAACTTAACAATGAACGGTAGTTTCTCCACATTCAATTAGAGTTGAACTTGATATTCGCACAGGCTACATGAGTAATACGAGTGAAATCCATGCAGAGTGAATGGGATTAAGTTGGATTTGACACGATGCTTTCAGCGTGGGTAGAACAACTGGATCTCGTTCAAATAGTGATAAATTATTTGCTCCAGTTGGAGTAAAAAAGGCACGTGGGTCTTAAACGGAGGCCCATCCCGGCAAGCAGACATCTCACGCCGGGAAATTTATGTCTTTATTATACTCTGCCAATTAGTCGGTTCCGTTCCACACTTAAACCTCGCCTTAAACTTTAAGTGCATTCCTGCAATCTGCATTTTGGTTTTGACGTTTCGGAACTTTTTGCTCAAGCGGATTATCTTTACAAATCTAGATTTAGCTGGAGCTTGCTGATTTATTTCGCATTTATTATTTGCATCTGCTTTATCACTTTTTTATCGTACAACCGAAAGAGGCGCAGGCCTGTTTCTTGTGAAGAACAGAAATAAGAAAAAGTGTGAAGAAAGAAATGAGAAAAGTGAAAAAGTAAGATTGATTTCTGAATGCTGATAATTGATTATTAATTCACTCTAAATTTAAATGGATCACTTTCTAAGTGTACGGCATTGACTTCATTAGGGTAGCCGCTGTTGTTGCGTTCATTTTCACAGCATCTTTATACTAGCTGTCCTAGACCCTGACATCATTAGTTCTCGTCTCCAGCAAACTCTACCAGGCGGCTACCCACGCTAGAACGTGTTGGATGTCAACTCGAAGGAAGAAACCGACCCTCGATAGCAGAGTCGAATTTATATAGCAATGGATCCCCTTTCTTTTCTCACTTCCTTATAGACCTCCACACAGATCTGTCTTCGTGAATAGCTCGTTCGTCTTCGACACAGTTTTCGTTTTTCATCATTCCCTTCTCTGTAAAATCCACCTTTGAGAGAAACTCCAGGAACGATTACATCACTTCGAAGAAAACACGTTGCAAAATGAGTTCTGTAATTTATTAAAAGCTCAGAGGCTTTTCAATTTCGCAACATACAGTTTGACTTTTACTGTTCAGGTGTCCTTTTTAAAAAGACTCTTGTCAAATTATTGCTGTATATCCTTGCCTATATTTTTTTTTTCATATTCAGGTTACGAAAAATTTAATAGAGATAGACGCGGATTTTCTAAAAATCTCCCTAAAAATTAAAAAATCCTTTGCAATCCTTTGAAAGATAGTGTTTTATACCCCGTTCCATCGGAAGTGTTACATTATTGTTCAAAGGCCTCTGTCCTATTATTTTTAAATTCACAAAGCAAAAGATTAGTGTCGGCGTATCTTTGACAAGAATCGTAACATGTGCGAGCTTTATTGAATCAAAAACGATTTATCGTAATCGACGGTGCGGCAATATTTATAAGCAGTCGTGCCTCTGTAGGGTTAATAAGAGATGAGGAATGCTTTCAGTGTTGACTAGACCGGTTTACAAGTAAACCTGTACTCTTAGTTTACCATTTTTAAAGCCCGATGACGCGAAACATATGACTTTCTGCAGGAGCCATCTTTCATGTGGTTTATTGTACAATTTCTGCTTATGCACGCAATCTCATCTATTCCATTCACTATGCGGTACTTGCCTCCGTGACGAATAATTAACTTATAAATATATGCTCATGGGAATTTTAACAAAGTAAGGTGACAACGAATTAAATAAATCTAGGGCAGTGAAACTGCCCTAGATTATTAGGGAGTTTTTACTTTCGGTAGATTGTACTCTAAATACTTTTTCTTTTTCAATTCACTTTTTACTTCGATTTATTGGTTGATCAGAAGACTCTTACAATACTTTATTCGTGAATCCCAAAGTAGTATTTATGTTCATCGTTCATGTGTGATTTTGATTCCGAGCTTTATTCAGCGCTTCAGCTTTGTTGGATGTCCCTGCTTTTATTGTGAAATAGATGTAGGCGCAGTCGTGCATGATTTTAACGATAGTAGTTCATTTTCGCGTGAGTAGGTAGAACAAACTGCAGTGGGAAGTTAAGAAAGTATGTTGGGAGTAGGGACATGATTTTATCGCCTCTCGTTAGTATTATTGTGTCGAAAGATACGCAGAGATATCGCCGAGTCAGATAGGTGGTGCGAATTAACGAAGTAAGAAATGACCGTGCATGAATAAGCGCTCAAGTCGACGTGGTCGAGCATTAGGCGAGTTTATTACCAGGAAGAGGAAAGTCACTTGGAGATAGTAATACTAGTAGCGAGTTTCGTTATCACGAATTTGGGCACCGAGGCGATACTCGCTCCTTACTCTCTGTCAAAGTCAACCTCCACTAAACTCTGCCACACCCTTTACTGCTTTACTCTCTCCCTCCACATCTCCCTCTCCTTCTCATTAATTCTTCTTATTAGTCCGTCTCTCCTCATTTCTTCCCCTTTTTTTATGTTCGACCTTCCTATTCTTTCCCTTTTCTAATCCTTTTTCCTTCATCACTTTTTCCGCAGTGCTAAAAAAGTCGTCTAAATAAGGGGAGTAGAAGATACTGTGGGAAATATAGGGGTGAGAGAAGTAGAGGCTAGACGGAGAGAACATTACGAGCGCCATGAACCATAAAACTATTCAGAACTCATTGCCGCAAAGTTGGTGTCTCTGAACTCTCGAACTCCTCTCCTTCACTGCCTAGAAAGTCCTTACACATCGAGTGCCTATAGACCTTAGAGTGTTTTTTTTTTTTTTTTTTTTTTTTATACCTTTCCTAGTAGCTTATGCAATTAACTACATGATTTTCCTTTGAAAAATGTAACAAAAGTCTTTGAAAAAGAGAATGGAAGTAAGTAACCACTGATAATGGTCGAATGAGAGGAATAATTGAAGCGTTTCTATGACACTCCATTAGTAGGAGAACCACATTGGAAACCGCGAGAGATGAGGTTCAATGTGGCGGTAAGGCGAGAACGAACATTCGTTCATGTTCGATAAAGAGCTGGGAAACCAGAAGTGACGTTTGACTTTCGCTCGATACCGGAAGATAACTACGAACATTCGAAGGGTGGGTTAAAAGGGAATATATAGCCACGAGATAATTCACAGGCACGTCATTTCTCCTCCCGCTTCTATAATTCATCCCTTGATTACTCGGAATCACGCCGAGAGATTCTCACCTGATTTATCTTTTCATTTTCTTTCATCGTCTTTTATTAAAGGCATCTTTGCACCATTCCTCCTCAAAGAAAATTGAAACAACTTCGATCAAAAACCAATGCGCTGTAAACATCTTTCACTTATTTATCTATTTTCATCACATCTTTCCTACTTTTTATGATATTTATTTGAGCTTTTGTGAAAGTTTATTTTTTAAACAGCAAAATAGGAAACCAAACCATTTAGGCTATCCAAAGTAAATTTTGCAGGGCTTCAGAAATTTATCTCGCGGATTTTCTTAAAATATTTGGAATCAGTTTTTGAACTAGATGAAATTTCTATGGGATTTTCAAGGATTTGAAGAGATTTCGAGCGATTTAAAGAGATTCCATGGTATTTCTAAGAATTTTAAGGATTTTTAAGGAATTTTGATTGATTTCTGGGTATTTCTTGGAATTTTCAGAAATTTAAAAAGATTTCGAAAGCATTGACGATATTCCGTGGCATTATGTTAGGATATTAATTTGAGCTTCCCTAACGTTTTTCTATAATTGAATGACTAATAGCATAAAAATATTCAAAGTGACATGTGATGCAGGTCGACAGAATCGAATTCCCAAATCAGGTGGTAGCGAACCACGAGGAGGGTTACGATCTGAGGCGGTGAGTGGAATGTGCAAAAGTCACATGGGAAATACGTGTTCCATGCATACGAGCCTAGAGCAACTACCATTCGCTGCGGAGTTTGTCCACCTCTCAATCACTCCCAAGCTCCCTGTTCATCCCCATTCACCCCAATTCACCCCCTCATCACCTATGCTTCATGACCACCGGCTTTAACCATACTGAATCCCCCACTCTCAGGAGGCTGTACTCTTCTCCCTGGATGTTACAAATTAGTGCGGCGGGTTCGCGTGGTAGGACGATGGCTATTCGTCTATCTGTACAAGGGGATTTCGTTAATTGACCTTCCCATTTCGCTCCTTTTCCAAGTGACGGTATAACCATCTATTATATCAAAGGGAAACGCAAATCCTGCGGATCTTTTCAGTAGTTATCATGTCATAAACAATTTTGTTTCAGCGAGAATTTCAACTTACGATTAATGCTAAAATCCATATTAATTACCCTTTATAGGCAGGTCCAAAAATAAACACGAAATTGCCACCTGATTTTAATAACACGCGTGTTACTGAAGAAAATAGTTGTCTAGGTTTGAAGTTTCGTTTATTTTCATATTTTTGACAAATATTTTTGGATGATTGAAAAGGTAATTGAATAATGGTAATGAATAATCAGATTGGCACCGTGAGCCGCAGAGACTGCTGAACGATGTTATCCCTGGGGTGATAATTTGTCATAAATTATCAGGACTGCAGAAGCGTCATCGGTTCGTTTGACCTGTATTTCAATGAGTGTGACGATTGGCTGAGCAAACGAATGCATCGTCAAGAACAAACTACGTTAACTTCAACATGCGAACACCTGCCAAATGCAGCATCAACGCAATGGGCACATCATCGTTCTGCGCGACAAAAAGTAATTGGGGCATCGCGATACGCATCCCAAAGTTCTCGTCACGGGAAAACCCTTTGATGCTTAACAATTTTTATTTCAAACGTGATCAAAGGAATTTACATTTGTCAGATATCGAATTACGCTGCATACATAGTAACTTTATTTCACAATTTAGATCGAAAAGTGCCATCTTTTTGAACAGTTTACGTAGGATACGAAAATAGAGAGAGATATATTATATATATATATATAGAAATTTTTAAAAAGCGTCACTTGTCAGTGTTCTATTTGGTTAACATTTCCATTATGCTTCGTAAACTTTAAAAAAAGACTTTACTTGGTTGTATGGAAGTTAATTTGAGTTACGAAAGAAGCTAGAGTGATTTAATTACTGGGTATAGCTTTACGGTTCTGAGCTGTTTGACGTTGGCTGGCGAAAGGCAACGATCATATTTTAAGAAAGCCATGGAAACAGGAGCTGAAGAGCTTTTTCATTTTGGTGATGCGACTTTGCTTAAACTAAAACGCAGAGCATTTCCCTTTGCTCTTTAAGGTCTACTGCAAGAGGGATTTGTTCCGTTTTTTTTTTCACTCTAACTCTATATACCCTTACCAAAACCCAATTCTTTTTTCTGTCCTTTAACACCTTGGCGCTTTTACAATGAAATTTGAGTTTAAAGGAATCCTACATTTTTAACGTTTTATGGGAGTCCGTTTATACAGTTTTATATTTTAATATTATTTCAATATAAACGCTGGGAAAAATGTGTCCATTTCTTTTTTTTATGGTTTCAGTTGTTCTTAAGATTTATTTTTAGGACCCCTTGGGGTATGAAGGTTATGATTTACAGAAAATTTAAAATGATGGAAGAAACGAGAAGAATGATAGGAGGGATGGAAAGTCTGGAAAAAAAGATGAAGGGAGAGAAAAGAAAGTCCTTTGATAATTTCGAGCACACGTAGGAATGGACGTTGGTATTATTACGGTAATGTTATTAAAACTTTTCCTCCCCTCCTTAATTATCGAGTTAAGGACGAAAATTTAGAGTCTCGTAAACCTTACGGGATAACGGCGAGAAGCCCGCAGGACGAATGACAAGTTTAACGACTTGTACTTTAACTCTTGTACAGAATTTCGACCAATTTCAACGTTGTGCTACAGTTTTCACGATTCAACTTTTGTAGGAATTCTAAGGATTTTAAGTTTCTTAGATTATGTCAGAAATAGTGATGAAAGTGAAAATAACTATCGAAAAAAAACTAAACTTGACAAGAGAAGATAAAAACATAGAAGACAGTAATAAACTCTTATTCATAAACATAAACAAAACTTTTTAACTGCTGAATTGTCTTTATCTGCCTGAAATATATTTTTAATTATTTTCCCAAGTGTTTACAGTTTAATTGTTTAATAGAATTAAATTCTGTTAATTTGCAATTTAAGCCCGTTTAGCTTTCTTGGAGTAAATGTCGCGAAAGTTGGTAAGTTTGGTCTTTGACGTTAAGCAAAAGGGGCAAATGGGCAATGGCTGCTTGTGTGCAAGCGATAAGGAGAATAGGTGAAGATCTTCTGAAAATCGTCTCAGTATCAGGGACCATTGCAATAATCGTAAACGCTCCTCTAAGTTTGCCTCTTCTCTTGTCATAATTCGCACAACACCTAACGTTTCCTTCGCCTGTGAACTTTATTTTTCTTTAATGAAAACATTTTTGCTATTATATTAAAAAGAAACGTGTAAACAATCCAAAAGCACAAAATTGAAATTACACGTTGTATAATATAATTCCGATTACGCGATTTGTTTGGAAAATTCATACATATGTGTAATTAAATATCAAGCTTTTTGTTTGTAAGAATTATATTCGAAACGAGCTGACATATATCTATCATTTGAAATTTACTTCAGAGGTGTTTTCACTGGGCCAGCTTTGCCAACGATTTGCACATTGTACGAGTTTCATATTTCACGCCTGAATTCCAATTCTATTAAACCTGTTGTTTAATGTTTTTAATGTTCATAGTACCTTCTCTGTGTGCAAATCAAAATTTTTATGAATTACACAAACATAAAAACAGTGTTCGAAATGTAATTCTCTCCCATGTTTTCATGAAGAGGATTCTTCAGGATTCTTTCAGATTTCTGTTATTTTTTATTAAGAAAAAACATTGTGTTTCATTTCCTGACTTTAAGGAACAATTCTAATTAACTTTTCCCGGAACTACCATTATAAGGTAATTCAGCTAAGCTCCTTCGTTTTGACAACTTTAATACAGGTCTCTCTCGTTGGCTAATCCTTTGGAAAATATTCGAGTCACATAATACATTGACTGTCCTCGTTACAGTTAGATGGCATCTCTTTGCAAAGTAATCAGAGTTAAAATCCTCGGAAAACTTGCCTTGTTTTCTTCACATCCTCAGGGTGGAAATCTAGAGCTAAAGTAGCGTATATTACGCGAAAATGTGCGACTCTGTAACCTCCACTACTTAGTCGATGAAAATCGTTCTTCCTGGGGGCGAGTAGGAAATTGAATTCAAATTTCCCGACACTATTTACTGGATAAACATCCCTTTTCGTAGAACAAGAACTTCCGCCCTAGGTTGTATTGATATTAGAGTTACATGTATGTATTTAAGACTGACTAATCTTGCTTCTCCTAATTTACTCATTTCCCTCCCTCCCTTCAACTATCTTCACAGAAAAAACAAAGGATAAAGTTTACATCGATTTCAGGGTAAAAATTCACTGCAACAAAAATTAACCTAGTCGAATAAACTTTACACTAAAAGAAGATAATTTTGGGTTTTTAAACTGTCTCGGGATAATTTTTCACTGAAAAAGCGTCGTCTGCTATGCGGTTCACACAGAGAGAAAAATAACAAAGTGTGGATAAAGTGGGTCTGAATATCAGGACATCAGATTTTAAAAAACGTTGTACGTACTTCAATTTCATAAAAAAAATAATTGTATTTATCTCGTACTAATAAAAACATATTTTTCGTTACTGAGAATAAAGCACATGACAGTTTGAGACCGATAGAAAAGTCGCCCCCATATTCACCGATCTTAACTATCACATGATACATAAGTTGTGAGATCCGTCGGTATTACAGTTTAACATGGCGGATTGTTGATATGTCAATTGCTTTATTCCCAGTCACGAAAAATACGTTTTCATTCGTTCGCGGCAAGTGTAATTATTTTTAAAATACTAATTAAATAAGTATAACGTTTTTTTTTTAAATCTGGTATCCTAATTTTTAGCTCGAATTTACTCATATTTTGTTGTTTTTCGCATTGCTGTTAAAGACGTAGCAGACGACGGTTTTTATTCCATCTTAGGATAAAACTTTCGCCAAATAGCGTGTAAACTTTAACCGCGGGAAATTTTATCTGCAACAAAATTTAACCATAGTTTTTTCTGTGTTTCTCTATACTAGTTAACTACTTGTCTTTAACTACTTTTATTAGTTCAAGACAAATTATTCGTGAACGAATCTGTGATTCGTTCTGTTATAAATTAAATTTTGTCATTTTGACAAGCCATTTATTTTTTGCGAAAAGTAGCATTATATTACGAAGAGAATGGTTTTTAAAAAGATTATTTCCTTGTCCTCCTCTGAGTGGCTAACGAGGTCATCGAGCTAGTGGAAATAATAAAGGTTAACTGAATTCGACTAGCGAGAAATTGCAAAGAGAGTGAAAAAGGCAAAGCGAGAGTCGAGTCCGGTTGGAGGTTGAAAGCATCAGAGTAGAGTGTAGACATTCGAAGGTTGAGAGAGTGAGGCTCACGGGAGCATTATGAGCCTGTTATCGCGACACCCCAATCGTTGTTGTCAGCTGCGACCTGGTGATACTCACAACCTCATTCCTACGTAGATGTTTCGTCCCTTCGACCGTCATTTCTCTAGCTTTGAGTTTAAATATACGACTAAAGTTGTTATCCACGCCAGCCACGGCTGATTAATAATTGTATAAGTTGTTAACTATATCGCATTGAACCTGCTCTCTAATGTTAACTTCGAAGCTGTACTATTCAGAACTTTTGGAAATAAAAATTTCCTTCAAAGTCGAAAATGTAGAATCAATTGAGAGAAAACAAACTTTAGGGGGGCGGTGTCATGTCCTGTAAAATTTAGAACGGCCATCGTTCACTATGCAGTGAGGACGGAAGGAATAGCTGGGTACGGCTTATCTTGTGACTGATAAAATTGATTAACGCGGAGTTGATACTAAATCTAGCTCGATACCAGTTTGCCATTATTAATAACAAATCGCCAGAGGTTGCAATGTATCGATGACGCGAGTGTCAGGCCCAAGAAACTTTAGGCTGATGTTGCATTTGAACGTGGGAAGTTTACATTCCATCTTGCTCTTTTTCAAAAATGATAGAAGAGTCTGTCTTTTTCTCTCTTATCGTTGCTTTACGAAGAAGGATGGACGAAGAGGCGCCTGCGACAAGGCACATACCTCCTTGAGGTTATAAAACACTTTGTAGTGTGTTAACACCTAGCCTGTGGGCCATTAATCGTACTGCGTCTGCATCTACATAGACGCTGTTGTAACACATATACCATCAAGGTCTTTTTAAACCAAAGTTTGAAAACATTTTTCTTGTAGTTGATATACGAACGAAACATGCTTTGTCATACTAATATTTGCAGAGAATTCAATTTCGTGATTATTCATTTCTGGATTATTGTCATAGTCGATGATCAAAGTCCCTGAATTCAATGAAAAGATTGAAAAGATAAATTTATTTCACTATTACGTGACCGACTTTAAAAAACAAGCGAGTGCGAAAGTGAAATGTGCGTTTTCAAGCTTCGGAACATCCATTAACTACACGGAAAAAATAACTGATTCAAAAAATGGAAAAAGTTTGCGAAATTTTAATAAACAGAATGTCACTTTTGGACAGACCCAAATTTTAAGAAAATTTCGTATAAATTTATCAAATAGGTTTACGATAGGATTAGGTTTACGAATATTTCGAAAATTTTTTCGAAATATTCGTAAACCTAATCCACTATTTGATAAATTTACACAAAATTTTCTTAAAATTGGGATCTGTCCAAAAGTGACATTCTGTTTATTAAAATTTCGCAAACTTTTTCCATTTTTTGAATCAGTTATTGTTTCCGTGTAGACATAGACAGACTCCATCTGCTTGGAATCGTAAAAAGCTATTTTAAAAACTACACTTCGTTTTTTGCAAAAACTTACTACTCTCATCGAAAATAAAAAGCTTGCGCGTAATTTCAATCCTTTTAAAGCTTTGTCCTTAAACCCTTTTAAAGTTATAAAACAAATATATATATATATATATATATATATATAAAATGTGTTTACGAGACTTTCAAAACTTGAAAATTTACGACATCTTTTTCCCTCTTGCACTAGTGCTACGGATAAAGTTTTATTTTTCTCCAAGTTTGCACGCAACTCATAAGGCCGGTACTTACGTAACGACATAAGATCATAAAGATAAGTTCACTTCGCAAAAGGCAGATAATTTTTTAGGACGAAGGTAAAAGTTCCAATTCCTGGTCACCTTAATAAATTGCAGGAGTACATAGCTGTCATGAAAGAACGGGCAGATATTATTGGGATGCGCCACTAGTAGTATTTATATATTTCACGACGTATTTCGCGATCAATACAATAAAATTAACCAGAGTTGAATTCTCGCTTCAGTGATGTCTGCATCAAACTCTGGTTGACATGATTCTAGTGTAGAGAATGTTATCAATGATCAGATTATGTAAGTCGATGAATTACATCACGCCTACACGATGAACCAAAGGGACGAAAATTACGTATCTGTCATACCATGCCTATTTCATGGCCATTACTGTCTGAGGTCTATGGATTCACTGGTGATCGTATAATACAATGAACGACCAGGAATCTTGATCGAGAACCACTTTGATTACCGATAGAGTTACCCTACGTATATCCGTTCACTCACCATAAACACCAGAGTATCTCTTCTAGTTAATCACTCAATGAACGTTACAGATAATCACGTTTTATCGTAGGAGTGTTAATTTCCTTCAGATTGCAGATAGAAGCAGTTTGCACGCGGATCCTAAGATGTTTGAGATTAAATTAAGATATCTTTGTTTTTATCCCTATGAATTAATTTAAATCTCGTATGTTTTATGAAGAATCTTCCTGTCAAACAATTAGAGTTCTTTTTTTGCTTATTAGTAATTATTTCAGTTTTACGGTATTTTGAGAGATGTTAAGGAATTTTAAAAATTGCTGTTCCTTCTTTATAGAGGTTTTCATTTTAATAAGAAAGTACCATTAATGAAATAAGTTATTATTATTATTATTAATAATATGTTTTCTTTGTTCCAGGTAAGTTGACCAAGTCATTTTAATCGCATCACTTATCTTCTCTTGGTAAGCTAAACTACTGATATTTCTTCAACTTTAATAAACATTGCCTTCTAAACCAGAACCGCAAGTTTTAATTTTATATAACGTAAATAATTTTCTTCCAATGTACATAAAAAGTTCCGCAGAAAATTACACAATTCGATTATAAATTAGTTTCGCTTTAGTATTTTCCCAGTATAATTGTTTTCTTTGGTTTTACGATTTGTAACTTCCTGCCTAATAAATAATAGTTATTTTCACAAAGAAGAATCATTACCATGCTCTTTACGACAGAGTATCTCTTAGTGATGTTCTCGTACGTTACCTCGGCTTTCTCTTTGTAAGTTAGAATTCCGATTCTGGAGTCTTTCGCGATTGGAGATTACTGGACATATAGATCGGTCTGTTATACGATCTTGACAGTATCGCAACACATACGAACACTTACTTACGAGATCCCGCGTGATAATAAATCCTCGCGTCGATTGTCCTCAACGAAAACGATCCAGTCAGACTTTCTTGTACAAGAAGAGATTACGAGAAAATGGTTACTTGAAACTCGATGGACAATACACCCTTGGGATTTATTGTTTCTTCCTTCGAGGCTGCTTCGTTTGTCGATCGTAAACAGTTTGATTCAGAGACAACGTAAAAGGAATAAATGTGCAGACCTTCAATTTTTTATGATAAATTTTCGCTTCTCGCTACGTAATAGTTTTCGCCATATGCAAAGCGAAGGTTCCCATTTGATTCCTTTTAGCCGAAAAGCCCGAGTAAACGAGCGATTAAGGAAGTAAACAGAGAGTAAACCACGGATGGTGAAAGCTCGATTCTCAATGTGTGGGTGGTTGGCACGCGTAATTCAGGCTGAGTGCATTTTTAAATACGCACGCGTAGATCCGATAATACGTGACTCGGTAACTTGCATATGTGCATAAATTAGCGATCGCTCTTATGGTGAATCCACATTTAAACTTAAAACTGGCGCGCAACGCGAACTTTACGCGGATTCACCTTAAAGTTCGCGTTGCGTTCAGGGATGGCTTGTGACGCGTCACTCGAGGTTTTTGACGTATTATACGTAAAAAATGTAATATACGTAAAAAACATGTAAAAATGTAATAAATGTAAATAAAGATGGCGGACATTAGAAAAAAACTGAAAGAACAAACATAACCTCAATTTTTGAATATTGCGCGCTAATATCAACCAATCAAATGCTATGGCGCCATTTTGAAAACGTATATTACGTTTTATAAAAAACTGAGGACGTAATATACGTACGTAAATTACGTAAAAAACCTCGTGTAATTTACCTAAGGTATATTACGTGGACAACCCTGGTTGCGTTGCGTCGCGTGCCAGTTTTTAAATTTAAATGTGGATTCACCTTTACTAACTAAAAAATTATTGCGTAAAATCTTATCAAAATTGTATTACTATTTTTATTTTTTTTTATTTTATCCTTAATCGCTCACATTATTACGCGTTTTTATTTACATTTTTTATTCTTTTATGAGTTATTGAAATGTTGAATATGAAGTATATAGAAGATAAGCAGTTTTAAGTATTTGCGTACATAATAAAAAAATCTCTAGGTCCTTTTTTACAATCACGTAAACAGAATTTAAAAAAAATAGATTTTGAATTCTAAAGAAAAAAATCTGCCCGCTTCGCGGGCACATTCTCATCGCGCGCTTCGCGCGCTTGTGCCCTTAGTGAAGCTTGCGCTTT